>JAECWT010000254.1:105000-167029 GCA_018150885.1 Drosophila tristis | reverse complement strand
TTGTTATAATATAATTATAAATATATTGATAAAGTTAAAAAAATTCCAAAAAACAAAAAAATACCAAAAATTCCAAAATACAAAAAATACCAAAAACTAAAATTACCAAAAAATACAAAAAAAATACCAAAATATCGAAAAAGTTACAAAATTCAAAATAAAAAAAATTCAAAAAAATATATTGAAAAATTAACAAAAATCCAAAAATACAAAAAAATTAAAAAAAAAATATATATATATATTTATAGAGAAAGTTAAAAAATGCAAAAAACAAAAAAATACCAAAATTCTAAAATACAAAAATACCAAAAATCTAAAATATCAAAAAAGTACCAAAAATAAAAAAATTCAAAAAAATATATTGAAAAAATTAACAAAAACTAAAAATACAAAAAATTAAAAATACTGAAAAATCCAAAAATACAAAAAAATACCAAAATTCTAAAATACAAAAAAAATACAAAATCTAAAATACCAAAATATCAAAAAGTTACAAAAATTCAAAAATACAAAAAAATTAAAAATAAACAAAAAAAAATTGAAAAATTAAAAAATCTGAAAATACAAAAAATTCAAAAAACTGAAAATTCCAAAAATACAAAAAAATACCAAAATTCCAAAATACCAAAATTTAAATATACAAAAAAATAACAAAAATATCGAAAAAGTTACAAAATTCAAAAATACAAAAAATAGCAAAAAAAAAACAAAAAAATATTGAAAAGTTACAAAAATTCAAAAATACAAAAATACCAAAAAAAAAAAAAAAAATATTGAAAAAGTTAAAAAAATACCAAAATATCAAATATATCAAAAGTTACAAAAATTAAAAATACAAAAAAATTTAAAAAAAAAAAATATTGAAAAAGTTAAAAAAATCCAAAAATACAAAAAAATTAAAAAAAATTAAAAAAAAATATATTGAAAAGTTAAAAGTTCCAAAAATACAAAAATACCCAAAATTCCAAAACTACAAAAAAGTTCAAAAATACAAAAAAAAAAAAAAACATAAAAGGTACAAAATTCAAAAAAACAAAAAAAACAAAAATACAAAAAAATAACAAAAATATCGAAAAAGTTACAAAAATTCAAAAATACAAAAAATACCCAAAAAAAAAACAACAAAAAATATTGAAAAAGTTAAAAAATAAAAAATAACAAATATATCAAAAAAGTTACAAAAATCCAAAAATACAAAAAAATTAAAAAAAAAAAAATATATATTGAAAAAGTAAAAATCTAAAAATACAAAAATTAAAAAAAAAAATCTAAAAATATATTGAAAAATAAGTTCATAATACAAAAAATACCAAAATTCCAAAACTACAAAAAGTTCAAAAATACAAAAAAAAAAACATAAAAGGTACAAAAAATCCAAAAAAACAAAAAATTAAAAAAAAGAAAAAAACAAAAATATTGAAAAGTTATAAAAATTCCAAAAATACCAAAAATCCAAATATACAAATAAAATACAAAAATATCGAAAAGTTACAAAAATCCAAAATACAAAAAAAATAAAAAATCCAAAATACAAAAATACCAAAATTCCAAAATACCAAAAATATCGAAAAAAATATTGAAAATTAAAAAATACCAAAAAAAATAAATAAACTACAAAAAAGTCCAAAAAATACAAAAAAAAAAACATAAAAGATAAAAAAATCCAAAAAAAGAAGAAAACAAAATATTGAAAAAATCCAAAAATACCAAAAAATACCAAAAATCCAAAAATACAAATAAAATACCAAAATATCGAAAAAAGTACAAAACAAAAATACAAAAAAAAAAACTCAAAAAATACAAAAAATACCAAAATCCAAAAATACCAAAAATATCAAAAAAAAATATTAAAAAAGCTAAAAAATACCAAAAAACAAAAATCCAAATAACAAAAAATACCAAAAATATCGAAAAATAAAAATTCCAAAATACCAAAAATACCAAAAAAACAAACAAAAAATACCGAAAAGTTAAAAATACAAAAATACCAAAATACCAAAAAGTTACAAAAATCCAAAAATACAAAAATTAAAAAAAAATACCGAAAAAGTAAAAATCTAAAAAATACAAAAATCAAAAAATCCCAAAAAAATACAAAAAAAAAGTCCAAAAAATACAAAAAAATACCAAAATTCAAAAAATACAAAAAGTACAAAAATCCAAAAAAAAAAAATACAAAAAACAAAAAAAAAACAAAAAAAACCAAAAATCCAAAAAAATACCAAAATATCAACAAAAATCCAAAAAATACAAAAAATACCAAAAAACAACAAAAATACCAAAAAATACAAAAAACCAAAAATACCAAAAATACCAAAAAATACAAAAAAAAATACAAAAAATTAAAAAAATACAAATCCAAAAAAACTACAAAAATACCAAAAATCCAAAAAATACAAAAATACCAAAAAATCCAAAAAATACAAAAAATTCAAAAAATACAAAAAAAAAAAACCATAAATTACAAAAATTCAAAAAAACAAAAAATACAAAAAAAAAAAAACAAAAAATACCAAAAATCCAAAAATCCAAAAAATACCAAAAAATCCAAAATAAAATAAAATACCAAAAATACCCAAAAAATACCAAAAAAAAAATACAAAAATTAAAAAATCCAAAAAATACAAAAAATACCAAAATCCAAAAAATACCAAAAAATACCAAAAATAAAAAAATCCAAAAAAATACCAAAAAATAAAAAAATCCAAAAAAATACCAAAAAATACAAAAAAAAAATACAAAAATACCAAAAAAACAAAAATCCAAAAAAACAAAAAAACAAAAATCCCAAAAAATACCAAAAAATCCAAAAAAATACCAAAAAATACCAAAATCCAAAAAAATACCAAAAAACAAAAATACACCAAAAATACAAAAAAATCCAAAAAATACAAAAAAATACCAAAAAATCCAAAAAAAATACCAAAAAATACCAAAATTCAAAAAAATACCAAAAAATACCAAAATACCAAAAAATACCAAAAAATACAAAATACCAAAAATAAAAAAAAAACCAAAAAATACCAAAAAATACCAAAAATACCAAAAAAAATACCAAAAAAAAAATACCAAAAAATACCAAAAAATACCAAAAATCAAAAAAAATACCAAAAAATACCAAAAAACCAAAAAATACCAAAAAATACCAAAAATCCAAAAAAATACCAAAAAATACAAAAATCAAAAAAATACCAAAAAATACCAAAAATCCAAAAAAATACCAAAAAATACAAAAATCCAAAAAAATACCAAAAAATACCAAAAAACAAAAAAATACCAAAAAATACCAAAAAATCCAAAAAAATACCAAAAAATACCAAAAATCAAAAAAAATACCAAAAAATACCAAAAATCCAAAAAAATACCAAAAAATACCAAAAATCCAAAAAAAAAAAATACCAAAAAATACAAAAAACAAAAAAAAAAAAAAAATACCAAAAAATCCAAAAAATACCAAAAAATACCAAAATCAAAAAAATACCAAAAAATACCAAAAATACCAAAAAAAATACCAAAATCCCAAAAAATACCAAAAAATACCAAAAAAAAAAATACCAAAAAATACCAAAAATCCAAAAAAATACCAAAAAATACCAAAAATCCAAAAAAATACCAAAAAATACCAAAAATCCAAAAAAATACCAAAAAATACAAAAATCCAAAAAATACCAAAAAATACCAAAAAATCAAAAAATACCAAAAAATACCAAAAATCCAAAAAAATACCAAAAAATACCAAAAATCAAAAAAATACCAAAAAATACCAAAAATCCAAAAAAATACCAAAAAATACCAAAAATCCAAAAAAATACCAAAAAATACCAAAAATCCAAAAAATACCAAAAAATACCAAAAAATCCAAAAAAATACCAAAAAATACCAAAAATCCAAAAAAATACCAAAAAATACCAAAAATCCAAAAAAATACCAAAAAATACCAAAATCCAAAAAAATACCAAAAAATACCAAAAATCCAAAAAAATACCAAAAAAAAAACCAAAAAAAAAATACCAAAAAAAAATCCAAAAATACCAAAAAATACCAAAATCCAAAAAATACCAAAAAATACCAAAAATCCAAAAAATACCAAAAAATACCAAAAATCCAAAAAAATACCAAAAAATACCAAAAATCCAAAAAAAATACCAAAAAATACCAAAAATCCAAAAAATACCAAAAAATACCAAAATCCAAAAAAATACCAAAAAATACCAAAATCCAAAAAAATACCAAAAAATACCAAAAATCCAAAAAAAAAAATACCAAAAAATACCAAAACAAAAAATACCAAAAAATACCAAAATCCAAAAAAATACCAAAAAATACCAAAAATCCAAAAAATACCAAAAAATACCAAAATCCAAAAAAATACCAAAAAATACCAAAAATCCAAAAAAATACCAAAAAATACCAAAAATCCAAAAAAATACCAAAAAATACCAAAAATCCAAAAAAATACCAAAAAATACCAAAAATCCAAAAAAATACCAAAAAATACCAAAAATCCAAAAAAATACCAAAAAATACCAAAACACAAAAATACCAAAAAATACCAAAATCCAAAAAAATACCAAAAAATACCAAAAATCCAAAAAAATACCAAAAAATACCAAAAATCCAAAAAAAAAAAAAATACCAAAAAATACCAAAAAATACAAAAAAAAAATACCAAAAAATACCAAAAATCCAAAAAAATACCAAAAAATACCAAAAATCCAAAAAAATACCAAAAATAACCAAAAATCCAAAAAATACCAAAAAATACCAAAATCCAAAAAATACCAAAAAAAAACCAAAAAATACCAAAAATATCCAAAAAAATACCAAAAAATACCAAAAATCCAAAAAAATACCAAAAAATACCAAAAATCCAAAAAAATACCAAAAAATACCAAAAATCCAAAAAAAATACCAAAAAATACCAAAAATCCAAAAAATACCAAAAAATACCAAAAATCCAAAAAAATACCAAAAAAAAACCAAAAAATACCAAAAATACCAAAAATACCAAAAAATACCAAAAATCCAAAAAAATACCAAAAAATACCAAAATCCAAAAAAATACCAAAAAATACCAAAAATCCAAAAAAATACCAAAAAATACCAAAAATCCAAAAAAATACCAAAAAATACCAAAAATCCAAAAAAATACCAAAAAATACCAAAAATCCAAAAAAATACCAAAAAATACCAAAATCCAAAAAAATACCAAAAAATACCAAAAATCCAAAAAAATACCAAAAAATACCAAAATCCAAAAAAATACCAAAAAATACCAAAAATCCAAAAAAATACCAAAAAATACCAAAAATCCAAAAAAATACCAAAAAATACCAAAATCCAAAAAAATACCAAAAAATACCAAAAATCCAAAAAATACCAAAAAATACCAAAATCCAAAAAAATACCAAAAAATACCAAAAATCCAAAAAAATACCAAAAAATACCAAAAATCCAAAAAAATACCAAAAAATACCAAAAATCCAAAAAAAAACCAAAAAAAAAACCAAAAATCCAAAAACCAAAAAATACCAAAAAATACCAAAAATCCAAAAAAATACCAAAAAATACCAAAAATCCAAAAAAATACCAAAAAATACCAAAAAATCCAAAAAATACCAAAAAATACCAAAAATCCAAAAAAATACCAAAAAATACCAAAAATCCAAAAAAATACCAAAAAATACCAAAAATCCAAAAAAATACCAAAAAAAATACCAAAATCCAAAAAATACCAAAAAATACCAAAAATCCAAAAAAATACCAAAAAATACCAAAAATCCAAAAAAATACCAAAAAAATACCAAAAATCCAAAAAAATACCAAAAAATACCAAAAAATCCAAAAAAATACCAAAAAATACCAAAAATCCAAAAAAAAACCAAAAAATACCAAAAATCCAAAAAAATACCAAAAAATACCAAAATCCAAAAAAATACCAAAAAATACCAAAAATCCAAAAAATACCAAAAAATACCAAAAATCCAAAAAAATACCAAAAAATACCAAAAAAAAAAAATACCAAAAAATACCAAAAAAAAAAATACCAAAAAATACCAAAATCAAAAAAATACCAAAAAATACCAAAAAATCCAAAAAATACCAAAAAATACCAAAAATCCAAAAAAATACCAAAAAATACCAAAATCCAAAAAAATACCAAAAAATACCAAAAATCCAAAAAAATACCAAAAAATACCAAAAATCCAAAAAAATACCAAAAAATACCAAAAATCCAAAAAAATACCAAAAAATACCAAAAATCCAAAAAAATACCAAAAAATACCAAAAATCCAAAAAAATACCAAAAAATACCAAAAATCCAAAAAAATACCAAAAAATACCAAAAATCCAAAAAATACCAAAAAATACCAAAAATCCAAAAAATACCAAAAAATACCAAAAATCCAAAAAATACCAAAAAATACCAAAACAAAAAATACCAAAAAATACCAAAAATCCAAAAAATACAAAAAAATACCAAAAATCCAAAAAATACCAAAAAATACCAAAAATCCAAAAAATACCAAAAAATACCAAAAATCCAAAAAAATACCAAAAAATACCAAAAATCCAAAAAAATACCAAAAAATACCAAAAATCCAAAAAAATACCAAAAAATACCAAAATCCAAAAAAATACCAAAAAATACCAAAAATCCAAAAAAATACCAAAAAATACCAAAAATCCAAAAAAATACCAAAAAATACCAAAATCCAAAAAAATACCAAAAAATACCAAAAACACAAAAAATACCAAAAAATACCAAAAATCCAAAAAAATACCAAAAAATACCAAAAATCCAAAAAAATACCAAAAAATACCAAAAATCCAAAAAAATACCAAAAAATACCAAAAATCCAAAAAATACCAAAAAATACCAAAAAATACCAAAAATACCAAAAAATACCAAAATACCAAAAAATACCAAAAAAAAAATACCAAAAATACCAAAAAAAAATACCAAAAAATACCAAAAATCCAAAAAATACCAAAAAATACCAAAAATCCAAAAAATACCAAAAAATACCAAAAAAAAAAATACCAAAAAATACCAAAAAATACCAAAAATACCAAAAATACCAAAAAATACCAAAAATACCAAAAAAAAATACCAAAAAATACCAAAAATCCAAAAAAATACCAAAAAATACCAAAAATCCAAAAAATACCAAAAAATACCAAAATCCAAAAAAATACCAAAAAATACCAAAAATCCAAAAAATACCAAAAAATACCAAAAATCCAAAAAAATACCAAAAAATACCAAAATCCAAAAAATACCAAAAAATACCAAAAATCCAAAAAAATACCAAAAAATACCAAAAACAAAAATACCAAAAAATACCAAAAACAAAAATACCAAAAAATACCAAAAATCCAAAAAATACCAAAAAATACCAAAAAAAAAAATACCAAAAAATACCAAAAATCCAAAAAAATACCAAAAAATACCAAAAATCCAAAAAAATACCAAAAAATACCAAAAATCCAAAAAATACCAAAAAATACCAAAAATCCAAAAAATACCAAAAAATACCAAAAATCCAAAAAATACCAAAAAATACCAAAAATCCAAAAAAATACCAAAAAATACCAAAAATCCAAAAAATACCAAAAAATACCAAAAATCCAAAAAAATACCAAAAAATACCAAAAATCCAAAAAAATACCAAAAAATACCAAAAATCCAAAAAAATACCAAAAAATACCAAAAATCCAAAAAAATACCAAAAAATACCAAAATCCAAAAAAATACCAAAAAATACCAAAAATCCAAAAAATACCAAAAAATACCAAAAATCCAAAAAATACCAAAAAATACCAAAAATCCAAAAAAATACCAAAAAATACCAAAAATCCAAAAAATACCAAAAAATACCAAAAATCCAAAAAATACCAAAAAATACCAAAAATACCAAAAAAAAAAATACCAAAAAATACCAAAAATCCAAAAAATACCAAAAAATACCAAAAATCCAAAAAAATACCAAAAAATACCAAAAATCCAAAAAATACCAAAAAATACCAAAACAAAAATACCAAAAATACCAAAAATCCAAAAAAATACCAAAAAATACCAAAAATCCAAAAAATACCAAAAAATACCAAAAATCCAAAAATACCAAAAAATACCAAAAATCCAAAAAATACCAAAAAATACCAAAATCCAAAAAATACCAAAAAATACCAAAAACCAAAAATACCAAAAAATACCAAAAATCCAAAAAATACCAAAAAATACCAAAAAATCCAAAAAATACCAAAAAATACCAAAAATCCAAAAAAATACCAAAAAATACCAAAAATCCAAAAAATACCAAAAAATACCAAAAATCCAAAAAATACCAAAAAATACCAAAAATCCAAAAAAATACCAAAAAATACCAAAAATCCAAAAAATACCAAAAAATACCAAAATCCAAAAAAATACCAAAAAATACCAAAATCCAAAAAATACCAAAAAATACCAAAATCCAAAAAATACCAAAAAATACCAAAAATCCAAAAAATACCAAAAAATACCAAAATCCAAAAAAATACCAAAAAATACCAAAAATCCAAAAAAATACCAAAAAATACCAAAAATCCAAAAAAATACCAAAAAATACCAAAAATCCAAAAAATACCAAAAAATACCAAAAATCCAAAAAATACCAAAAATACCAAAATCCAAAAAATACCAAAAAATACCAAAAATCCAAAAAATACCAAAAAAATACCAAAAATCCAAAAAAATACCAAAAAATACCAAAAATCCAAAAAAATACCAAAAAATACCAAAAATCCAAAAAATACCAAAAAATACCAAAAATCCAAAAAAAAAATACCAAAAAATACCAAAAATCCAAAAAAATACCAAAAAATACCAAAAATCCAAAAAAATACCAAAAAATACCAAAAATCCAAAAAATACCAAAAAATACCAAAAATCCAAAAAATACCAAAAAATACCAAAATCCAAAAAAATACCAAAAAATACCAAAAATCCAAAAAATACCAAAAAATACCAAAAATCCAAAAAATACCAAAAAATACCAAAAATCCAAAAAATACCAAAAAATACCAAAATCCAAAAAAATACCAAAAAATACCAAAAATCCAAAAAATACCAAAAAATACCAAAAATCCAAAAAATACCAAAAAATACCAAAATCCAAAAAATACCAAAAAATACCAAAAATCCAAAAAAATACCAAAAAATACCAAAAATCCAAAAAATACCAAAAAATACCAAAAATCCAAAAAATACCAAAAAATACCAAAAATACCAAAAAATACCAAAAAACCAAAAATACCAAAAAATACCAAAAAATACCAAAAAAAAAAATACCAAAAAATACCAAAAATCCAAAAAATACCAAAAAATACCAAAATCAAAAAATACCAAAAAATACCAAAAATCCAAAAAAATACCAAAAAATACCAAAAATCCAAAAAAATACCAAAAAATACCAAAAATCCAAAAAAATACCAAAAAATACCAAAAATCCAAAAAATACCAAAAAATACCAAAAATCCAAAAAATACCAAAAAATACCAAAAATCCAAAAAATACCAAAAAATACCAAAAATCCAAAAAAATACCAAAAAATACCAAAAATCCAAAAAAATACCAAAAAATACCAAAAATCCAAAAAATACCAAAAAAAAAAAACCAAAAATACCAAAAAAAAAATACCAAAAAATACCAAAAATCCAAAAAAATACCAAAAAATACCAAAAATCCAAAAAATACCAAAAAATACCAAAAATCCAAAAAATACCAAAAAATACCAAAAATCCAAAAAATACCAAAAAATACCAAAAATCCAAAAAATACCAAAAAATACCAAAAATCCAAAAAAATACCAAAAAATACCAAAAATCCAAAAAATACCAAAAAATACCAAAAATCCAAAAAATACCAAAAAATACCAAAATCCAAAAAATACCAAAAAATACCAAAAATCCAAAAAAATACCAAAAAATACCAAAAATCCAAAAAAATACCAAAAAATACCAAAAATCCAAAAAATACCAAAAAATACCAAAAATCCAAAAAATACCAAAAAATACCAAAAATCCAAAAAAATACCAAAAAATACCAAAATCCAAAAAATACCAAAAAATACCAAAATCCAAAAAATACCAAAAAATACCAAAAATCCAAAAAAATACCAAAAAATACCAAAAATCCAAAAAATACCAAAAAATACCAAAAATACCAAAAAATACCAAAATACAAAAATACCAAAAAATACCAAAAAATCCAAAAAATACCAAAAAATACCAAAAATCCAAAAAATACCAAAAAATACCAAAAAAAAATACCAAAAAATACCAAAAACCAAAAATACCAAAAAATACCAAAAATCCAAAAAATACCAAAAAATACCAAAAATCCAAAAAATACCAAAAAATACCAAAATCCAAAAAAATACCCAAAAATACCAAAAATCCAAAAAATACCAAAAAATACCAAAAATCCAAAAAATACCAAAAAATACCAAAAATCAAAAAAATACCAAAAAATACCAAAAATCCAAAAAATACCAAAAAATACCAAAAATCCAAAAAAATACCAAAAAATACCAAAAATCCAAAAAATACCAAAAAATACCAAAAATCCAAAAAATACCAAAAAATACCAAAAATCCAAAAAAATACCAAAAAATACCAAAAATCCAAAAAATACCAAAAAATACCAAAATCCAAAAAATACCAAAAAATACCAAAAATCCAAAAAAATACCAAAAAATACCAAAAATCCAAAAAATACCAAAAAATACCAAAAATCCAAAAAATACCAAAAAATACCAAAAATCCAAAAAATACCAAAAAATACCAAAAATCCAAAAAATACCAAAAATACCAAAATCCAAAAAATACCAAAAAATACCAAAAATCCAAAAAATACCAAAAAATACCAAAATCCAAAAAATACCAAAAAATACCAAAAATCCAAAAAATACCAAAAAATACCAAAAATCCAAAAAATACCAAAAAATACCAAAAAATCCAAAAAAATACCAAAAAAATACCAAAAATCCAAAAAAAAACCAAAAAATACCAAAAATCCAAAAAATACCAAAAAATACCAAAAATCCAAAAAATACCAAAAAATACCAAAAATCCAAAAAATACCAAAAAAAAATACCAAAAATCCAAAAAAATACCAAAAAATACCAAAAATCCAAAAAAAATACCAAAAAATACCAAAATCCAAAAAAATACCAAAAAATACCAAAAAACCAAAAAAAATACCAAAAAATACCAAAAATCCAAAAAAATACCAAAAATACCAAAATCCAAAAAAATACCAAAAAATACCAAAAATCCAAAAAAATACCAAAAAATACCAAAAATCCAAAAAAATACCAAAAAATACCAAAATCCAAAAAATACCAAAAAATACCAAAAATCCAAAAAAATACCAAAAAATACCAAAAATCCAAAAAAATACCAAAAAATACCAAAATCCAAAAAAATACCAAAAAATACCAAAAAATCCAAAAAAAAATACCAAAAAATACCAAAAATCCAAAAAATACCAAAAAATACCAAAATCCAAAAAATACCAAAAAATACCAAAACACCAAAAATACCAAAAAATACCAAAAATCCAAAAAATACCAAAAAATACCAAAAATCCAAAAAAATACCAAAAAATACCAAAAATCCAAAAAATACCAAAAAATACCAAAAATCCAAAAAAATACCAAAAAATACCAAAATCCAAAAAATACCAAAAAATACCAAAAATCCAAAAAATACCAAAAAATACCAAAATCCAAAAAATACCAAAAAATACCAAAAATCCAAAAAATACCAAAAAATACCAAAAAACAAAAAATACCAAAAAATACCAAAAAAAAAAATACCAAAAAATACCAAAAATACCAAAAAACCAAAAATACCAAAAAATACCAAAAATCCAAAAAAAACCAAAAAATACCAAAAATCCAAAAAATACCAAAAAATACCAAAAATCCAAAAAAATACCAAAAAATACCAAAAATCCAAAAAATAC
This sequence comes from Drosophila tristis, assembly GCA_018150885.1. Taxonomy (NCBI): domain Eukaryota; kingdom Metazoa; phylum Arthropoda; class Insecta; order Diptera; family Drosophilidae; genus Drosophila; species Drosophila tristis. The sequence goes on along the minus strand of JAECWT010000254.1, from coordinate 155,016 downwards.
CAAAAATACCAAAATCCAAAAAAAACCAAAAAATACCAAAAATCCAAAAAATACCAAAAAATACCAAAAATCCAAAAAATACCAAAAAATACCAAAAATCCAAAAAATACCAAAAAATACCAAAAATCCAAAAAATACCAAAAAATACCAAAAAATCCAAAAAAAATACCAAAAAATACCAAAAAATCCAAAAAAATACCAAAAAATACCAAAAATCCAAAAAATACCAAAAAATACCAAAAATCCAAAAAATACCAAAAAATACCAAAAATCCAAAAAATACCAAAAAATACCAAAAATCCAAAAAATACCAAAAAATACCAAAAATCCAAAAAAATACCAAAAAATACCAAAATCCAAAAAAATACCAAAAAATACCAAAAATCCAAAAAATACCAAAAAATACCAAAAATCCAAAAAAATACCAAAAAATACCAAAATCCAAAAAAATACCAAAAAATACCAAAAATCCAAAAAATACCAAAAAATACCAAAACACAAAAATACCAAAAAATACCAAAATCAAAAAATACCAAAAAATACCAAAAATCCAAAAAAATACCAAAAAATACCAAAAATCCAAAAAATACCAAAAAAAAATACCAAAAATCCAAAAAATACCAAAAAATACCAAAAATCCAAAAAATACCAAAAAATACCAAAAATCCAAAAAATACCAAAAATACCAAAAAAAAAAATACCAAAAAATACCAAAAATACCAAAAAATACCAAAAATCCAAAAAATACCAAAAAATACCAAAAACCAAAAAATACCAAAAAATACCAAAAATCCAAAAAATACCAAAAAATACCAAAAATCCAAAAAATACCAAAAAATACCAAAAATCCAAAAAAATACCAAAAAATACCAAAAATCCAAAAAAATACCAAAAAATACAAAAAACAAAAAATACCAAAAAATACCAAAAATCAAAAAATACCAAAAAATACCAAAAATCCAAAAAATACCAAAAAATACCAAAAATCCAAAAAAATACCAAAAAATACCAAAAATCCAAAAAATACCAAAAAATACCAAAATCCAAAAAATACCAAAAAATACCAAAAATCCAAAAAAATACAAAAAATACCAAAAATCCAAAAAAATACCAAAAATACCAAAAATACCAAAAATACCAAAAAATACCAAAATACCAAAAAATACCAAAAAATACCAAAATCCAAAAAATACCAAAAAATACCAAAATCCAAAAAAAATACCAAAAAATACCAAAAATCCAAAAAAAAAATACCAAAAAATACCAAAAATCCAAAAAAAAATACCAAAAAATACCAAAAATCCAAAAAATACCAAAAAATACCAAAATCCAAAAAATACCAAAAAATACCAAAAATCCAAAAAATACCAAAAAATACCAAAAATCCAAAAAATACCAAAAAATACCAAAAATCCAAAAAAATACCAAAAAATACCAAAAATCCAAAAAAAATACCAAAAAATACCAAAAATCCAAAAAATACCAAAAAATACCAAAAATCCAAAAAATACCAAAAATACCAAAAAATACCAAAAAATACCAAAAAATACCAAAAATACAAAAAATACCAAAAAACCAAAAACCAAAAAAAAAATACCAAAAAATACCAAAATCCAAAAAATACCAAAAAATACCAAAAATCCAAAAAAATACCAAAAAATACCAAAAATCCAAAAAAATACCAAAAAATACCAAAAATCCAAAAAAATACCAAAAAATACCAAAATCCAAAAAATACCAAAAAATACCAAAAATCCAAAAAATACCAAAAAATACCAAAAATACCAAAAAATACCAAAAAATACAAAAAATACAAAAATACCAAAATCCAAAAAATACCAAAAAATACCAAAATCCAAAAAATACCAAAAAATACCAAAAAAAAATACCAAAAAATACCAAAAAATACCAAAAAAATACCAAAAAATACCAAAAAAAAATACCAAAAAATACCAAAAAATACCAAAAATACCAAAAATACCAAAAAATACCAAAAATCCAAAAAATACCAAAAAATACCAAAAATCCAAAAAAATACCAAAAAATACCAAAAATCCAAAAAATACCAAAAAATACCAAAAATCCAAAAAATACCAAAAAATACCAAAAATCCAAAAAAATACCAAAAAATACCAAAAATCCAAAAAATACCAAAAAAAAAATACCAAAAATCCAAAAAATACCAAAAAATACCAAAAATCCAAAAAAATACCAAAAAATACCAAAAATACCAAAAAATACCAAAAAATACCAAAAAAATACCAAAAAATACCAAAAATACCAAAAAATACCAAAAATACCAAAAAATACCAAAAATACCAAAAAAAATACCAAAAAATACCAAAAATCCAAAAAATACCAAAAAATACCAAAATCCAAAAAATACCAAAAAATACCAAAAATCCAAAAAAATACCAAAAAATACCAAAAACCAAAAAATACCAAAAAATACCAAAAATCCAAAAAATACCAAAAAATACCAAAATCCAAAAAAATACCAAAAAATACCAAAAATCCAAAAAATACCAAAAAATACCAAAAATCCAAAAAATAAAAATACCAAAAAAAAAATACCAAAAATACCAAAAAAAATACCAAAAAATACCAAAAATCCAAAAAAATACCAAAAAATACCAAAAATCCAAAAAAATACCAAAAAATACCAAAAATCCAAAAAAATACCAAAAAATACCAAAAATCCAAAAAAATACCAAAAAATACCAAAAATCCAAAAAAATACCAAAAAATACCAAAAATCCAAAAAAATACCAAAAAATACCAAAAATCCAAAAAAATACCAAAAAAAAATACCAAAAATCCAAAAAAAAATACCAAAAAATACCAAAAATCCAAAAAAATACCAAAAAATACCAAAAATCCAAAAAATACCAAAAAATACCAAAAATCCAAAAAAATACCAAAAAATACCAAAAAATACCAAAAAATACCAAAAAAAAAATACCAAAAAATACCAAAATCCAAAAAAATACCAAAAAATACCAAAAATCAAAAAAATACCAAAAATACCAAAAATACCAAAAATACCAAAAATCCAAAAAAATACCAAAAAATACCAAAAATCCAAAAAATACCAAAAAATACCAAAAAAAAAATACCAAAAAATACCAAAAAAAAATACCAAAAAATACCAAAATCCAAAAAATACCAAAAAATACCAAAAATCCAAAAAAATACCAAAAAATACCAAAAATCCAAAAAATACCAAAAAATACCAAAAATCCAAAAAAATACCAAAAAATACCAAAAAAATACCAAAAATACCAAAAATCCAAAAAAATACCAAAAAATACCAAAATAAAAATACCAAAAAATACCAAAAATCCAAAAAAATACCAAAAAATACCAAAATCCAAAAAATACCAAAAAATACCAAAAATCCAAAAAAATACCAAAAAATACCAAAAATCCAAAAAAATACCAAAAAAAACCAAAAATCCAAAAAAATACCAAAAAATACCAAAAATCCAAAAAATACCAAAAAATACCAAAAAAAAATACCAAAATCCAAAAAATACCAAAAAATACCAAAAATCCAAAAAATACCAAAAAATACCAAAATCAAAAATACCAAAAAATACCAAAAATCCAAAAAAATACCAAAAAATACCAAAAATCCAAAAAATACCAAAAAATACCAAAATCCAAAAAAATACCAAAAAATACCAAAATCCAAAAAAATACCAAAAAATACCAAAAAATCCAAAAAATACCAAAAAATACCAAAAATCCAAAAAATACCAAAAAATACCAAAAATACCAAAAAATACCAAAAAATACCAAAAATACCAAAAAATACCAAAAATCCAAAAAATACCAAAAAATACCAAAAATCCAAAAAAATACCAAAAAATACCAAAAAAAAAATACCAAAAAATACCAAAAATCCAAAAAAATACCAAAAAATACCAAAAATCCAAAAAAATACCAAAAAATACCAAAATCCAAAAAAAAATACCAAAAAATACCAAAAATCCAAAAAAATACCAAAAAATACCAAAAATCCAAAAAATACCAAAAAATACCAAAAATCCAAAAAAATACCAAAAAAATACCAAAAATCCAAAAAAATACCAAAAAATACCAAAAATCCAAAAAAATACCAAAAAATACCAAAAATCCAAAAAAATACCAAAAAATACCAAAAATCCAAAAAAATACCAAAAAATACCAAAAATCCAAAAAAATACCAAAAAATACCAAAAAAAAAATACCAAAAAATACCAAAAATCCAAAAAAAAAAACCAAAAAATACCAAAAAAAAAATACCAAAAAATACCAAAAATCCAAAAAATACCAAAAAATACCAAAAATCCAAAAAAATACCAAAAAATACCAAAAATCCAAAAAATACCAAAAAATACCAAAAATCCAAAAAAATACCAAAAAATACCAAAAATCCAAAAAAATACCAAAAAATACCAAAAATCCAAAAAAAATACCAAAAAATACCAAAAATCCAAAAAAATACCAAAAAATACCAAAAATCCAAAAAAATACCAAAAAATACCAAAAATCCAAAAAAATACCAAAAAATACCAAAAATCCAAAAAAATACCAAAAAATACCAAAAATCCAAAAAAATACCAAAAAATACCAAAAAATCCAAAAAAAATACCAAAAAATACCAAAAATCCAAAAAAATACCAAAAAATACCAAAAATCCAAAAAAATACCAAAAAATACCAAAAATCCAAAAAAATACCAAAAAATACCAAAAATCCAAAAAAATACCAAAAAATACCAAAAATCCAAAAAAATACCAAAAAAATACCAAAAATCCAAAAAAATACCAAAAAATACCAAAAATCCAAAAAAAATACCAAAAAATACCAAAAATCCAAAAAAATACCAAAAAATACCAAAAATCCAAAAAAAAAATACCAAAAAATACCAAAAATCCAAAAAAATACCAAAAAATACCAAAATCCAAAAAAATACCAAAAAATACCAAAAATCCAAAAAAAACCAAAAAATACCAAAAATCCAAAAAAATACCAAAAAATACCAAAAATCCAAAAAATACCAAAAAATACCAAAAATCCAAAAAAATACCAAAAAATAAAAATCCAAAAAATACCAAAAAATACCAAAAAAAAATACCAAAAATACCAAAAAATACCAAAAAATACCAAAAAATACCAAAAATCCAAAAAATACCAAAAAATACCAAAAACCAAAAAATACCAAAAAATACCAAAAATCCAAAAAAATACCAAAAAATACCAAAAATCCAAAAAATACCAAAAAATACCAAAAATCAAAAAAATACCAAAAAATACCAAAAATCCAAAAAATACCAAAAAATACCAAAAATCCAAAAAAATACCAAAAAATACCAAAAATCCAAAAAAATACCAAAAAATACCAAAAATCCAAAAAATACCAAAAAATACCAAAAATCCAAAAAAATACCAAAAAATACCAAAAATCCAAAAAATACCAAAAAATACCAAAAATCCAAAAAATACCAAAAATAAAAAAATACCAAAAAATACCAAAAATACAAAAATACCAAAAAATACCAAAAATACCAAAAATCCAAAAAAAAATACCAAAAAATACCAAAAATCCAAAAAATACCAAAAAATACCAAAAATCCAAAAAAAACCAAAAAAAATCCAAAAAATACCAAAAAATACAAAAATCCAAAAAATACCAAAAAATACCAAAAATCCAAAAAAATACCAAAAAATACCAAAAATCCAAAAAAATACCAAAAAATACCAAAAATCCAAAAAAAAAATACCAAAAAATACAAAATCCAAAAAATACCAAAAAATACCAAAAATCCAAAAAATACCAAAAATACAAAATAACAAAAAAATACCAAAAATCCAAAAATACAAAAAAAAAATCCAAAAATACCAAAAAATACCAAAAAATAAAAATTAAAAAAATACCAAAAAAATAAAAATACAAAAAAAAAAAATACAAAAACAAAAATACCAAAATACCAAAAAAATACAAAAATACAAAAATACCAAAAAATACAAAAAAATACAAAAAAAATTAAAAAAATACAAAAAAATACCAAAAAAATACCAAAAATACCAAAAATAAAAAAATACAAAAAATAAAAAAATCCAAAAAAAACCAAAAAATACCAAAAAATAAAAATACCAAAAAATACCAAAAATCCAAAAATTAAAAAAAAAATACCAAAATATAAAAATCCAAAAATACAAAAAATACCAAAAATACCAAAATATAAAAAAGTTAAAAAAAAAACAAAAATACCAAAAAATACAAAAAAATACCAAAATCCAAAATAAAAAAAAACAACAAAAATATCGAAAAAGTTACAAAATTAAAATAACAAAAAAATTAAAAAAAAATCCAAAAATATATTGAAAAGTACAAAATTCAAAATACAAAAAATAAAAATAAACAAAAAATATTGAAAAAAATAAAAAATAAAAATACAAAAAACCAAAATACCAAAAAAAAAACAAAAATACTAAAAATCAAAAAATACAAAAAATACCAAAAAAAACAAAAATACAAAAAAAAATAAAAAATCGAAAAAGAACAAAAATACCAAAATAAAAAATCCAAAAAAAAAAATACCAAAAATACAAAAAATACCAAAAAATAAAAAAATCCAAAAAATACCAAAATATAAAAATATCAAAAAAACTAAAAATCAAAAAAAAAATCAAAAAAAAAAATAAAAAAAACAAAAAATCTAAAAAAAAATAAAAAAATACCAAAAATCAAAAAATACAAAAAATATCAAAAAGTTACAAAAATACAAAATACAAAAATACAAAAAAAAAAAAAAAAATATATTGAAAATAAAAAATCTAAAAATACAAAAATACCAAAAATCCAAAAAATACAAAAATTAAAAAAAATATTGAAAAAGTAAAAAAATACAAAAAATACCAAAATACCAAAAAAAATATTGAAAAGTTAAAAATAAAAAACAAAAATTAAAAATACAAAAAATACCAAAATCTAAAAAATAAAAAAAAATACCAAAAAATCCAAAAAGTTACAAAAAAACCAAAAAAAAAAAAAATAAAAAAAAAAAAAAAATATTGAAAAATAAAAAATCCAAAAAACAAAAATACAAAAAAAAAAATACAAAAATAAAAAATATCAAAAAAGTTACAAAATCCAAAATAAAAAAAATCCAAAAAAAAAAAAAACAAAAATATTGAAAAAAAAAAATCAAAAAATACCAAAAATCAAAAATACAAAAAAAACCAAAAATATCAAAAAAGTTACAAAATCCAAAAAAATACAAAAATTAAAAAAAAAACAAAAAAATATATCGAAAAAGTTAAAAAATCCAAAAAAAATACCAAAAAAAAACACAAAAATAACAAAAAAAAAAATGAAAAAGTTAAAAACAAAAACAAAAAAAAAAAAAAAAAAAAAAAAAATAACAAAATACAAAAAATACAAAAATACCAAAAAATATCGAAAAAGTTACAAAAATTCAAAAATACAAAAAATATAAAAAAAAACAAAACAAAAAATATTGAAAAGTTAAAAATCAAAAAACAAAAAATACCAAAAATCTAAAAAAACAAAAAAAAAAAAAATATCAAAAAATTAAAAAAAATAAAAAAAAAAAATACAAAAAAAAAAAAAAATATTGAAAAGTTAAAAAATACAAAAATACAAAAATCTAAAAAAAAAAATAAAAAATATTGAAAAAAAAAATCCAAAAAAAAAAAAAAAAAAAAATACAAAAATAAAAAAAAAACAAAAAAAAAAAAATACCAAAAAATACAAAAATACAAAAATACCAAAACATCAAAAAATAAAAAATATCGAAAAAGTTACAAAAACACAAAAATACAAAAATACAAAAAACAAAAAAAAATATTGAAAAGTTAAAAAATCAAAAATACAAAAATAAAAAAATCAAAAAAAAAAAATATCGAAAAAAAAAAAAATCTAAAAATACAAAAAAACCAAAAAAAAAAAAAAAATATAAAAAAGTACAAAAATAACAAAAATCAAAAATACAAAAAAAAAAAAAAAAAAAAAATATATTGAAAAAGCAAAAATCTAAAAATACAAAAAATAAAAAAAATACAAAAATAAAAAAATTAAAAAAAAAAAAAATTCAAAAATAAAAAAACCAAAAATACAAAAAAAAAAATCAAAAAAATAAAAAAAAAAATAAAAAAATAAAAAAAAAAAATATTGAAAAACAAAAAATCCAAAATACAAAAAAATAAAAATCCAAAATACAAAAATAACCAAAATATCGAAAAAGTTACAAAAATCCAAAAATACAAAAAAAAAAAAAAAAAAAAATATTGAAAAGTAAAAATCCAAAAACAAAAATACCAAAAATCCAAAAATACAAAAATACCAAAAAAATACAAAAAACAAAATACAAAAATCAAAAACAAAAAAAAATACAAAAAAAAAAAAAAAAAAATATTGAAAAAGTTAAAAAATCTAAAAACAAAATACCAAAAATCTAAAATACAAAAAAAATACCAAAAAATACAAAAAGTTACAAAATCCAAAAATACAAAAAAATTAAAAAAAAAAAAATATATCGAAAAAGTTAAAAAAAACTAAAAATACAAAAATACCAAAAAAAAAAAAAAAAAAAAAAATTAAAAAATCAAAAAATCTAAAAAAAAAAAAACCAAAAATAAAAAAAAAAAAAAAAAAAAAAAAAAATTCAAAAATACAAAAATAAAAATACAAAAATATATAAAAAGTTACAAAATACCAAAAATAAAAAATCCAAAAAAACAAAAAAAAAAAAATTGAAAAACAAAAAATCCAAAAATAAAAAATACCAAAATCCAAAAATACAAAAATACCAAAAAATCAAAAAAAATACAAAAACAAAATACAAAAAAAAAAAAAAAAAAAAAAAAAAAAAAATATCGAAAAAGTTACAAAATCCAAAAATACAAAAATAAAAAAAAAAAACAAAAATATTGAAAAAGTTAAAAAAACCAAAAATACAAAAATACCAAAAACAAAAATCAAAATACAAAAATACAAAAAAATTACAAAATAAAAAAAAAAAAAAAAAATATCGAAAAAACAAAAAAAAAAAATAAAAAAAAAAAAAAAAATAAAATCTAAAAACAAAAAAACCAAAATCTAAAAATACAAAAATACCAAAAATATCGAAAAAGTTACAAAATATCAAAAATACAAAAATAAAAAAAAAACAAAAAATATTGAAAAAAAAAAAATCAAAAACAAAAATACCAAAAATCCAAAAATACAAAAATACCAAAAATATCAAAAAGTACAAAAAAAAATACAAAAAATAAAAAAAAAAAAAAAATATCGAAAAAAAAAAATAAAAAAAAAAAAAAAAAAAACAAAAAAACAACAAAAAAGTTACAAAATCTAAAATACAAAAAAATAAAAAAAAATAAAAAATAAAAGTTAAAAAAAAAATACAAAAAATAAAAAAAAAAAAAAACAAAAATATCGAAAAATAAAAAATAAAAAAAAAAAAAAATACCAAAAACTAAAAAAAATAAAAATAATAAAAATAAAAAAATACAAAAACAAAAATAAAAAAATCCAAAAATACAAAAATACAAAAATAAAAAAAAATACAAAATCAAAAAATACAAAAATTTAAAAAAAAAAAAAAATATTGAAAAAGTTAAAAAATCCAAAAATACAAAAATCCAAAAAAACAAAAATACAAAAATACAAAAATTAAAAAAAAAAAAATCAAAAAATAAAAAAAAAAATAAAAAAAAACCAAAAAACAAAAATACAAAAAAACAAAAAAAATAATGAAAAGTAAAAAAATTCAAAAATACAAAAATACCAAAACTAAAAATACAAAAATAAAAAAAAACATCGAAAAAGTTACAAAATTCAAAAATAAAAAAATCTAAAAAAAAAAAAAAAAAATTGAAAAGTAAAAATCCAAAAACAAAAATACCAAAAATCAAAAATACAAAAAAAAAAAAATATCAAAAAGTTACAAAATTAAAAATACAAAAAATCAAAAAAAAAAAAACAAAAAAAAAAATTGAAAAGTTAAAAAATCCAAAAAACAAAAAAATACCAAAATTAAAAATACAAAAATAAAAAATATCAAAAAGTTACAAAATTAAAATACAAAAAAATTAAAAAAAAAAAAAAAAAATATATCGAAAAAGTTACAAAATCCAAAAATAAAAAAATACCAAAAAAAAAAAAAATATTGAAAAAGTTAAAAAAATACAAAAAATACAAAAATACCAAAAAAATACAAAAATAAAAAATACAAAAATACAAAAATACCAAAAATCAAAAAATAAAAACAAAAAAAAAAAAAAAAAAAATATCGAAAAAGTTACAAAACAAAAATAAAAATACCAAAAAAAAAAAAAAAAAATATTGAAAAGTTAAAAATCTAAAAAACAAAAAAACCAAAAAAAAATACAAAAAATAAAAACCAAAAATATCAAAAAGTTAAAAATAAAAAACAAAAATACAAAAATAAATAAAAAAAAAAAAAAATAAAATATCGAAAAAGTTACAAAAATTCAAAAATACAAAAATACCAAAAAAAAAAAAAAATATTGAAAAAATTAAAAAAAAAATAAAAATACAAAAATACCAAAAACAAAAAAAAAAAATACAAAAATACCAAAAAATCGAAAAAATAAAAACCAAAAAAAAAAAAAAAAATATCAAAAAAAAAAAAAAAATACAAAAAAGTTAAAAATCTAAAAAAAAAAATACCAAAAAACCAAAAATACAAAAAAAAAAAAAAATCAAAAAACAAAAAAAATACCAAAAATTAAAAAGTACAAAAATAAAAATACAAAAAATACAAAAAAAAAAAAAAATTGAAAAAAAAAATCCAAAAAAAAAAACAAAAATCCAAAAAAAAAAAAAAAAAAAAAAAAAAGTTAAAAATCCAAAAATACAAAAATACTAAAAAAAAAAAAAAAAAAAAAAAATAAAAAGTTACAAAAATACAAAAATACAAAAAAAATACCAAAAAATAAAAAAAAAATTACAAAAAAAAAAAAATAAAAAAAAAAAAAAAAAAATACAAAAAATATTAAAAAAAAAAATACAAAAATACAAAAATACCAAAAATCCAAAAAGTACAAAATACAAAAAAAAAAAAAAACAAAAAAAAATATTGAAAAAGTTAAAAAATCAAAAATACAAAAAAAAAATAAAAATATCAAAAAAAAAATTACAAAAACTAAAAATACAAAAATACCAAAAAAAAAAAAAAAAATATTGAAAAAAAAAATTAAAAACAAAAATACAAAAATTAAAAAAAAAAAAAAAATATCGAAAAAGTTAAAAAATCCAAAAATACAAAAATTAAAAAAAAAAAAAAAAAAAAAATATTGAAAAATAAAATCTAAAAATACAAAAATACAAAATACAAAAATACAAAAATAACAAAAAAATACAAAAAGTTACAAAATTCAAAAATACAAAAAAACAAAAAAAAAAAAAAAAAAAAAAATCAAAAAAAATAAAAAAAAAAAATACCAAAAAAAAAAAATATACAAAAAAAATTCAAAAATACAAAAATTAAAAAATCCAAAAAAAAAATACAAAAATACAAAAAATTAAAAAACAAAAATACAAAAAAATTAAAAAAAAAAAAAATAAAAAAATATTGAAAAATAAAAAATCAAAAATACAAAAATACCAAAATTCAAAATACAAAAAAATACCAAAAAAAAAAAACAAAAAAAATAATTGAAAATACAAAAATCCAAAAAAAAAAAAAAAAATATCAAAAATTAAAAAAAAAACAAAAATAAAAAACCAAAAAAAAAAAAAAATATTGAAAAAGTTAAAAAACCAAAAACAAAAAATCAAAAATACAAAAATAAAAAATACCAAAATATCGAAAAAAGATACAAAATTCAAAAATAAAAAAAAATATCCAAAAAAAAAAAAAAAAAAATATTGAAAAAGTTAAAAAACTAAAAAAAAAAAAAAAAAAAAAAAAAAAAAAAAATACAAAAATAAACAAAAAATACAAAAAATACCAAAAATATCAAAAAGTTAAAAAAAAAATTCAAAAAAAAAAAAAAAAAAATATCGAAAAAGTTACAAAAACCAAAAATACAAAAAATACCAAAAAAAACAAAAAATTGAAAATAAAAAGCTAAAAAAAAATACCAAAATACAAAAATACAAAAATACCAAAAATATCAAAAAAAAAAAAAAAAACAAAAATCAAAAAAAAAAAAAAATACAAAATAAAAAAAAAAAAAAAAATAAAAAAAAAAAAAAATTGAAAAATACCAAAAAATCCAAAAATACAAAATCAAAAATACCAAAAAAATCCAAAAATACAAAAATATCAAAATAAAAATACAAAAATCAAAAAAAACAAAATAAAAATAAAAAAATAACAAAAATATCGAAAAAGTTACAAAATTCAAAAATACAAAAATAAAAAAAAAAAAAAAAAAAATATTGAAAAAGTAAAAAATCTAAAAATACAAAAATACCAAAAAAAAAAAAAATCAAAAATACAAAAAAAAAAAAAAAAAAAAAAAAAATACAAAAATACCAAAAATACCAAAAATTAAAAAAAAAAAAAATTAAAAAATAAAAATACAAAAAATACCAAAAATATCGAAAAAGTTACAAAATACAAAAATACAAAAATCTAAAAAAAAAAAAAAAAAAAAACAAAAAAAATCAAAAATCTAAAAATACAAAAATACCAAAATCTAAAATACAAAAATAACAAAAATATCGAAAAGTTACAAAAACCAAAAATACAAAAATACCAAAAAAAAAAAAAAAAAATATTGAAAAAAAAAATCTAAAAAAAACAAAAAACTAAAAAAATACAAAAAAAAAATCAAAAAAAAAAAATTCAAAAATACAAAAAATTAAAAAAAAAAAAAAAAATATTGAAAAAAAAAAATAAAAAAAAAAACAAAAAAATACAAAAAAAAATACAAAAATCAAAAAAAAAATAAAAAAAAAATTAAAAAAAAACAAAAATATTGAAAAGTAAAAATACAAAAATAAAAAAAAATTCAAAATACAAAAAAATACCAAAATATCGAAAAAGTTACAAAATTCAAAAATAAAAAAATCCAAAAAAAAAAACAAAAAAAAATTGAAAAAGTTAAAAACAAAAACAAAAAAATACCAAAAATCCAAAATACAAAAAAAAAATACCAAAATATCAAAAAAGTTACAAAAATTCAAAAATACAAAAATTAAAAAAAAAACAAAAAATATATCGAAAAAGTTACAAAATTAAAAATACAAAAATAAAAAAAAAAAAAAAATATTGAAAAAGTTAAAAAATCCAAAAATACAAAAATCAAAAAACCGAAAAAATTAAAAAAAAAAAAAATAAAAAAAAATCCAAAAAAAAAAAAAAAAAAAAAAAAAAAAATATTGAAAAAGTTAAAAAATCCAAAAATACAAAAAAATACCAAAAATATCAAAAAACTAAAAAAAGTTCAAAATAAAAATACAAAAATACCAAAAATAAAAATACCAAAAATATCAAAAAATTTACAAAATTCAAAAATACAAAAAAAAAAAAAAAAAAAAAAATATTGAAAAATTAAAAATCCAAAAATACAAAAAATACCAAAATCCAAAAATACAAAAAAAAAAATAAAAAAACAAAAAAAATATCGAAAAAACAAAAATCAAAAATACAAAAAATCAAAAATACCAAAAAAAAAAATTCAAAAAAAAAAAAAAAAAAAAAACAAAAAATATTGAAAAGTAAAAATCCAAAAATACAAAAATACAAAAAAATACCAAAAAAAATCGAAAAGTTACAAAAAAACTAAAAATAAAAAAATCTAAAAAAAAAAAACAAAAAAAATAAAAACAAAAAAAATAAAAAAATACAAAAACAAAAAAACCAAAAATCTAAAAATACAAAAAAAACCAAAAATATCGAAAAAGTTAAAAACAAAAAATACAAAAAAATACAAAAATAAAAAAAAAATATATCGAAAAAGTTACAAAATCTCAAAAAACAAAAAATACCAAAAAAAAAAAACAAAAAATATTGAAAAAGTTAAAAATCAAAAATACAAAAATACAAAAAAAAACAAAAATACCGAAAAATTCAAAATATAAAAAAAAAAAAAATACAAAAATATCGAAAAAGTTACAAAAATTCAAAATAACAAAAATTAAAAAAAAAAAAAAAAAAAATATTGAAAAAGTCAAAAAATCAAAAATACAAAAATACCAAAAATCAAAAAATACAAAAAAAATAAAAAAATAAATTGAAAAGTAAAAATTCAAAAATACAAAAAAAAACCAAAAATATCGAAAAAAATACAAAAAAAAAATACAAAAAAACAAAAAAAAAAAAAAAAAAATTAAAAATAAAAAAAAAAATACAAAAAATCTAAAATATACAAAAAAAAACCAAAAAATAAAAAAAAAAAGTTACAAAAATTAAAAAAACAAAAATCTAAAAAAAAAAAAAATATATTGAAAAAGTAAAAATCTAAAAACAAAAAAAATACCAAAAATCCAAAAATACAAAAAAAAACCAAAATATCAAAAAGTTACAAAAACCAAAAATACAAAAATTAAAAAAAAACAAAAAAAAATATTGAAAAAGTTAAAAATTTAAAAATACAAAAATACAAAAAATCCAAAAATACAAAAAAGTTACAAAAAAATTCAAAAATACAAAAAAATTAAAAAAAAAAAAAAAAAAAAAATATTGAAAAAAAAAAAAATCAAAAATACAAAAAAAAAAACCAAAAAAAAAAATCAAAAAATAAAAACAAAAAAAATACAAAAATAAAAAAATCCAAAAATACAAAAAATACCAAAAATATCGAAAAAGTTACAAAATTAAAAATACAAAAATTCCAAAAAAAAAAAACAAAAATATGAAAAATAAAAAAAAATCTAAAAAAAAAAAATACCAAAATACAAAAATACAAAAAAATAAAAATATAAAAAAGTTACAAAAATCAAAAATACAAAAATTAAAAAAAAAAAAAAAAAAAAAAAATTGAAAACGTTAAAAAAAATAAAAAAAAAAAATAAAAAAAAAATAAAAAATACAAAAAATACCAAAAATACAAAAAGTTAAAAATTCAAAAATAAAAAAATAAAAAAAAAAAAAAAAAATATCGAAAAAGTTACAAAATTCAAAAATACAAAAAACCAAAAAAAAAAAAAAAAAAAAAAAATATTGAAAATAAAAAAAAATAAAAAATACAAAAAATACCAAAATACAAAAATACAAAAAAAAATACAAAAATATCAAAAAAAAAAATCAAAAAAAAAAAAAAAATACAAAAAAAAAATTAAAAAAAAACAAAAAAACAAAAATACAAATATATCGAAAAAGTTACAAAATTCAAAAAAATACAAAAAAAAAAAAAAAACAAAAAAAATATTGAAAAAGTTAAAAAATCAAAAAAAAAATACAAAAAATACAAAAATAACAAAAAAATATCAAAAATAAAAAAAAAAAAATACAAAAATATCAAAAATACAAAAAATACAAAAATAACAAAAAAATAAAAAAATAAAAAAAATATATCGAAAAAGTTACAAAATTCAAAAAATACAAAAATTAAAAATAAAAAAAAATATTGAAAAAATTAAAAATCAAAAATAAAAATACAAAAAAATACCAAAAAATCCAAAAAATACAAAAAATACAAAAATTACAAAATTAAAAAAAAAAAAATAAAAAAAATCAAAAAATTACAAAAAATTCAAAAATACAAAAATACCAAAAAATAACCAAAAAAAAATATTGAAAAAATTAAAAAATCAAAAAATACAAAAAAATACAAAAAATAAAAAAAAAAAAAAAAAAAAAATCCAAAAATACAAAAAAATACTAAAATTCAAAAATAAAAAAAAAAAAAAAAAAAAAATAAAAAAATACAAAAATCAAAAATACAAAAATACAAAAAAAAAAAAAAAAAACAACAAAAAATATTGAAAAATTAAAAAATACAAAAAATAAAAAAAAAAAATCAAAAATACAAAAATACAAAAATACAAAAAATACAAAAAAAAAATACCAAAAATATCAAAAAATAAAAAACAAAAATAAAAAAAAAAAAAAAAAAAAAATAAAAAATTAAAAAAAACAAAAATACAAAAAATCCAAAAAAAAAAAAATACCAAAAAAATAAAAATACAAAAAAATACAAAAATATCAAAAAAATTAAAAAAATAAAAAATAAAAAAATTCCAAAAAAAAAAAAAAAAAAAAAATATTGAAAAAGTTAAAAAATCAAAAAACAAAAAATACCAAAAATTTAAAAAATACAAAAAAATAAAAAAAAATCAAAAAATTACAAAAAATAAAAATAAAAAAAAAAAAAAAAAAAAAAAAAAAAATATATCGAAAAAGTTACAAAATTCAAAAAATACAAAAAATACCAAAAATAAAAAAACAAAAAATATTGAAAAAAAATTAAAAAATCAAAAAATACAAAAAAATACCAAAACAAAAAAATCCAAAATACAAAAAATACAAAAATTAAAAATACAAAAAAAATACCAAAAATCAAAAAAAAAAATCAAAAATAAAAAAATCAAAAATATAAAAAAAAAAAAAAAAAAAATATTGAAAAATTAAAAAATCCAAAAAAAAAAAAAATAAAAAATTCAAAAAATACAAAAAAATACCAAAATATCAAAAAACAAAAATTCAAAAATACAAAAAATAAAAAAAAATACAAAAATATATCGAAAAAGTTAAAAAAAAATACAAAAATACAAAAATACCAAAAAAACAAAAAAATATTGAAAAATAAAAATCCAAAAAATACAAAAAAAAACAAAAAATAAAAAAAAATCTCAAAAATACAAAAAATACCAAAAATTCCAAAATACAAAAAAATACCAAAATATCAAAAAAAAAAAATCCAAAAATACAAAAAATTAAAAAATTCAAAAAACAAAAAATACCAAAAAACACAAAAAATACAAAAAAAAATACCAAAAATATCAAAAAATTACAAAAAAAAATACAAAAAAATAAAAAAAACAAAAAAAAAAAAAATAATGAAAAAGTTAAAAAATCCAAAAAAAATACAAAAAATTCAAAAAATACAAAAAAATACAAAAAATTCAAAAATACAAAAAATACAAAAAATTCAAATATACAAAAAAAATAAAAAAAATATCAAAAAAGTTACAAAAAATACAAAAAATACAAAAAATACAAAAATATCAAAAAATTACAAAAAATAAAAAAAATACAAAAAAATTAAAAAAAATATATAAAAAAAACAAAAATCAAAAATACAAAACAAAAAATACAAAAATCAAAAAAATACCAAAAAATACAAAAAAAAAAAAAAAAAAAATATTGAAAAAGTTAAAAAAATCAAAAATACAAAAAAACCCAAAATATCAAAAAAATACAAAAAATACCAAAAATACAAAAAATACAAAAAAAAAATACAAAAAAAAATAAAAAATAATTAAAAATACAAAAATACAAAAAAATACAAAAAAAAAAAACAAAAAAAATATTGAAAAAATAAAAAAATCAAAAAAAATACAAAAAATACAAAAAATAAAAAATACAAAAAATACAAAAATCAAAAAATACAAAAAAATACAAAAAAAAATACAAAAAACAAAAATACAAAAAATAAAAATTCAAAAATACAAAAAAAAATAAAAAATACCAAAAAATACAAAAAATACAAAAATACAAAAAAATACAAAAATCAAAAATACAAAAAATCAAAAATAAAAAAAATACAAAAAAAATCAAAAAAAATACCAAAAAATACAAAAATCAAAAAAATACCAAAAAATACAAAATCAAAAAAATACCAAAAAATACAAAAAACTAAAAAATACAAAAATACAAAAAATCAAAAAAATACAAAAAATACAAAAATCAAAAAAATACAAAAAAATACAAAAATCCAAAAAAATAAAATCAAAAAATACAAAAATCAAAAAAATACCAAAAATACAAAAAATAAAAAAATACAAAAAAATACAAAAAAAAATACAAAAAAAAATATTAAAAATACAAAAATCAAAAAAATACCAAAAAATACCAAAAATCCAAAAAAATACAAAAAAATACAAAAATCAAAAAAATACAAAAAAAAAAAAAATCCAAAAAAATACAAAAAAAATACAAAAAATCAAAAAAAATCAAAAAATACAAAAATCAAAAAAATACCAAAAAATACAAAAATCAAAAAATAAAAAATACAAAAATTCAAAAAACTAAAAAAAACTAAAATCGAAAAATTACAAAAAATAAAAAATCAAAAAAATACCAAAAAATACAAAAAAAAAAAAATACTAAAAATAAAAAAAACAAAAAATACAAAAAATACAAAAAATCAAAAAAACTAAAATCAAAATAAAAATATCAAAAAAATACCAAAAATTCAAAAATAAAAAAATACAAAAAAAAAAAAAAAAAAAATATTGAAAAAGTAAAAAATCAAAAAATAAAAAATACAAAAAAAACAAAAAAATACAAAAAATATCAAAAAAAAAAAAAAATCAAAAAAATACAAAAATACCAAAAATCAAAAAAAACAAAAAAAATACAAAATATCAAAAAAATACAAAAAAAAATACAAAAAATACAAAAAAAAAACAAAAAAAATCAAAAAATAAAAAAATACCAAAAAAATACAAAAAAAAAAAATACCAAAAAAATACCAAAAATATCAAAAAAAAAAAAAAAAATACAAAAAAAAAAAAAAAAAAAAAAAAAAAAAAATTGAAAATAAAAAAAATACAAAAATCAAAAAAAATACCAAAAAATACAAAAATACAAAAAAATACAAAAAATACAAAAATACAAAAAAATACAAAAAATATACAAAAAATCCAAAAAAATACAAAAAATACCAAAAATCAAAAAAATAAAAAAAATACAAAAATCAAAAAAATACAAAAAATACCAAAAATCAAAAAAAAAAAAAAAAAAAATCAAAAAAATACAAAAAATACAAAAAAAAAAAATAAAAAAAAAAAAATCAAAAAAAATACAAAAAATAAAAAATCCAAAAAAATAAAAAAAATACAAAAATCCAAAAAAAAAAAAACCAAAAAATACAAAAATCAAAAAAAATACCAAAAAATACAAAAAAAATAAAAAAATAAAAAAAATAAAAAAATACAAAAAATACAAAAAATACCAAAAAAAAAATACAAAAATACCAAAAATCAAAAAAACAAAAAAAATAAAAATCAAAAAATACAAAAAATACAAAAATCAAAAAAAATACAAAAAAATACAAAAATCAAAAAAATAAAAAAATACCGAAAAAGTCAAAAAAATACAAAAAATACAAAAAATCAAAAAATACAAAAAAAAAAAAAAAAAAAAAAATTAAAAATCAAAAAAAACCAAAAAATACAAAAATCAAAAAAATACAAAAATACAAAAACAAAAATCCAAAAAAAAAATACCAAAAAATACAAAAAATACAAAAAAAAAAAAAAATACCAAAAAAATCAAAAAATACTAAAAAATAAAAAATACAAAAAAACAAAAAAAATATAAAAAAAAAAAAAAATCAAAAATACCAAAAAATCAAAAAAAATCCAAAAAAAAAATACAAAAAAATACAAAAAAAAAAAAAACAAAAAAAAATGAAAAAGTAAAAAATACAAAAAATACAAAAAAAAAATACAAAAAAAAAAAATACAAAAAAATAAAAAAAAATAAAAAAAAAAAAATCAAAAAAACAAAAAAATACAAAAATTCAAAAAATACAAAAAAATACAAAAATAAAAAAACTCAAAAAACAAAAAATCAAAAAAATACCAAAAAATAACAAAATCAAAAAATACCAAAAAATACAAAAAATCAAAAAAAAATACAAAAAATACCAAAAAATCCAAAAAAAAAATACCAAAAAATACAAAAATTCAAAAAAAATACAAAAAATACAAAAAAAAACAAAAAAATACCAAAAAATGAAAAAAAATACAAAAAATACAAAAAACAAAAAATACCAAAAAATACAAAAATCAAAAAAAATACAAAAAATACAAAAAATCAAAAAAATACAAAAAAATACAAAAATCCAAAAAATACAAAAATTAAAAAAACAAAAAAATACCAAAAAAAACCAAAATCAAAAAAATACAAAAAAATACAAAAAAATCAAAAAACAAAAATACCAAAATAAAAAAAATACCAAAAAAAAAAATACAAAAAATACAAAAAAAAAAATCAAAAAATACAAAAAAAAAAAAATACCAAAAAATACAAAAATCCAAAAAAATACAAAAAATACCAAAATCAAAAAAATACAAAAAATACAAAAATCAAAAAAAATACAAAAAATACAAAAATACAAAAAATACCAAAAAATAAAAATCAAAAAAATTAAAAAAATACAAAAATCAAAAAAATACAAAAAATACAAAAATCCAAAAAAAATACAAAAAAATACAAAAATATCAAAAAAAAATAAAAATACAAAAATCAAAAAAATACAAAAAAATACAAAAATCAAAAAAAAACAAAAAATACAAAAATCAAAAAAATACCAAAAATACAAAAAAAACAATAAAAATATCAAAAAAATAAAAAAAAATACAAAAAATCAAAAAAAACAAAAAAAAAAAAAATAAAAAATAAAAAAATACCAAAAAAAACAAAAAAATACAAAAATCAAAAAAAATACAAAAAATACAAAAATCAAAAAAATACAAAAAATACAAAAATCAAAAAAATACAAAAAAAATACAAAAAATCAAAAAATAACCAAAAAATACAAAAAATCAAAAAAATACCAAAAAATACAAAAATCAAAAAAATACCAAAAAATACAAAATCCAAAAAATACAAAAAATACAAAAAAAAAAAAATAAAAAAATAAAAAATCAAAAAAATAAAAAAAAAAATACCAAAAAATCAAAAAAATACCAAAAAATACCAAAAATCAAAAAAATACAAAAAATACAAAAAATACAAAAAATATACAAAAAATAAAAAAAAAAAATCCAAAAAATACAAAAAATCCAAAAAAAAAATACAAAAAATAAAAAATCCAAAAAATACCAAAAAATACCAAAAATATCAAAAAAAAAAATACAAAAATAAAAAAATACAAAAAAATACAAAAAAACAAAAAAAAAAAAAAAAATACAAAAATCAAAAAATCCAAAAATAAAAAAAAAAAAATACAAAAAATACCAAAAAAAAAAAAAAAAAATACCAAAAATCAAAAAAATACCAAAAAATACAAAAATCCAAAAAATACAAAAAATACAAAAATCAAAAAAATACAAAAAATACAAAAATCAAAAAAATACCAAAAAATACAAAAATCAAAAAAATACCAAAAAATACAAAAAATCAAAAAAAATACCAAAAAATACAAAAAATCAAAAAAATACAAAAAAATACAAAAATCAAAAAATATACAAAAATACCAAAAATCAAAAAAATACAAAAAATACAATAAAAAATCAAAAAAATACCAAAAAATACCAAAAATCAAAAAAAATACCAAAAAATACAAAAATCAAAAAAAAAACCAAAAAATACAAAAAATCAAAAAAATACCAAAAAATACAAAATCAAAAAAATACCAAAAAAAAATAAAAATACAAAAAAAAAAAAAATACCAAAAAAAAATACCAAAAATCAAAAAAAATACCAAAAAAAACCAAAAATACAAAAAATCAAAAAAACAAAAAAAAAAACAAAAACAAAAAATAAAAAATACAAAAATACAAAAAATAAAAAAACAAAAAATACAAAAAAAAAAAAATACCAAAAAATACCAAAAATCAAAAAATACAAAAAAATACAAAAATCAAAAAAAACAAAAAAAACAAAAAATCAAAAAAATACCAAAAAATACAAAAATCAAAAAAAATACAAAAAATACCAAAAATTCAAAAAAATACCAAAAAATACAAAAATCAAAAAAATACCAAAAAATACAAAAATCCAAAAAAAAAACAAAAAATACAAAAAATCAAAAAAATACCAAAAAATACAAAAATCCAAAAAAAATACAAAAAAATACAAAAAATAAAAAAATACAAAAAAAATACAAAAAAATAAAAAAAATACAAAAAACCAAAAATACAAAAAATACAAAAAAAAAAAATCAAAAAAATACCAAAAAATACAAAAAAAAAAACCAAAAAAAACAAAAAAAAAAAAAAAAAAAAACAAAAAATCAAAAAAAATACAAAAAAATACCAAAAAAAAAATACAAAAAACAAAAATCAAAAAAATACAAAAAATACAAAAAATCCAAAAAATACCAAAAAATACAAAAATCAAAAAAAAACCAAAAAATACAAAAATATAAAAAACAAAAAATAAAAAAATCCAAAAAAAATACAAAAATACAAAAATCAAAAAAATACAAAAAATACAAAAAATCAAAAAAATACAAAAAATACAAAAAATCAAAAAAATACAAAAAAATACAAAAAATCAAAAAAATACAAAAAAAAATACAAAAATACAAAAAAAAAAAAAATACAAAAAAAAATCAAAAAAATACAAAAAATACAAAAAAAAAAAAAAAAAAAAAAAAAAATCAAAAAAATACAAAAAATACCAAAAATCAAAAAAAAAAAAAAAAAAATACAAAAATCAAAAAAATACAAAAATACAAAAAATCAAAAAAATACAAAAAAATACAAAAAAAAACAAAAAAAAAATACAAAAAAAATACAAAAAATCAAAAAAAATACAAAAAATACCAAAAATCAAAAAAAATACAAAAAAATACAAAAAATTACAAAAACAAAATACAAAAAATAAAAAAAAAAAAAAAAAAAATACCAAAAAATACAAAAATCCAAAAAAAAAATACAAAAAAACCAAAATATCAAAAAAAATATTGAAAAATAAAAAATCCAAAAAAAACCAAAAAATACAAAAAATACAAAAAAATACCAAAAAAAAAAATACAAAAAATACCAAAATATCAAAAAATTACAAAAAATACAAAAATAAAAAAATACCAAAAAATACAAAAAATAAAAAAATACTGAAAAAGTACAAAAATCCAAAAAAATACAAAAAATACCAAAAATCAAAAAAAATTAAAAAATACAAAAATCAAAAAAATACAAAAAATACCAAAAAATCCAAAAAATACAAAAAATACAAAAAATCAAAAAAATACAAAAAATACAAAAATAAAAAAATAAAAAAAAATAAAAAAAAAAAATAAAAAAATACAAAAAAATAAAAAAATCAAAAAAATACAAAAAAACAAAAAATCAAAAAAAAATACAAAAATCAAAAAAAAAAAATCAAAAAAAAAATATTGAAAAAGTACAAAAAATCAAAAATACAAAAAAATACCAAAAATCCAAAAAAAAAATACCAAAAAATACAAAAATTCAAAAATAAAAAAAAAAAAATAAAAAAAAACAAAAACAAAAATAAAAAATACAAAAAAAAAAATCAAAAAATACAAAAAAATACAAAAATCAAAAAAATACAAAAAATACAAAAATACAAAAAAATACAAAAAATACCAAAAATCAAAAAAATACAAAAAATACAAAAATCAAAAAAATACCAAAAAATACAAAATACAAAAATTCAAAAAAATAAAAAATCCAAAAAATATTGAAAAAGTTAAAAAATCCAAAAAAATACAAAAAATACAAAAATCAAAAAATACAAAAAATAAAAAATACCAAAAATATCAAAAAAAACAAAAATCAAAAAACAAAAATACAAAAAAAAAAATACAAAAAATATAAAAATCCAAAATAAAAAAATACAAAAAAAAAAAAATACAAAAAATTAAAAAATCAAAAAAATACAAAAAATACAAAAATCCAAAAAAATACAAAAAAATACAAAAATCAAAAAAATACAAAAAAAATCAAAAAAAAAAAAAAAAAAAAAAAATATAAAAAAAAAAAAAAAATACAAAAAAACAAAAAATACCAAAAAAATCAAAAAATACCAAAAATACAAAAAATTACAAAAAAAATACAAAAAAATAAAAAAAAATACAAAAAAAAAAAAAAAAATTGAAAAAATCAAAAAAAACAAAAAATACCAAAAATTTAAAAAAATACAAAAATACAAAAATACCAAAAATCAAAAAATATACAAAAATAAAAAAATACAAAAATCCAAAAAAACAAAAAATACAAAAATATCAAAAAAATTACAAAAAATACAAAATAAAAAAAATCCAAAAAAAAAAAAATACAAAAATCAAAAAAATACAAAAAAAAATAAAAAATATCAAAAAAATTACCAAAAAATCAAAAATACAAAAAAATAAAAAAAAAAAAATACAAAAAATATTGAAAAAGTTCAAAAAATCAAAAAATACAAAAAATACCAAAAATCCAAAAATACAAAAATAAAATACAAAAAATTCAAAAAAATTTACAAAAATTCAAAAATACAAAAAATAAAAAAAAAAAAACAAAAAAAAATCAAAAAAATATAAAAAATAAAAAATTAAAAAAATAAAAAATACCAAAAATACAAAAAATACAAAAAAAAAAATACAAAAAAAATACAAAAAAAAAAATACAAAAAAGTTACAAAAATCAAAAAAAAAATAAAAAAAAATAAAAAAAAAAAAATACCAAAAAATACAAAAAATATTGAAAAAAAAAAATTCAAAAATACATAAAAATACCAAAAAAATTGAAAAAGTATAAAAAATATCCAAAAATACAAAAAATCAAAATTACAAAAAAAAATCAAAAATTAAAAATACAAAAAATTCAAAAATACAAAAAATAACAAAAAGTTAAAAAAATACCAAAAAATCAAAAAATACAAAAAATACCAAAATACCGAAAAATACAAAAAATACCAAAAAAACGAAAAAAATACAAAAATGCCCAAAATCCAAAAATAAAAAATTTAAAAATAAAATAAAAATATCGAAAAAGTTAAAAAAATTCAAAAATACAAAAAATTTCAAAAATACCAAAAAAATGAAAAAGTGAAAAAAAAAAATCAAAAAACAAAAAAATAACAAAAAATACGGAAAAAATCAAAATTACAAAAAAAATACGAAAAATAAAAAAAAAAAAAATATATCGAAAAATACAAAAAAATCAAAAAAATAAAAAAAAAAAAAAATATCGAAAAAAATCAAAAAATAAAAAAATCAAAAAAAAATACAAAAAAACAAAACCAAAAAATTTAAATAATTCCAAAAAAACAAAAAATTAAAAAATTGAAATACCAAAAATTCCAAAAACAAAAAATACAAAAATACAAAAATCAAAAAATAAAAATATTCAAAAAAAATTCAAAAAATACAAAAATAAATACGAAAAAATAAAAAATAGCAAAAAATATCAAAAATAAAAAAAAAATACAAAAATACAAAAAAAATACAAAAAATCAAAAATACAAAAATACCAAAAATATCAAAAAATTACAAAAATTCAAAAATACAAAAAATATAAAAAAAAAAAAAAAAAAAAAAATATATCGAAAAAGTTAAAAAAAAATCCAAAAATACAAAAATTCAAAAATACAAAAAATTCAAAAACAAAAAAAAAAACAAAAAAAAAAAAAAAAACAAAAATATTGAAAAGTTAAAAAATCCAAAAAACAAAAAATACCAAAAAATTAAAAAATACAAAAAAATCAAAAATAGAAAAAAAAAACAAAAATACAAAAACTAAAAAAAAATAAAAAAAAAAAAATATAAAAAAAAAAACAAAAATACCAAAAATTCAAAAAATATTGAAAAAATAAAAAAAAATTAAAAAACCTAAAAATACAAAAAATATTGAAAAATAAAAAAATTCCAAAATACCAAAAATACAAAAAAAAAATAAAAAATACAAAAAAATTCAAAAATTAAAAAACCAAAAAAAAAAAATACAAAAAAAAAAATACGAAAAATTAAAAAACCAAAAATATCGAAAATACAAAAAATACAAAAAATACCAAAAATCAAAAATACCAAAAAATACCAAAAAATTACAAAAAAAAATCAAAATACCAAAATCTGAAAAATTCAAAAAAACAAAAATATTTAAAAATACAAAAAAACAAAAATATCGAAAAAGTTAAAACAATTCAAAAATACAAAAAATTTCAAAAATAACCAAAAAATATTGAAAAAGTAAAAAACCAAAAACACAAAAAAAAAATAAAAAAATACAAAAAAATTCAAAATTACAAAAAAAAATCGAAAAAGTTAAAAAAAAATCAAAATAAAAAAAGTAAAAAAAAAATCAAAAAATACAAAAAATACCAAAAATATCGAAAAAAATAAAAAAAAAAAAAAAAAAATTAAAAAAACAACAAAAATACCAAAAATAAAAAATTTAAAAAATACCAAAATACACAAAAATTACAAAAAAAATACCAAAAATTCCAACAAAATTCAAAAATACAAAAAAAAACAAAATAAAAATATTCAAAAAAATTCAAAAATACAAAAATATCGAAAAATTAAAAAAAAAAATAGCAAAAATATCAAAAAATACAAAAAATCCAAAAATACAAAAAAACACAAAAATCAAAAAAATACAAAAATACCAAAAATATCAAAAAATTACAAAATTCAAAAATACAAAAATTAAAAAAAAAAAAAAAAAAAAAAATATCGAAAAAGTTACAAAAATCAAAAATACAAAAAATACCAAAAAAAATACAAAAATATTGAAAAGTAAAAAAATTCAAAAAAAAAAAAAAAACAAAAATTAAAAAATACAAAAAATACCAAAATATCGAAAAAGTTACAAAAATTCAAAAATAAAAAAATCAAAAAAAAAAACAAAAAAAAATATTGAAAAAATTAAAAAATCAAAAACAAAAAATACAAAAATTCAAAAATACAAAAATACCAAAATATCAAAAAGTTACAAAATTCAAAAAATACAAAAAAACTAAAAAAAAAAAAAAAAAAAAAAAATATATCAAAAAAGTACAAAAATTAAAAATACAAAAAACCAAAAAACCACAAAAAAAATATTGAAAAGTTAAAAAAATTCAAAAAATAAAAAAATCAAAAATACCGAAAAATTTCAAAAATAAAAAAATAACAAAAATATCAAAAAAATTAAAAAAAAAAAAAAAATACCAAAAATCTAAAAAATACAAAAATACCAAAAACAAAAATATAAAAACAAAAATAAAAAAAATATCGAAAAAAGAAAAATACAAAAATTCAAAAATAAAAAAATCCAAAAAAAAAAAAAATATTGAAAAACTAAAAATCCAAAAAACAAAAAAATCCAAAATTCAAAAAACAAAAAAAATACCAAAATATCAAAAAAGTTACAAAAATCCAAAAATACAAAAAAATTAAAAAAACAAAAAAAAATATTGAAAAAGTTAAAAAATCAAAAATACAAAAAATACAAAAATCAAAAAATACAAAAAATACCAAAAATCAAAAAAGTTACAAAAAAATACAAAAATACAAAAAAAAAAAAAAAAAAATATTGAAAAGTAAAAAATTCAAAAATACAAAAAAAACAAAAAAAAATCAAAAAATATATTGAAAAGTTAAAAATACAAAAACAAAAAATCCAAAAATACAAAAATACCAAAAATCCAAAAATACAAAAAAAAAACCAAAAATATCAAAAAAGTTACAAAAAATCTAAAAATAAAAATCCAAAAAAAAAAAAAAATATATATTGAAAAAGTAAAAATTCAAAAACAAAAAATACAAAAATACAAAAATACAAAAAAAAAATACAAAAATATCAAAAAAAAAACAAAAATCAAAAATAAAAAAATTCAAAAAAAAAAAATCAAAAAATACAAAATTCTAAAAAAACAAAAAAAAATACAAAAAAAATACAAAAATACAAAAATCAAAAAAAAAATACCAAAAATATCAAAAAAAATTAAAAACAAAAATAAAAATACAAAAAAAAAAAAAAATTAAAAAAAAAAAAAACAAAAAATATTGAAAAAGTAAAAAAAATACAAAAAAATACAAAAACAAAAATATTAAAAAATACAAAAAAAAAATACAAAAATATCGAAAAAATATTGAAAAATAAAAAAAATCAAAAATACAAAAAATTAAAAAATCAAAAATACAAAAAATATCAAAAAAAAAAAATATTGAAAAATAAAAAATACCAAAAAACAAAAAATCCAAAATACAAAAAATACCAAAAAATAAAAAAAATATTGAAAAATAAAAATTAAAAAATACAAAAATAAAAAATATAAAAAAGTAAAAATACAAAAATACAAAAAATTCCAAAAAAAAAAAAAAAAAAAAATTGAAAAAATTAAAAATAAAAATCTAAAAATACAAAAAATACCAAAAAATCAAAAATACAAAAAAATACAAAAATATCAAAAACAAAATACAAAATTCAAAAATACAAAAAAATTAAAAAAAAAAAAAACAAAACAAAAATATATTGAAAAGTTAAAAAATAAAAAAAAAAAAAAAAAAAAAAAAAAAAAAATATTGAAAAAGTTAAAAAATCAAAAATACAAAAATACCAAAAATACAAAAAAAAAAATAAAAAATATCAAAAAAGTTACAAAATTCAAAAATACAAAAATTAAAAAAAAAAAAAAAAACAAAATTTAAAAACAAAAAAAAATAAAAAATCTAAAAAAAAAACAAAAATACCAAAAAATATCGAAAAAAAAATTCAAAAATAAAAAATAAAAAAACAAAAAAAAAAAATTGAAAAAGTTAAAAATCAAAAATACAAAAAATACCAAAAAATACAAAAACAAAAAAATATCAAAAAAACAAAACAAAAAATTCAAAAATACAAAAATTAAAAAAAAAAAAAAAAAAAAATATTGAAAAAGTAAAAAATCTAAAAATACAAAAAACAAAAACAAAAATAAAAAAATACCAAAATATCAAAAATATTGAAAAAAAAAATAAAAAAACAAAAATACAAAAAAATTAAAAAATTCAAAAATAAAAAATACTAAAAAAAAATAAAAAAAAAAATAAAAAAAAAAAATAAAAAATATTGAAAAAATTAAAAAATACAAAAACCAAAAAAACCAAAATACAAAAAAAAAAAAAAATCAAAAAAAATATTGAAAAAGTTAAAAAAAAAAAAAAATACCAAAAATCAAAAATACAAAAACAAAAAATACAAAAAACAAAAATCCAAAAATACAAAAATACAAAAAAAAAATTAAAAAATTAAAAAAAAAAAAACAAAAATACCAAAAATTCAAAAATACAAAAATAACAAAAATATCGAAAAAGTTACAAAATTCAAAAATACAAAAATCCAAAAAAACAAAAAAAAAAATATTGAAAACGAAATTCAAAAAAAAATACTAAAAAAAATAAAAAAAAAAAATATTGAAAAAGTTAAAAAATCCAAAAACAAAAATACAAAAAAATAAAAAAATACCAAAAATATCAAAAAGTTACAAAAATTCAAAAATACAAAAAAATACAAAAAAAAAAAAAAAAAAAAAAAATATTGAAAAACTAAAAAAATTAAAAAAATACAAAAAATACCAAAAAATCAAAAAATATATTGAAAAAGTTAAAAAATACAAAAAAATAAAAATCTAAAAATAAAAAATACCAAAAATTAAAAATAAAAAAAAATACAAAAATATCGAAAAAGTTACAAAAACAAAAATAAAAAAATTAAAAAAAAAAAAATATTGAAAAATAAAAAAAAAAAAAAAAAAAAAAAAAAATTCAAAAAACAAAAATACCAAAAATCCAAAAACTAAAAAATACCAAAAAATATCGAAAAAGTTACAAAATTCAAAAATACAAAAAATTAAAAAAAAAAAAAAAAATATATTGAAAAAGTTAAAAATCTAAAAACAAAAAAAAAAATACCAAAAATATCAAAAATACCAAAAATATCAAAAAATTACAAAAATTCAAAAATACAAAAATTAAAAAAAAAAAAAAAAAAATATTGAAAAAGTTAAAAAAATCTAAAAAAAAAAATACCAAAATACAAAAATACAAAAAAAAAAAAAAATTAAAAACAAAAATAAATAAAAAAAATATCAAAAATACAAAAAATACAAAAATACAAAAAATCAAAAAAAAAAAATATCAAAAAAATAAAAAAATTCAAAAATAAAAATACAAAAAAAAAAAAAAACAAAAAAATATTGAAAAAGTTAAAAAATTCAAAAACCAAAAATACCAAAAATCTAAAAATACAAAAAAATACCAAAAATATCGAAAAAGTTACAAAAATTCAAAAATAAAAAAATCTAAAAAAAAAAAAAACAAAAATATTGAAAAATAAAAAATCAAAAATACAAAAAAATAAAAAAACAAAAATACAAATAAAAAAGTTACAAAATACAAAAATACAAAAAAATCAAAAAAAAAAAAAAACAAAATATCGAAAAAGTTAAAAATCCAAAAAAAAAAAAATCAAAAAAAAAAAAAAAAATATCGAAAAAGTTAAAAAATCCAAAATACAAAAAAAAAATACAAAAATACCAAAAATAAATAAAAATAAAAAAACAAAAAATTAAAAATACAAAAATTAAAAAAAAAAAAAAAAAATATTGAAAAAGTTAAAAAATAAAAAAAAATACAAAAAAATACAAAAAAATAAAAAATACAAAAAAGTTAAAAATACAAAAAAAAAAAACAAAAAAATAAAAAAAAAAAAAAAAAAAAAATACAAAAATATCGAAAAAGTTACAAAAATCTAAAAATAAAAAAATAAAAAAAAAAAAAAAAAAAATATTGAAAAAGAAAAAATCAAAAATACAAAAATACCAAAAATCCAAAAATACAAAAAATACCAAAAATATCGAAAAAGTTACAAAATTCAAAAATAAAAAATCTAAAAAAAAAAAAAAAAAATATTGAAAAAGTTAAAAAATCCAAAAAACAAAAAAACCAAAATCAAAAAAAAAAACAAAAAATACCAAAAATATCGAAAAAGTTACAAAATTCAAAAATACAAAAAATTAAAAAAAAAAAAAAAAAAAAAAAAAAAAAAAAAGTTAAAAAAATCTAAAAATACAAAAAATACAAAAAAATCTAAATATACAAAAAAATACCAAAAATATCGAAAAATTTACAAAAAAAAATCCAAAAAATAAAAAATTCCAAAAAAAAAAAAAAAACAAAAAATTTTTGAAAAAGTTAAAAAATTCAAAAAACAAAAAAATACCAAAAATCAAAAATACAAAAAAAACAAAAATATCAAAAAGTTACAAAAACTAAAAATAAAAAAATCTCAAAAATACAAAAAAACCAAAATATCGAAAAAAAAAAAAAATCAAAAATAAAAAATTAAAAAATACAAAAATACAAAAAAAAAAAAAAAAAATATTGAAAAAAAAAATTCAAAAAACAAAAAATACCAAAAAACAAAAAAAAAAAATATCGAAAAATAAAAAAAATAAAAAATTTAAAAAAATACAAAAAATATTGAAAAAAAAAAAAAAAATCAAAAATACAAAAATCAAAAAAACAAAAATATTGAAAAAGTTAAAAAATATACCAAAAATACAAAAAATAAAAAAATTCAAAATACAAAAAAATATAAAAAAAAAAAAAAATACAAAAATCCAAAAATACAAAAATATCAAAAAATTAAAAAAAAAAAAAAAAAAAAAAAAAAAATATCAAAATACAAAAATACAAAAATACAAAAAATCCAAAAATAAAAAAATACAAAAAAAAAAAAATATCCAAAAAAAAAAAATAAAAAAAACAAAAAATTTAAAAAAACCCAAAAATATCGAAAAAGTTAAAAAATTCAAAAACATAAAAAAAAATAAAAAAATAACAAAACAAAATTAAAATTGAAAAAAACAAAAACAAAAAAAAAAAATAAAAATACAAAAATAAAAAATTACAAAAAAATATCGAAAAAGTTAAAAAAACAAAAATCAAAAAATACAAAAAAAACAAAAATATCAAAAATACAAAAAAATACAAAAATAAAAAAAAAAAAAAAAAAAAAAAAAAAAAAATACAAAAAAAAAAAATACCAAAAATAAAAATACAAAAATTACAAAAAATACAAAAAATAAAAAAACAAAAAAAAAAAAAAAAAAATCAAAAAATAAAAAATAAAAAAATTAAAAATACAAAAATACAAAAAATATCAAAAAGTAAAAAAATAAAAAAAAAATATCAAAAAAAAAAAATCAAAAATACAAAAATAAAAAAATAAAAAAAATACCAAAAATTAAAAATACAAAAAAATACAAAAAATAAAAAAATTACAAAAATACAAAAAAAAAATAAAAAAACAAAAAATATCGAAAAGTTAAAAAACACAAAAAAAAAAAAATAAAAATATAAATAAAAAATATTAAAAACCAAAAAATAAAAAAATACCAAAAATTCAAAAATACAAAAAAAAATACCAAAAATATCGAAAAAGTTACAAAAATCAAAAATAAAAAAATTAAAAAAAAAATACAA
This sequence comes from Drosophila tristis, assembly GCA_018150885.1. Taxonomy (NCBI): domain Eukaryota; kingdom Metazoa; phylum Arthropoda; class Insecta; order Diptera; family Drosophilidae; genus Drosophila; species Drosophila tristis. The sequence continues at coordinate 122,734 of JAECWT010000254.1, read as the reverse complement.
AAAATAAAAAATTGATAAATATAAAAAAAAATACAAAAACAAAATACAAAAAATACCAAAAAATATCGAAAAAGTTACAAAAAATCAAAAAAAAAAAAATTCAAAAAAAAAAAAAAAAAAAAAAAATATTGAAAAAGTTAAAAAATCTAAAAAAAAAAATACCAAAAATACAAAAAAAAAAACCAAAAATATCAAAAAAGTTACAAAAATCAAAAATACAAAAATTTAAAAAAAAAAAAAAAAAATATATCGAAAAAGTTAAAAATTCAAAAATAAAAAAATACAAAAAAAAAAAAAAAAACAAAAAATTAAAAAATAAAAAATTCAAAAATACAAAAAATAAAAAAAAACCAAAAATATCAAAAATACAAAAATCCAAAAATCTAAAAATACAAAAAAATCAAAAAAATATCGAAAAAGTTAAAAAATTCAAAATAAAAAAATTAAAAAAAAAAAAAAAATATAAAAAAAAAAAAAAATCAAAAACAAAAAAATACCAAAAATTCAAAAATACAAAAAATACCAAAAAATATCAAAAAAAATTAAAAAAAAAATACAAAAAAAAAAAAAAAAAAAAAAAAATATTGAAAAAGTTAAAAAAATCAAAAACAAAAAAATACCAAAAATTCAAAAATACAAAAAAACCAAAAAATATCAAAAAGTTACAAAATTCAAAAATACAAAAAATTAAAAAAAAAAAAAAAAATATTGAAAAAAAAAAAAATACAAAATACAAAAATACCAAAAAAAATAAAAAAATACAAAAAAAAATAAAAAAGTTAAAAAAATACAAAAATACAAAAAAAATATTAAAAAAAAAAAAATACAAAAATACAAAAAATCAAAAATACAAAAAAAAACCAAAAATATCGAAAAAGTTACAAAAATTCAAAAATAAAAAATTCCAAAAAAAAAAATTAAAAAATTGAAAAAAAAAATCTAAAAAACAAAAAATACCAAAATCTAAAAATACAAAAAAATACCAAAATATCGAAAAAGTTACAAAAATTCAAAAATAAAAAAAATATAAAAAAAAAAAAAAAAAAATATTGAAAAAAAAAAATTCAAAAAAAAAAAAAAAAAAAAATACAAAAATACAAAAAATACAAAAATACAAAATACCAAAAAAACCAAAAAATATCGAAAAAGTTACAAAAATTCAAAAATACAAAAAAAAAAAAACAAAAAAAAATATTGAAAAAATTAAAAAATTAAAAAAATACAAAAAAAAAAAAAAATAAAAAAAAAAATATTAAAATAAAAATTCAAAAATACAAAATACAAAAAAATTAAAAATATAAAAAAATAAAAAATACAAAAAAAATAAAAAAAAAATTAAAAAATTAAAAAATAAAAAAAAAAAATACAAAATTAAAAATACAAAAATACAAAAAAAACAAAAAAAAATATTGAAAAAATTAAAAAATACAAAAAAAAAAATACAAAAAAAAAAATAAAAAATACCCAAAAATCGAAAAAAATTGAAAATAAAAAAATTAAAAAAAAATAAAAAATACAAAAAATTACAAAAATACAAAAATACAAAAATACAAAAAAAAAAATAAAAAAAAAAAAATATCGAAAAAAAAATATTGAAAAAGTTAAAAAAATACAAAAAAAAAAATACAAAAAAATTCAAAATACAAAAAAAAACAAAAAATATCGAAAAAGTTACAAAAAAAAAAAAAAAAAAAAAATATCAAAAAAAAAAAAAAAAAATATATTGATAATTAAAAAAAAAAAAAAAAACAAAAAAATATTGAAAAAGTTAAAAAATTCAAAAATACAAAAATACCAAAAAACAAAAAATATCAAAAAAGTTAAAAATTCAAAAAATACAAAAATACAAAAAAAAAAAACAAAAAAAAAATATTGAAAAAGTTAAAAATTCAAAAAAATAAAAAATCAAAAAAAAAAAAAAAAAAATATTGAAAAAGTTAAAAATTAAAAATACAAAAATCCAAAAATAAAAAAAATACCAAAAATTAAAAAAAAAAAAAAATACCAAAAATATCAAAAAAGTTACAAAAAAAAAATAAAAATCCAAAAAAAAAAAAAAAAAAAAAAAAAAAAAAAAATACAAAAATTCAAAAATACCAAAAATTAAAAAGTAAAAAAATTAAAATACAAAAAAACAAAAAAAAAAAAAAAAAAAATAAAAAAAAAAAATACAAAAAAAAAAAATTAAAAATACAAAAAAAACCAAAAAAAACAAAAAAATTGAAAAAAAAAAATTCAAAAATACAAAAAAATTAAAAAATCAAAAAAACAAAAAAAACAAAATATTAAAAAAATACAAAAATAAATACAAAAAAAAAAAATACAAAAAAATAAAAAATACAAAAATACAAAAAAACAAAAAAATACAAAAAAAAATAAAATACAAAAATAAAAAAATAAAAAAAATTAAAAAATCAAAAATACAAAAAATAAAAAAAAAAAAAAAAAAAAAAAATATTGAAAAAGTTAAAAAATTAAAAATAAAAAAAATACAAAAAAACAAAAAAATATTGAAAAAGTTAAAAAATCAAAATACAAAAAAATACAAAAATACCAAAATATCAAAAAATTAACAAAAATTCAAAAATACAAAAAAAAAAAAAAAAAAAAAATAAAAAATAAAAATCAAAAAACAAAAAATAAAAACTAAAAATACAAAAATACCAAAAATAAAAATTACAAAAAAATAAAAAAAAAAACAAAAAATAAAAAAAAATAAAAAAAAAATTCAAAAATACAAAAAAATAAAAAAAAAATAAAAAATTAAAAATATCAAAAAAGTTAAAAAATCAAAAATAAAAAATACCAAAAAAAAAAAATAAAAAAGTTAAAAAATACAAAAAACAAAAAATTAAAATATCAAAAAAAAAAAAAAAAAAATACAAAAAATATTGAAAAAGTTAAAAAATTCAAAAACAAAACAAAAAAAAAAAAATTCAAAAATACAAAAATACAAAATACAAAAATACCAAAAAACTAAAAAAAAAAAAAAAAAAAAAAAAAAAAAAAAAAAAAATATTGAAAAAAAAAATACCAAAAATACCAAAATTCAAAAATACAAAAATACCAAAAATCGAAAAAGTTACAAAAATTCAAAAATACAAAAAAATTAAAAAAACAAAAAAAAAAAAATATTGATAACGTTAAAAAATTAAAAAAAAAAAAAAAAAAAAAAAAAAAAATATTGAAAAAGTTAAAAAATTCAAAAATACAAAAAAAACAAAAAACAAAAAAATATCAAAAAGTTACAAAATCCAAAAATACAAAAAAAAAATAAAAAAAAAAAAAAAAAAAAAAAAAAAAAAAATATTGAAAAAGTTAAAAAATTAAAAATACAAAAATACCAAAATACAAAAAAAAAAAAATATTGAAAAAAAAATACAAAAAAAAAAATCAAAAAAAAAATACCAAAAATTCAAAAATAAAAAAAAACCAAAATATCAAAAAAAAAAACAAAAACCAAAAATATAAAAAGTTACAAAAATTCAAAAAAACAAAAAAAAAAAAAAAAAAAAATATTGAAAAAGTTAAAAAATCAAAAATACAAAAAATACCAAAAAATTCAAAAATACAAAAAATACCAAAAATATCAAAAAAGTTACAAAATTCAAAAATACAAAAAAATTAAAAAAAAAAAAAAAAAAAAAATATTGAAAAAGTTAAAAAATTCAAAAAAAAAATACAAAAAAACCAAAAAAACAAAAATACCAAAAATATCAAAAAATTACAAAAATTCAAAAATACAAAAATTAAAAAAAAAAAAAAAAAAAATATTAAAAAAGTAAAAAAAATAAAAATACAAAAAATACCAAAATATCAAAAAAAAAATATTGAAAAAGTTAAAAAATACAAAAAAAAATATCAAAAATACAAAAAAAACAAAAATTCAAAAAAAAAAAAATAAAAAATAAAAAAAAAAATAAAAAATTCAAAAATAAAAAAAAATAAAAAAAAAAAAAAAAAAAAAAAAAAAAATATGAAAAAGTTAAAAAATTCAAAAACAAAAAATACCAAAAAATCAAAAATACAAAAAAAAACCAAAAATATCGAAAAAGTTACAAAAATTCAAAAATAAAAAAAAATAAAAAAAAAACAAAAAAAAAATATTGAAAAAGTTAAAAAATTCAAAAATAAAAAAAATACCAAAAATACCAAAAAATACAAAAATTACAAAAATTCAAAAATACAAAAAAATCAAAAAAAAAAAAAAAAAAAAATATCAAAAAAGTTACAAAATTCAAAAAAAAAAAAAAACAAAAAAAAAATATTGAAAAAGTTAAAAAAATTAAAAAAAAAACAAAAATACAAAAAACAAAAATATCAAAAAATTAAAAAATTCAAAAATACAAAAAAATTAAAAAAAAAAAAAAAAAAAAAATATTGAAAAAGTTAAAAAAATTCAAAAATACAAAAATATAAAAAAAAAACAAAAAAAAAAAATACAAAAATACAAAAAAAAAATAAAAAAAAAAAAAAAAAAAAAAAAAAAAAAAAAAAAAAAAAAAAAAAAAAATTAAAAAATTCAAAAATACAAAAAAATTAAAAAAAAAAACAAAAAAAATATTGAAAAAGTTAAAAATCTAAAAAAAATACAAAAAACCAAAAATTCAAAAATACAAAATAAAAAATACAAAAAAAAAATATCGAAAAAGTTACAAAAATTCAAAAATACAAAAATATAAAAAAAAAAAAAAAATAAAAAAAAAATCTAAAAACAAAAATACAAAAATACAAAAATACAAAAATACCAAAAAATATCAAAAAAAAAATACAAAAATTCAAAAATACAAAAAAATTAAAAAAAAAAAAAAAAAAAATATTTAAAAATTAAAAAATTCAAAAAAAAAAAAAATACAAAAATTCAAAAATACAAAAAAATACCAAAAATATCGAAAAAGTTACAAAAATTCAAAAAAAAAAATATTCAAAAAAAAAAAAAAAAAAAAAATATTGAAAAAAGTTAAAAAAATTCAAAAAAAAAATACCAAAATTTCAAAAATACAAAAAAATACCAAAAATATATGAAAAAGTTACAAAAATTCAAAAATACAAAAAATTCAAAAAAACAAAAAAAATACCAAAAATATCAAAAAAAAAAAATCAAAAAATTACAAAAATTCAAAAATACAAAAAAATTCAAAACAAAAAAAAAATATATTGAAAAGTTAAAAATCCAAAAATACAAAAAAAAAAACCAAAAAATATAAAAAAAAATACAAAAAATATCAAAAATTACAAAAAATACAAAAATATTGAAAAAGTAAAAAAAAAAATACAAAAATACCTAAAAATACCAAAATATTGAAAAATTAAAAAATATAAAAAAAATACAAAAATACAAAAAAAAAAAATATTAAAAAAAAATTCAAAAAACAAAATTAAAAAATACCGAAAAATACAAAAAATACAAAAAAATACAAAATCGAAAAATTAAAAAATACCAAAAATAAAAAAACAAAAAAAAAACAAAAATACAAAAATTCAAAAATACCAAAATAAAAAATATTCAAAAATCAAAAATTAAAAAAAAAAAAAAATAAAAAAAACAAAAATAAAAAAATACAGAAAATATCGAAAAAGTTAAAAAATTCAAAAATACAAAAATTTCAAAATTAAAAAAATATTGAAAAAGTAAAAAAAAAAAACAAAAAATAAAATACAAAAATACAAAAAAATTCAAAAATTAAAAAAATATCAAAAAAATAAAAAAAAAATAAAAAAATCGAAAAATAAAAAAATCAAAAATACAAAAAAATAAAAAAAAAAAAAATCAAAAAAAAAATCAAAAAATAAAAAAAAAAAAATTCAAAAAAAAAAAAAATACAAAAAAATTTAAAAATTCAAAAATACAAAAAATTAAAAAAAAAAAAAAAATTCCAAAAAATTCAAAAATACAAAAAAAAATCCAATAATATTCAAAAAATTCAAAAATACAAAAATAAAAAGTAAAAAAAATACAAAAATATCAAAAAAGTAAAAAAAAATCCAAAAATACAAAAATACAAAAAAAACAAAAATTAAAAATACAAAAATAAAATTCAAAAAATAACAAAAAATCTCAAAATACAAAAAAAAAAATACAAAAATACCAAAAATTACAAAAAAAAAAAATTCAAAAAAACAAAAAATAAAATATTGATAAAGTTAAAAAAATCAAAAATACAAAAAAATACCAAAAATACAAAAATACAAAAAAACCAAAAATATCAAAAAAATAAAAAAAAAAAAAAAAAATCAAAAAAAAAAAAGTAAAAAAAATATTGAAAAATAAAAAAAATTCAAAAATACAAAAATACCAAAATATCGAAAAAGTTACAAAAATCAAAAATAAAAAAATCCAAAAAAAAAAAACAAAAAATATTGAAAAAGTTAAAAATCTAAAAAACAAAAATACCAAAAATACAAAAATACAAAAAATACCAAAAATATCAAAAAGTTACAAAAATTAAAAAATACAAAAATTAAAAAAAAAAAAAAAAATATCGAAAAAGTTACAAAATTCAAAAAAATACAAAAATACAAAAAAAAAAAAAACAAAAATATTGAAAAAGTTAAAAAATTCAAAAATACAAAAAAAAATACCAAAAAAAAAAAAATACAAAAATAAAAAAAAAAATAAAAAAATAAAAAAAATATCGAAAAATTACAAAAAAAAAAAAAAAAAAAAAAAAAAAATATTGAAAAAGAAAAAATCTAAAACAAAAAATACCAAAAATCAAAAATACAAAAAAATACCAAAAATATCAAAAAAGTTACAAAATTCAAAAATACAAAAATTAAAAAAAAAAAAAAATATTGAAAAAGTTAAAAAAATTCAAAAATACAAAAAATACCAAAATTCAAAAATACAAAAAAATACCAAAAATATCAAAAAGTTAAAAATACAAAAATACAAAAAAAAAAAAAAAAAAAAATATTGAAAAAGTAAAAAAATCTAAAAATACAAAAAAATACAAAAATATCGAAAAAATATTAAAAAAAAAAAATACAAAAAAAAAAAATCAAAAATACAAAAAATAAAAAAAAAAAAAAAAAAAAACCAAAATATCGAAAAAGTTACAAAAATCAAAAAAAAAAAATTCCAAAAAAAAAAAAAATATTGAAAAAATACAAAAAATCCAAAAAACAAAAAAATACCAAAAATAAAAATACAAAAAAATACCAAAAATATCGAAAAAGTTACAAAAACTCAAAAATAAAAAATAAAAAAAAACAAAAAAAATATTGAAAAATTAAAAATCTAAAAATACAAAAAACCAAAAAAATACAAAAAATCCAAAATACAAAAATAACAAAATTCCAAAAATACAAAAATAAAAAAATAAAAAAAAAAGTTACAAAAAATCCAAAAATACAAAAATATTAAAAAAAAAAATACAAAAACAAAAAAATTGAAAAAGTAAAAAAACAAAAAAAAAAAATACAAAAAAAAATATCAAAAAAAATATTAAAAAAAATAAAAATACAAAAAAGTAAAAAATCTAAAAATAAAATAAAAAAAAAAAATAAAAAAATCAAAAATATTGAAAAATAAAAATACAAAAATACAAAAAAATACAAAAATTAAAAAATTAAAAATACAAAAAAAAAAAAAAAAAAATATTGAAAAAGTTAAAAAATCAAAAATACAAAAAATTCAAAAATAAAAAAAATACAAAAAAAACAAAAAAAAATATTGAAAAAGTTAAAAATCCAAAATACAAAAATTAAAAAATACAAAAAATACAAAAAAAATACCAAAAATTAAAAAAAATACAAAAAAAAAAAAAAAAATTGAAAAAAAAAAAAAAAAAAAAAAATACCAAAAAAACTAAAAAATACAAAAAAAAAAAACAAAAATACAAAAAAAAAAAAAAACAAAAATATACAAAATAACTAAAAAAAATAAAAAAAAAAAAAAAAAAAATATTGAAAAATTAAAAAATACAAAATACAAAAATACCAAAAACAAAAAATCAAAAATAAAAAAAATACAAAAATATCAAAAATTAAAAAATTCAAAAATACAAAAATACCAAAAAAAAAAAATACAAAAAAAAAAATATTGAAAAAAGTAAAAAAATTCAAAAAAAAATACAAAAAAACAAAAAAAACAAAAAAAATATTGAAAAAGTTAAAAAATAAAAATAAAACAAAAAAAAAAAAAAATAAAAAAAATATCAAAAATAAAAATAAAAAAAAAAAACAAAAATATCGAAAAAGTTACAAAAATTCAAAAAATAAAAAATAAAAAAAAAAAAAATAAAAATTAAAAATTCAAAAAATTAAAAATACAAAAAAAATACAAAAATACCAAAATATAAAAAAAAAAATACCAAAAATATCGAAAAGTTACAAAAATTCAAAAATACAAAAAATTAAAAAAAAAAAAAAAAAAAATATTGAAAAAGTTAAAAAATCCAAAAATACAAAAAAATACAAAATATAAAAAAACCAAAAATATCGAAAAAGTTACAAAATCCAAAAATAAAAAAAAAAAAAAAAAAAAAAAAAAAATATTGAAAAAGTTAAAAAAATCTAAAAACAAAAAAATACCAAAAATCCAAAAATACAAAAATACCAAAAATATCGAAAAAGTTACAAAAAAAAATAAAAAAAATTCAAAAAAAAAAAAAAAAAACAAAAATATTGAAAAAAAAAAACAAAAATAAAAAAAAAAATACCAAAATACAAAAATATCAAAAAATTAAAAAACAAAAAATACAAAAATATCTAAAAAAAACAAAAAAAAATATCGAAAAAGTTACAAAAATTCAAAAAAAAAAAAAAAAAAAAAAAAAAAATATTGAAAAAGTTAAAAAATTCAAAAAAAAAAAAAAAAAAATACAAAAAAATACAAAATATCAAAAAAAAAAAAAAATAAAAAAAAAAAAAAAAAATAAAAACAAAAAATACAAAAAACAAAAATACCAAAAAACAAACAAAAAAATACAAAAATATCAAAAAAAAAAAAAAACAAAAATTAAAAAAAAAAAATAAAAAAAATATCAAAAAAATACAAAAATTAAAAAATACAAAAAATAAAAAAAAAAAAAAAAAATATTGAAAAGTTAAAAATCAAAAATAAAAAAATACCAAAAAAATTCAAAATATACAAAAAAAAATACCAAAATATCGAAAAAATTACAAAAAAAAATACAAAAATACAAAAAAAAAAAATAAAAAAAAAAAAAAAAAAAAAACAAAAAATAAAAAAATACAAAAAATCAAAAAAAAAAATACCAAAAATACAAAAAATACCAAAAATACAAAAAATTACAAAAAGTTACAAAATAAAAAAATCTAAAAAACAAAAAAAAAAAAAAAATATTGAAAAAGTTAAAAAAATCCAAAAATACAAAAAAATACCAAAAACAAATATACAAAAAAATACCAAAAATATCGAAAAGTTACAAAAAATTCAAAAATACAAAAAATTCCAAAAAAAAAAACAAAAAAAAAAAAAAAAAAATTAAAAAAAAAATACCAAAAATACAAAAATACAAAAATACCAAAAAAAAAATACAAAAATAAATCAAAAAAATTAAAAAATACAAAAAAAAAAAAATTCAAAAATACAAAAAAATTAAAAAAAAAAAAAAAAATATATTGAAAAAGTTAAAAAATTCAAAAACAAAAAAATACAAAATATCAAAAATACAAAAATATCAAAAAAAAATAAAAAATTCAAAAATACAAAAATAAAAAAAAAAAAACAAAAACAAAAAAATATTGAAAAAGTTAAAAAATCTAAAAATACAAAAAATACCAAAAATATTCAAAAAATACAAAAATAAAAAAAACAAAAATACAAAAATACAAAAAAATAAAAAATATCAAAAAAAAAAAAAAAAAAAAAAAAATTAAAAAAAAAATACAAAAAAAAAAATATTGAAAAAATACAAAAAATACAAAAACAAAAAAAAATCAAAAAATACAAAAATACAAAAATACAAAAAAGTTACAAAAAAAAAAAAAATATCAAAAATATAAAAAAACAAAAATACAAAAAAACAAAAAAAAAATTGAAAAAAAAAAAAAAAAAAAAAAATTCTAAAAAATACCAAAAATATTGAAAAGTTAAAAAAATTCCAAAATAAAAAAAAAAAACAAAAATACAAAAATTAAAAAAAAAATTCAAAAATTAAAAAATACCAAAAATACAAAAAAAATACAAAAATATACAAAAAATTAAAAAAATACCAAAAATATCGAAAAATACAAAAATATCAAAAATACCGAAAATTCAAAAAATACCAAAAAAAAAAAATACAAAAATGCCCAAAAATCTAAAAATCAAAAAAAAAATCAAAAATTTAAAAATACAAAAAAAATATCGAAAAAGTTAAAAAAATACAAAAATACCGAAAAATTTCAAAAATACCAAAAAAATATTGAAAAGTAAAAAAAAAAATACAAAAATACAAAAAAATAAAAAATACAAAATTCCAAAATTACAAAAAATATCGAAAAAGTTAAAAAAATCAAAAATATCAAAAAAAAAAAAAAAAATCAAAAAATACAAAAAAAAAAATACCAAAAATATCGAAAAAATCAAAAAAAAAAAAAAAAATTCAAAAATACAAAAAAAAAAATACCGAAAATTTAAAAAATTCCAAAAATACACAAAAATTACAAAAAAAAATAAAAAAAAACAAAAAATTCAAAAATAAAAAAAAAATCCAAAAATATTCAAAAAATTCAAAAATACAAAAATATCGAAGAAGTAAAAAAAAAAATACAAAAACAAAAAAAATCAAAAAATCCAAAAAATACAAAAAATACCAAAATAAAAAATTACAAAATTCAAAAATACAAAAAAGTTCAAAAATAAAAAAAATACAAAAATTACAAAAAAAATAAAAAAAAAAAAAAAAATCAAAAATAAAAAAATCCAAAAAAAAAAAAAAATAAATATATTGAAAAAGTTAAAAAAAATCAAAAAAACAAAAAAATACCAAAAATCCAAAAATACAAAAAAATCCCAAAAATATCGAAAAAGTTACAAAAAATCAAAAATAAAAAAATTCAAAAAAAACAAAAAAAATATATTGAAAAAGTTAAAAAAAAATTCAAAAAACAAAAAATACCAAAAAATACAAAAAAATACCAAAAATATCGAAAAAGTTACAAAAATCAAAAATAAAAAAATCCAAAAAAAAAAAAAAAAAAATATTGAAAAACAAAAAAAAAATAAAAAACAAAAAATACCAAAAATTCCAAAAATACAAAAAAATACCAAAAATATCAAAAAGTTACAAAAATTCAAAAAATACAAAAAAAAAAAAAAAAAAAAAAAAAAATAAAAATCGAAAAAGTTACAAAAATCCAAAAATACAAAAATACCAAAAAAAACAAAAAAAATATTGAAAAAATAAAAAATTCAAAAAATACAAAAAAAATACAAAAAATAAAAAATTTCAAAAATAAAAAAAAAAACAAAAATATCGAAAAAGTTACAAAAATTCAAAATAACAAAAAATTTAAAAAAAAAAAACAAAAAAATATATTGAAAAAGTTACAAAAATTCAAAAATACAAAAAAAATACAAAAATAAAAAAAAAAAAAAAAAATATTGAAAAATTAAAAATCAAAAATACAAAAAATAAAAAAAAAAAAAATCTAAAAATACAAAAAAAAACCGAAAAAATTCAAAAATACAAAAAATACCAAAAATCAAAAATACAAAAAAAATAACAAAATATCGAAAAAGTTACAAAAAAAATAAAAAAAAAAAAAAAAAAAAAAAATTGAAAAAATAAAAAAACAAAAAACAAAAAATACCAAAATCTAAAAAACAAAAAATACCAAAAATATCAAAAAAGTTAAAAAATTCAAAAATACAAAAAAATACAAAAAAAAAAAAAAAAAATACAAAAAATATTGAAAAAAAAAAAAAAATACAAAATAAAAATAAAAATACAAAAAAATACCAAAAAATACAAAAAAAAAACAAAAAGTTAAAAATACAAAAAAAAAAAAAAAAAAACAAAAATATAAAAAATAAAAAAAAAAAAAAAAAAAAAAAAAAAAAAAAAAAAAATATTTAAAAAATAAAAAATACCAAAAATACAAAAAATACAAAAATATAAAAAAATACAAAAAAATACAAAAAAATATCAAAAATAAAAATATCAAAAAAAAATATAAAAAAAAAAACAAAAAATCAAAAAAAAAAAAATACCAAAAATTCAAAAATATAAAAAAAAAATACCAAAAATATCGAAAAAAATATTGAAAAAGTAAAAATACAAAAATACCAAAAATATACCAAAAACAAAATTCAAAAATACAAAAAAATACCAAAATTCAAAAATACAAAAAAAAAAAATAAAAATTCCAAATATAAAAAAAAAAACAAAAATATCAAAAAAAAATACAAAAATCAAAAAAAAAAATTAAAAAAATATTGAAAAATAAAAAATCTAAAAAAATACAAAAATACCAAAATTCCAAAAATACAAAAAGTTCAAAAATACAAAAAAACAAAAAAACAAAAATTAAACAAAAATATCAAAAATACAAAAATACCAAAAAAAAAAAAAAAAAAAAAAATTTAAAAAATATAAAAAATAAAAATAAAAACAAAAAATACCAAAAATTCAAAAATACAAAAAAAATACCAAAAATATCAAAAAAAATAAAACAAAAATAAAAAAAAATAAAAAAATAAAAAAAAAAATACAAAAAACAAAAAAAACAAAAAATACAAAAATAAAAATTAAAAAAAAAAAAAAAATACCAAAAATCGAAAAAAAATATACAAAAAATAAAAAAAAATAAAAAAAACTAAAAAAAAAAAATCCAAAATACAAAAAAATACCAAAAATATCAAAAAAATAAAAAAAAAATACAAAAAAAAAAAAAAAAAAAAAAAAAAAATTAAAAAATTCAAAAAATACAAAAATACAAAAAAATAATAAAAAAAAAAAAAAAAAAAAAATACAAAAATTAAAAAAAAAAAAAAAATATATCGAAAAAGTTAAAAATATCAAAAATACAAAAATACCAAAAATAAAAAATACAAAAACAAAAAAAAATATTGAAAAAGTTAAAAAAATTCAAAAATACAAAAATAAAAAAATCAAAAATACCGAAAAATTTCAAAAATAAAAAAAAAAAAAAAATAACAAAAATATCGGAAAAGTTACAAAAATTCAAAAAAACAAAAATACCAAAAAAAAAATCCAAAAAAATATTGAAAAAGTTACAAAAATTCAAAAATACAAAAAAATTAAAAAAAAAAAAAAAAAAATATTGAAAAATACAAAAAATTCAAAAATACAAAAATTCAAAAATACCAAAAATTCCAAAAATACAAAAAAATACCAAAAATCCAAAAATACAAAAAATACCAAAAATTCCAAAATATAAAAAAATAACAAAAATATCGAAAAAGTTACAAAAATTCAAAAATAAAAAATTAAAAAAAAAAAAATAAAAAAATACAAAAATACCAAAATCAAAAATACAAAAATACCAAAATACAAAAAATACAAAAAATATCAAAAAAAAAAAAAAATTGAAAAAAAAAAAAATTAAAAATACCAAAAAAAAAAACAAAAAATTCAAAAAATACAAAAAAATACCAAAAATATCGAAAAAGTTACAAAATTCAAAAATAAAAAATACAAAAAAAAATAAAAAAATAAAAAATTAAAAAAAAAAATCAAAAAAAAAACCAAAAATTCCAAAAATACAAAAAAATAAAAATCTAAAAAAATACAAAAAAAATACCAAAAAATATCGAAAAATTTAACAAAAATTCAAAAATACAAAAAAACAAAAAAAAAAAAAAAATATTGAAAAATTACAAAAATTCAAAAATACAAAAATTAAAAAAAAAAAACAAAAAATATAAAAAAAATTCAAAAATACAAAAAAAAAAAAAAATTAAAAACAAAATAAAAAAAAATTGAAAAAAAAATAAAAAATCAAAAAATACAAAAAATACCAAAAATTCAAAATACAAAAATAAAATACAAAAATATCGAAAAAGTTACAAAAATTCAAAAATACAAAAAAAATATTGAAAAAGTTAAAAAATTCAAAAATACAAAAAATTTCAAAAATACAAAAAAAAAACAAAAATATCGAAAAAGTTACAAAAATTAAAAAATAAAAAAAAAATCAAAAATACAAAAAAATACAAAAATTCAAAAATACAAAAAAACTAACAAAAATATCGAAAAAGTTACAAAAATTCAAAAATACAAAAAATTCCAAAAAAAAAAAAGAAAAATATTGAAAAAGTTAAAAAATTCCAAAAATACAAAAAATACCAAAAATTCCAAAAATACCAAAAATATCAAAAAGTTACAAAAATTCAAAAATACAAAAAAATTTAAAAAAAAATCCAAAAAAAATATTGAAAAAGTTACAAAAATTCAAAAATACAAAAATAAAAAAAAAAATAAAAAAAAAAAAATATTGAAAAAAAAAAAATCAAAAATACAAAAAAATACAAAAATACTAAAAATTCCAAAAATACAAAAAATACCAAAATTCAAAAATACAAAAAAAAACAAAAAATATCAAAAAGTTACAAAAATTCAAAAATACAAAAATATTAAAAAAAAAAAAAAAATCGAAAAAGTTACAAAAATTCAAAAATACAAAAATACCAAAAAAAAAAAAAAACAAAAAAATATTGAAAAAAGTAAAAAATTCAAAAATCAAAAAATACCAAAATTCCAAAATACCAAAAATACAAAAAAATTCAAAATTACAAAAAAAAAAATTCAAAAATTAAAAAATACCGAAAAATTCAAAAATACAAAATATATCGAAAAAGTTAAAAAAATACCAAAAATATCGAATAATACAAAAAAATTCAAAAATACCGAAAAATTCCAAAAAAAACCAAAAAATACCAAAAAAATTCAAAAATGCCCAAAAATCCGAAAAAATTCAAAAAAAACAAAATATTTAAAAAAACAAAAAGAAAATATCGAAAAAGTTAAAACAATACAAAAATACCGAAAAATTTCAAAATTACCAAACAATATTGAAAAAGTGAAAAAAAACCAAAAACACAAAAAATAACAAAAATACGGAAAAATTCCAATATTACAAAAAAATATCGAAAAAGTTAAAAAAAACAAAAATATCGAAAAAGTAAAAAAATCAAAAATACAAAAAAAATACCAAAAATATCGAAAAAATCAAAAAGTAAAAAAAAAAAATTCAAAAATACAAAAAAATACCGAAAAATTTAAATAATTCCAAAAATACACAAAAATTACAAAAAAAATACCAATAATTCCAACAAAAATTCAAAAAATACAAAAAAAAAAATCCAAAATATTCAATAAAATTCAAAAATACAAAAATATCGAAGAAGTAAAAAAAATAGCACAAATATCAAAAAAAAAAAAATCCAAAAATACAAAAAATACCAAAAAATTCAAAAATTCAAAAATACAAAAAAGTTCAAAAATAACGAAAAATTCCAAAATACAAAAAAATTAAAAAATACAAAAAATTCAAAAAAAAAAAATTCAAAAAAAAAAAAATAAAAAAATATATTGATAAAGTTAAAAAAATTCAAAAAACAAAAAAATACCAAAAATTCAAAAATACAAAAAAATCCAAAAATATCGAAAAAGTTACAAAAAATCAAAAAATAAAAAAAATTCCAAAAAAAAAAAAAAAATAAATATATTGATAAAGTTAAAAAATCCAAAAAAAAAAAAATACCAAAAATACAAAAAAATACCAAAAATATCGAAAAAGTTACAAAAATCAAAATAAAAAAAAATTCAAAAAAAAAAAAAACAAAAAATATTGAAAAAGTTAAAAAATCTAAAAAACAAAAAAATACCAAAAATTCAAAAATACAAAAAAAAATACCAAAAATATCAAAAAAGTTACAAAAATTCAAAAAAACAAAAAAATAAAAAAAAAAAAAATATATCGAAAAAGTTACAAAAAATCCAAAAATACAAAAAATAAAAAAAAAAAAATATTGAAAAAATAAAAATTCAAAAATACAAAAATTCAAAAATACCGAAAAATTTCAAAAAAAAAAAAAAACAAAAATATCGAAAAAGTTACAAAAATTCAAAAATAAAAAAAAATTAAAAAAAATCCAAAAAAATATTGAAAAAGTTAAAAAAATTCAAAAATACAAAAAAATAAAAATAAAAAAAAAAATATTGAAAAATTAAAAATAAAAAAAATACAAAAAAAAAAAAAAATATTGAAAAATTAAAAATAAAAAAAACCAAAATTCAAAAATACAAAAAAACCCAAAATATTCAAAAATACAAAAAAAAATAACAAAAATATCGAAAAAATTAAAAATTAAAAAATAAAAAAATTCAAAAAAAAAAAAAAATATTGAAAAAAGTAAAAAATTCAAAAAATACAAAAAATACCAAAAAATCTAAAAATACAAAAAATACCAAAAATATCAAAAAGTTACAAAAATACAAAAAGTTCAAAAAAAAAAAAAAAAAAAAAAAAAAAATACAAAAAAATTAAAAAAAAAAATACAAAAAATTAAAAAAAGAAAAAAAATAAAAATATAAAAGTTAAAAAAACCAAAAATACAAAAACATACCAAAAAATTCCAAAAATACAAAAAAAAAAAAAAAAAATCAAAAAAAAAAAATATTGAAAAAGTTAAAAAATCCAAAAAAAAAAAAAAAAAAAAATCAAAAATAAAAAAATACCAAAATTCAAAAATACAAAAAAATACCAAAAATATCGAAAAAAAATATTGAAAAAAAAAAATCTAAAAAAACAAAAAATATAAAAAAAAAAAAAAATCCAAAAATACAAAAAAATACCAAAAATCTAAAAATACAAAAAAAACAAAAATATCGAAAAAGTTACAAAATTCAAAAATACAAAAAATAACAAAAAAAAAAAAAAAAAAATATATTGAAAAAGTAAAAAAATCCAAAAATACAAAAAAAAAAAACCAAAATTCAAAAATACAAAAAGTTAAAAAAATACAAAAAAAAAAAATAAAAAAAAAAATACAAAAAAAAAAAAAAATAAAAAAAAAAACAAAAAAAAAAATTTAAAAAGTTAAAAAATTCAAAAATACAAAAACAAAACCAAAATTTAAAAAAAAACAAAAAAAAAATACAAAAATATCAAAAAAAAAAAAATTAAAAATTAAAAAATACAAAAAATACAAAAATCAAAAAATACAAAAATACCAAAATACCAAAAATACAAAAAAAAATACAAAAATATCGAAAAAAAAAAAAAATATTGAAAAAGTAAAAAAATTCAAAAAACAAAAAAATACCAAAAATCTAAAAATACAAAAAAAAATACAAAAATATCAAAAAAGTTACAAAAATTCAAAAAATACAAAAAAATAAAAAAAAACAAAAAAAATATATTGAAAAAGTTAAAAAATTCAAAAATACAAAAATACCCAAAAAAAAAAAAAAAACTACAAAAAGTTCAAAAATACAAAAAATTAAAAAAAAAAAAAAAAAAAAAAAAATATCGAAAAAGTTACAAAAATTCAAAAATACAAAAATACCAAAAAAAAACAAAAAAAATATTGAAAAAGTTAAAAAATCCAAAAATACAAAAACAAAAATTCAAATATACCGAAAAATTTCAAAAATAAAAAAAAAAAAAATAACAAAAATATCGAAAAAGTTACAAAATATTCAAAAAAAAAAAAAATTAAAAAAAAAAATCCAAAAAAAAATATTGAAAAAGTTACAAAAATTCAAAAATACAAAAAAAAATAAAAAAAAAAAAAAAAAAAATATTGAAAAAATTA
>JAECWT010000254.1:0-100000 GCA_018150885.1 Drosophila tristis | reverse complement strand
AAATACAAAAATTCAAAAAAAAAAAATACCAAAAATAAAAAAAAAATACAAAAATATCGAAAAATACAAAAAACAAAAATACAAAAATACAAAAAATAAAAAAAAAAATACAAAAAAATATAAAAAAAAAATACAAAAAATTCAAAAATACAAAAAAATACCAAAATTAAAAAAAATAAAAAAAATCAAAAAAAAAAAATTCAAAAAAATTAAAAATACAAAAATAAAAAAATCAAAAATACCAAAAAATAAAAAATTCAAAAATACAAAAAAAAAACCAAAAATTCAAAAAAAAAAAAAAAAAAATATTGAAAAATTAAAAAATTCAAAAATACAAAAAAACAACAAAATTCAAAAATAAAATACAAAAAATACAAAAATATCAAAAAATACAAAAATTTAAAAAAAATATATTGAAAATTAAAAAAAAAAATAAAAAATAAAAAACAAAAAATATTAAAAATACAAAAAAAAAAATATTCAAAAAATTAAAAAATAAAATAAAAACAAAAAAAAAAAACAAAAAATATTGAAAAATTCAAAAATACAAAAATCCAAAAATACAAAATATCAAAAAGTTACAAAAATTCAAAAAACAAAAAAAAAAAAAAAAAACAAAAAAATTAAAAAAAAAATTAAAAAAATTAAAAAATTCAAAAATACCAAAAAACAAAAATACAAAAAATACAAAAAATATCAAAAAATACAAAAAATACAAAAAAAAAATACAAAAAATAAAAAAAAAAAATACAAAAAAAAAAAAAATAAAAAAAAATAAAAAATTCAAAAAATACAAAAAATACCAAAAAAATTCAAAAATACAAAAAATAAAAAAATACCAAAAAATATCAAAAATACAAAATACAAAAAAATTAAAAAAAAAAAAAAAAAATATCGAAAAATAAAAAATTCAAAAAAACAAAAAAATCAAAAAAAACAAAAAAATAAAAAATAAAAATAAAAAAATTAAAAATAAAAAAAAAAAAAAAAAAAAAAAATACAAAAATACAAAATAAAAAAAAAAATTGAAAAAATATATTAAAAAAAAAAAATTCAAAAATACAAAAATAAAAAATACAAAAATACAAAAAAAAAAAAATATCAAAAAAAAAAAAATAAAAAAAATAACAAAAATATCAAAAATAAAAATACAAAAAAAAAAAAAAATATTGAAAAATTAAAAAATTCAAAATAAAAAATACAAAAAAATCAAAAAAATACATAAAAATTAAAAAAAAAAATACAAAAAATACAAAAATTCAAAAAAACAAAAAAATTAAAAAATATAAAAAAAATAAAAAAAATCAAAAATACAAAAAAATTCAAAAATACAAAAAAAAAAATATAAAAAAACAAAAAAAAAAAATATGAAAAATTAAAAAAAAAAAAAAAAAAAAATTCAAAAATAAAAAAAAATACAAAAAATAAAAAAAAAAAAATTCAAAAATACAAAAAATCAAAAAAAAAAATATTGAAAAGTTAAAAAATATCAAAAATACAAAAAAAACAAAAAAAAACAAAAATACAAAAAAATAAAAAAAAAAATACAAAAATACAAAAAAAATACAAAATTCAAAAAAAAAAAAATATCAAAAAATACAAAAATTCAAAAAATACAAAAAATTCAAAAAAAAAAAAAAAAAAAAATATTGAAAAAGTTAAAAATTCAAAAATACAAAAAATACAAAAAAATCAAAATACAAAAAAATCAAAAAATCAAAAAATAAAAAAAAAATTCAAAAAAAAAAAAATTAAAAAAAAAAAAAAAAATAAAAAAACAAAAAATACAAAAAAAAAAAAAATACCAAAAAATTAAAAAATACAAAATACAAAAAAATCAAAAAAGTTAAAAAAAATAAAAAATTAAAAAAAAATACAAAAAAATATCAAAAATTCAAAAAATACAAAAATACAAAAATTAAAAATACAAAAAAAACAAAAAAATACCAAAAAAATACAAAAAATACAAAAAAATCAAAAAAAACAAAAATATAAAAAAACAAAAAAAAAAAAAAAAAATAAAAAATACAAAAATTCAAAAATACAAAAAATAAAAAAAAAAATACAAAAATATCAAAAAAGTTAAAAAATTCAAAAATACAAAAAAATTAAAAAAAAATAAAAATAAAAATATTGAAAAAGTTAAAAAATTCAAAAAATACAAAAAAAACCAAAAATACAAAAAAAAAAAATAAAAATTCAAAAAATACAAAAATACCAAAAAAGTTACAAAAATTCAAAAATAAAAAAAAAAAAAAAATATTGAAAAAAAAAAAAATACAAAAATATACAAAAATACCAAAATTCAAAAATACAAAATATCAAAAAAACCAAAAATATCAAAAAATACAAAAAAAAAAAAAAAAAAAAAAAAAAAAAAAAATAAAAAATAAAAAATTAAAAAATACAAAAAATTCAAAAAAACAAAAAATACAAAAAATTCAAAAATAAAAAAAAATACAAAAATACAAAATCCAAAATACAAAAAAATACCAAAATATCAAAAAAAAATACAAAAACAAAAAAAAAAAAAAATATAAAAAAGTTAAAAATCAAAAATACAAAAAAAAATTCAAAAATAAAAAAATTCAAAAATACAAAAAAATACCAAAAATATCGAAAAATAAAAAAATAAAAATACAAAAAAATCGAAAAAAAAAAATATTGAAAAAGTTAAAAAATTCAAAAAAAAAAAAAAAAATACAAAAAATTCAAAAAAATAAAAAATAAAAATACAAAAAAAAAAAAATACAAAAATATCAAAAAAATTCAAAAATACAAAAAAATTAAAAAAAAAAAAAAAAAATATTGAAAAAGTTAAAAAATTCAAAAATACAAAAATACCAAAAATACAAAAATACAAAAATACAAAAATATTCAAAAAAAAACAAAAAAATCGAAAAAATAAATAAAAATATTAAAAAATAAAAAAAAAAAAAAAAATATTGAAAAAGTTAAAAAATTCAAAAAAACAAAAAATACCAAAATAAAATTAAAAAAATAAAAAATATCAAAAATAAAAAAATTCAAAAATACAAAAAAACAAAAAAAATAAAAAATTCAAAAATACAAAAAAACCAAAAATTCAAAAATACAAAAAAATAAAAAATATCAAAAAAATTAAAAAATCAAAAATTCAAAAATACAAAAAAATTAAAAAAAAAAAAAAAAAAAAAAATATTGAAAAATTAAAAATTTCAAAAATACAAAAAAATAAAAAAATAAAAAAATACCAAAAATATCGAAAAATACAAAAATTCAAAAATACAAAAATACCAAAAATTAAAAAAAAAAAAAAAAATATACAAAAAAGTTAAAAAACCAAAAACAAAAAATAAAAAAAAAAATAAAAAATATTGAAAAATTAAAAAAATACAAAAATACAAAAAAATACAAAAATACAAAAAAATAAAAAAAAAAAATAAAAATTAAAAAACAAAACAAAAATACAAAAATAAAAAGTTACAAAAAACAAAAAAATTAAAAAAAAAAAAAAAAAATATTAAAAAATAAAAAATTCAAAAATACAAAAAAAATACAAAAATTCAAAAATACAAAAATCGAAAATACAAAATAAAAAAAATACAAAATATAAAAAAAAATTCAAAAAATAAAAAAATACAAAAAATTAAAAAAAAAAAAAAAATAAAAAAAAATTAAAAATTCAAAAATACAAAAAAAAATACAAAAATACAAAAATACAAAAAAATCAAAAAAATACAAAAATACAAAAAAATACCAAAAATTCAAAAAAAAAATAAAAAAAAAATCTAAAAATACAAAAAAACAAAAATAATATCAAAAAATTAAAAAAATTAAAAAAATACAAAAATACAAAAATACAAAAAATAACAAAAATATCGAAAAAGTTAAAAAATTCAAAAATACAAAAATAAAAAAAAAAAACAAAAAAAAATATTGAAAAATATTAAAAATTCAAAAATACAAAAAATACAAAAAAAAATATAAAAAAAAATAAAATAATATCAAAAAATTCAAAAATCAAAAATAAAAAAAAATATCAAAAAAAAATAAAAAATTAAAAAATACAAAAATACCAAAAAATTCAAAAAATACAAAAAATTAAAAAAACTAAAAAACTAAAAAAATATCGAAAAAGTTACAAAAATACAAAAAAATAAAAAAATACAAAAAAATTCAAAAAATAAAAAAAAAAATATTGAAAAATTCAAAAATACAAAAAAATACAAAAATACCAAAAATTACAAAAAAAAAAAAATACAAAAAAATCAAAAAAAAAAAAAAAAAAAATTGAAAAATTAAAAATTCAAAAAAAAAAAAAATATTAAAAAGTTAAAAAATACAAAAACAAAAAAAAAAAAAAAAATATTGAAAAATTAAAAATAAAAAATACAAAAAAATAAAAATCCAAAAAATTCAAAAAATACAAAAAATTCAAAAATACAAAAATACAAAAAAACCAAAATATCAAAAAGTTACAAAAAAAAAAAAAAAAAAAAAAAAAAAATATTGAAAAATAAAAAATAAAAAAACAAAAAATAAAAAAAAAATACAAAAATTAAAAATATCGAAAAAGTTACAAAAATACAAAAAAAAAAAAAAAAACAAAAAAATATCAAAAAAAAATTAAAAAAAAAAAATAAAAAATTAAAAAAACAAAAAAAAAAATAAAAAAAAAAAAATATTGAAAAAATTAAAAAATTCAAAAATACAAAAAAATTCAAAAATACAAAAAAATAAAAAAAAAAAAAAAATACAAAAATATCAAAAAAATAAAAAAACAAAAAAAAAAATAAAAAAAAATAAAAAAAATAAAAAAATATTGAAAAAGTTAAAAAATTCAAAAATAAAAAAAACAAAAAAATATTGAAAAATTAAAAAAATCTAAAAAAAATACAAAAATACAAAAAAAAACAAAAAATACAAAAAAATTCAAAAATTCAAAAAAAAAAATTAAAAAAAAAAAAAAAATATTTAAAAGTAAAAAAAATCTAAAAAAATACAAAAATACAAAAAATACCAAAAAAATTCAAAAAAAAAAAAAAAAAAAATTAAAAAAAAAAAAAAATTCAAAAAAACCAAAAATAAAAATTCCAAAAAAAAAAAAATACCAAAAATATCGAAAAAGTTACAAAATTCAAAAAGTACAAAAAATTCAAAAAAAAAAAAAAAAAATAAAAAAAAATTACAAAAAAATAAAAAATACAAAAAAACAAAAAATAAAAAAATACAAAAAATACCAAAAATATCAAAAAAGTTACAAAATTCAAAAATACAAAAAAATTAAAAAAAACAAAAAAAATATTGAAAAAATTAAAAAAATCCAAAAATACAAAAAATAACAAAAAATACAAAAAATTCCAAAAATAAAAATAATATCGAAAATCCAAATATACAAAAAAAATACCAAAAATATCGAAAAAGTTACAAAAACAAAAAATTAAAAAAAAAAAAAAAAAATAATATATTGAAAAAGTTGAAAAAATTCAAAAATACAAAAAAATACAAAAATTCAAAAATACAAAAAAAACAAAAAATATTGAAAAATTAAAAAATTCAAAAATACAAAAAAAAAAAAAAAATTGAAAAAAAAAATAAAAATATCAAAAACAAAAATTCAAAATATAAAAAAAAATACAAAAATATCAAAAAAGTTACAAAAAAACAAAAAAATAAAAAAAATAAAAATATATTGAAAAAGTTAAAAAAATCAAAAATACAAAAATAAAAAAATAAAAAAAAAAAATACAAAAAGTTCAAAAATCAAAAAAAAAAAAAAAAAAAAAAAAAAAAAAAATATCGAAAAAGTTACAAAAATTCAAAAATACAAAAAAATTAAAAAAAAACAAAAAAAATATTGAAAAAATTAAAAAATTCAAAAATACAAAAAAATTCAAAAAAAAATACAAAAAAAAAATTCAAAAATACAAAAAAATACCAAAAATATCAAAAAAGTTACAAAAATTCAAAAAACAAAAAAAAAAAAAAAAAAACAAAAAAAAAAAAATATTGAAAAAGAATAAAAAATTCAAAAATACAAAAAAATACCAAAAATTCAAAAACAAAAAAAAAAAATACAAAAAAAAAAATACAAAAAAAAAAAAATACAAAAATATAAAAAAAAAAAAAAATAAAAAAAAAACAAAAAAATATTTAAAAAGTTACAAAAATTCAAAAATACAAAAAATCAAAAATACAAAAAAAAATTCAAAAATAAAAATTAAAAAAATTCAAAAATCAAAAAAATACAAAAAATTCAAAAATACAAAAAAAATACCAAAAATTCAAAATACAAAAAAATATCAAAAAAAAATACAAAAATTCAAAAATACAAAAAAAAAAAAAAAAAAAAATATTGAAAAATTCAAAAAATACAAAAAAACAAAAAAAAAAATCAAAAATACAAAAAAATAAAACCAAAATATCAAAAAGTTACAAAAATTCAAAAAAACAAAAAAATAAAAAAAAAAAAAAAAAAAATATTGAAAAAATAAAAAAATTAAAAAAAAATACAAAAATACAAAAAAATACCGAAAAATTCAAAATACAAAAAATATCAAAATTCAAAATATACAAAAAAAATACCAAAAATATCGAAAAAGTTACAAAAAAACCAAAAAAAAAAAATAAAAAAAAAAAAAAAAAAAAAAAATATTGAAAAATTCAAAAAAAAAATAAAAATTCAAAAATACAAAAAAATACAAAAAATCAAAAAAATACAAAAATTCCAAAAATACAAAAATACAAAAATAAAAAATATCGAAAAATACAAAAAAAACAAAAATTCAAAAAAAAAAAAAAAAAAATATATTGAAAAAGTTAAAAAAAATACAAAAATACAAAAAAATACAAAAAATACCAAAAATTTAAAAAAAAAAAAATACCAAAAATATCAAAAAGTTACAAAAATTCAAAAATAAAAAAAAATAAAAAAAACAAAAAAAAATATATTGAAAAAGTTAAAAAAATTCAAAAAACAAAAATACAAAAATTCAAAATACAAAAATACAAAAAAAATCAAAAATACAAAAAAATTAAAAAATCAAAAAAAAAAAAAAAAAAAAAAAAAATTCAAAAAAAAAAAAAAAAATTAAAAAAAAAAAAAAAATACCAAAAATATCAAAAAATACAAAAATTCAAAAATACAAAAAAATACAAAAAAAAAAATTAAAAAAAAATAAAAAAATCAAAAAAAATAAAAATTACAAAAAAATAAAAAAATAAAAAAAAAAAAAAAAAAAAAAAATAAAAAATTCCAAAATACAAAAAAATAAAAAAACAAAAAAAAAAACAAAAAATTAAAAAAATACAAAAAAACCAAAAAAAAAATCAAAAATACAAAATACAAAAAAATCAAAAATATCAAAAAAAAAAAAACCAAAAAAATCAAAAAAAAAAAAAATATTGAAAAAATTAAAAAATTCAAAAAATACAAAAAAATAACAAAAAAATCAAAAAATAAAAAATTCAAAAATACAAAAAAAAAATAAAAAAAAAAAATACAAAAAATACAAAAAAAAAAAAAAAAAAAAAAAATAAAAAAAAAATTGAAAAATACAAAAAATTCAAAAATACAAAAAAAATTCAAAAATACCAAAAAATTCAAAAATACAAAAAAATATCGAAAATTAAAAAAATACAAAAAAATACCAAAAAAAATATCGAAAAAGTTACAAAAAAAAATACAAAAAATTCAAAAAAAAAAAAAATATTGAAAAAATTAAAAAAATTCAAAAAAAACAAAAAATACAAAAAAATTCAAAAAATACAAAAAAAAAAAAAAAAAAAATTAAAAAATCAAAAATTAAAAAAATTCAAAAAAAAAAAAAAAAAAAATAAAAAAAATACCAAAAATTCAAAAATACAAAAAAAAAAATAAAAAATATCAAAAAAGTTACAAAAAATCAAAAATACAAAAAAATTAAAAAAAAAAAAAAAAAATATTGAAAAAGTTAAAAATTCAAAAATACAAAAAATTCAAAAATACAAAAATTAAAAAAATACAAAAAATAAAAAAATTCAAAAAATACAAAAAAAATTAAAAAAATTAAAAAAAAAAAATAAAAAAAAAAAAAAAACAAAAATTACAAAAAAAAAAAATTCAAAAATACAAAAAAAATACCAAAAATATCAAAAAGTTACAAAAATTAAAAAAATAAAAAAAAAAAAAAAAAAAAAATTCAAAAATACAAAAAAAAAAAAAATTCAAAAATACAAAAAAATTCAAAAAATACAAAAAAATACAAAAAATATCAAAAATACAAAAAATACAAAAATTCAAAAATATAAAAAAATTACAAAAATTCAAAAATACAAAAAAATAAAAAAAAAAATATCAAAAAAGTTACAAAAATTCAAAAATAAAAAAAAAAAAAAAAAAAAAATATTGAAAAAAGTTAAAAAAATTCAAAAATACAAAAAAACTCAAAAAAAAAAAAAAAAATATTGAAAAAAAAAAAAATTCAAAAATACAAAAATACCAAAAATCAAAAAAACAAAAAAAAAAAAAAAAATATTGAAAAAGTTAAAAAATTCAAAAATACAAAAAATTCAAAATACCAAAAAAATAATTAAAAATAACAAAAAATATCAAAAAAAAAATACAAAAAAATACAAAAATACAAAAAATACCAAAATAAAAAAAAAAAAAAAAAAAAAAAATATTGAAAAAAGTAAAAAAATTCAAAAATACAAAAAAAAAAAAATAAAAAATAAAAAAATATAAAAAATTAAAAAAACAAAAATACAAAAATTCAAAAAAATACAAAAAAAAAAAAAAAAAATATCAAAAAATTTCAAAAATACAAAAAATACAAAAATTCAAAAATACAAAAAAAAAAAATATCAAAAAAAAAAAAATTCAAAAAATAAAAAAATATTCAAAAAAACAAAAAAATAAAAAAATAAAAAAAATACAAAAATTCAAAATATAAAAAAAAAAAATACAAAAATAAAAAAATTAAAAAAATTCAAAAAAAAAAAATACCAAAAAATTAAAAAAACACAAAAAAAAAAAAAAAAAAAAAAAATATATTGAAAAAGTACAAAAATTCAAAAAATACAAAAAAAAAAAAATTCAAAAATACAAAAAATTCAAAAATACAAAAAAAAAAAAAAAAAAAAATTCAAAAAAAAAAAAAAATACAAAAAAAAAAAATCAAAAAAAAAAAAAATTCAAAAAAAAAAAAAAAATTTAAAAATTAAAAAATTCCAAAAATACAAAAAAATACCAAAAATTCAAAAAATACCAAAAATATCAAAAAAGTTACAAAAATTCAAAAAATACAAAAAAAAAAAAAAAAAATATTGAAAAAATTAAAAAATTCAAAAATACAAAAAAATTCAAAAATACAAAAAAAATACAAAAATAAAAATATCAAAAAAATCAAAATATACAAAAAAAAAATACCAAAAAAAATCGAAAAAAAATATTAAAAAAAACAAAAAAATTAAAAAAACAAAAAAAAATATATTAAAAAATTTAAAAATTCAAAAATACAAAAAAATACCAAAAATTCCAAATATAAAAAAATACCAAAAATATCAAAAAGTTAAAAAATACAAAAATACAAAAAAATTAAAAAAACAAAAATTAAAAAAAAAAAATATTGAAAAAATAAAAAAAAAAAAAAAAATCAAAAAAAAAAAAAAAAAATAAAAAAAAAACAAAAAATATCAAAAATTCAAAATACAAAAAAATTCAAAAATACAAAAAAAAAAAAAAAAATTGAAAAAATTCAAAAAACAAAAAAAAATACCAAAAATTCAAATATACAAAAAAATACCAAAAATATCAAAAAAGTTACAAAAATTCAAAAATACAAAAAAATTAAAAAAAAAAAAAAAAAAAATATTGAAAAAAATTAAAAAATTCAAAAATACAAAAAAATTCAAAAATACCGAAAAATCCGAAAATACAAATAATATCGAAAATCCAAATATACAAAAAAAATACCAAAAATATCGAAAAAAGTTACAAAAAACCAAAAAAATTAAAAAAAAAAAAAAAATATATTGAAAAAGTTGAAAAAAAAAATACAAAAAAAAAAAAATACAAAAATACAAAAAACAAAAATTCAAATATACAAAAAAAACACAAAAATATCGAAAAAGTTACAAAAATTCAAAAATACAAAAAAACAAAAAAAATATTGAAAAAGTTTAAAAAAATCAAAAATACAAAAAAATACAAAAATACCGAAAAATTAAAAAAAAAAAAAAAAAAAAAAAAATCGAAAAAGTTACAAAAATTCAAAAAAACAAAAAAATTGAAAAAAAAACAAAAAAAATATTGAAAAAGTTAAAAAAAAACAAAAATACAAAAAATTCAAAAAAAACAAAAATTCAAAACTACAAAAAAATTCAAAAATACAAAAAAAAAAAAAAAAAAAAAATTCAAAAAAAAAAAAAAAAAAAAAAAAAAAAAAAAAAAAAAAAAAATTAAAAAAAAAAAATTCAAAAATACAAAAAAATACAAAAATACCAAAAATTCAAAAATACAAAAAAATACCAAAAATTCAAATATACAAAAAAATACAAAAAAATATCAAAAAAAGTTACAAAAATTCAAAAATACAAAAAATCCCAAAAAAAAAAAAAAAAAATTAAACAAAAAAAAAAAAATATTGAAAAAGTTAAAAAATTCAAAAATACAAAAAAAAAATACAAAATTCAAAAATACCAAAAATATCAAAAAGTTACAAAAATTCAAAAATACAAAAAATTAAAAAAAAAAAATATTGAAAAAGTTAAAAAATTCAAAAAATACAAAAAAATTCAAAAATACCGAAAAATTCAAAAATACAAAAATATCGAAAATTCAAAAATACAAAAAAAATACCAAAAATATCGAAAAAGTTACAAAAATACAAAAAAATTAAAAAAAAAAAAAAATATATTGAAAAAGTTAAAAAATTCAAAAATACAAAAAATACCAAAAAAAATACAAAAAAACAAAAAAAAACCAAAAATATCGAAAAAAATTGAAAAAGTTAAAAAAAATCAAAAATACAAAAATTCAAAAATACCAAAAAAAACAAATAATATCAAAAATTCAAATATACAAAAAAAAAAAACAAAAATATCAAAAAAATTACAAAAAAAAAAAAAAAAAAAAATATTGAAAAAGTTAAAAAATTCAAAAATACAAAAAAATTCAAAAAAAATACCAAAAATTCCAAAAATAAAAAAAAAAAATACCAAAAATTCAAAAATACAAAAAAAATAACAAAAAATATCGAAAAAGTTACAAAAATTCAAAAATACAAAAAAATACCAAAAATTCAAAAAAAAAAAAAAATAAAAATATTGAAAAAGTTAAAAAATTCAAAAATACAAAAAAATACCAAAAATTCAAAAATACAAAAAAATACCAAAAATATCAAAAATATCAAAAATAAAAAAAAAAAAAAATATTGAAAAGTTAAAAAATTCAAAAATACAAAAAAATTAAAAAAAAAATCAAAAAAAAAAATATAAAAAGTTAAAAAATTCAAAAAAGTTAAAAAATACAAAAAAAAAAAAAAAAAAAAAAAAATATTGAAAAAAAAAAAATAAAAAAATTCAAAAAAAAAAAAAAATATCAAAAATTCAAAAAATACAAAAATAAAAAAAAAACCAAAAAATAAAAAAAAAAAAATTGAAAAAGTTAAAAAATTCAAAAAATACAAAAATTCAAAAATACAAAAATACAAAAAATAAATCAAAAATTCAAAAATACAAAAAAAAAAAAAATATCAAAAAAATATTGAAAAAAAAAAAATACAAAAAAAAAAAACAAAAAAATTCAAAAATACAAAAAATACAAAAATTCAAAAATACAAAAAAAAAAAAAAAATATCAAAAAAAAATATTGAAAAAGTTAAAAAAATTCAAAAAACAAAAAAACCAAAAATTCAAAAAAAATACAAAAAAAAATAAAAAAAAAAAAAAAAAAAAAAATATTGAAAAAGTTAAAAAATTCAAAAATACAAAAAATACAAAAAAATCAAAAATACAAAAAAAAAAAAACAAAAATATCGAAAAAAAAAATTGAAAAAGTTAAAAAAATTCAAAAATACAAAAAAAAAAAAAATACAAAAATTCCAAAAAATACAAAAAAACCAAAAATATCGAAAAATTAAAAAAAAAAAAAAAAAAATACAAAAAAATTAAAAATACAAAAATTCCAAAAAAAAAAAAAAAAATACAAAAATATCGAAAAAGTTACAAAAAAAAAATACAAAAAAAAAAAAAAAAAAAAAAAATATTGAAAAAATTGAAAAATTCCAAAAATACAAAAAAAAAAGTTACAAAAATTCAAAAATACAAAAAAAAAAAACAAAAAATATTGAAAAAGTTAAAAAATTCAAAAATACAAAAAAAAAATACCGAAAAATTCAAAAAAAAAAAAAATAACAAAAATATCGAAAAAGTTACAAAAATTCAAAAAAACAAAAAAATTGAAAAAAAAAAAAAAAAAAAATATATTGAAAAAGTTAAAAAATTCAAAAATACAAAAAATTCAAAAATACAAAAAATTCAAAACTACAAAAAGTTCAAAAATACAAAAAAAAAAAAAAAGGTACAAAAATTCAAAAAAAAAAAAAAAAAAAAAAAAAAAAAAAAAAAATATTGAAAAAGTTAAAAAATTCAAAAATACAAAAAAACCAAAAAATACAAAAAAATACAAAAATTCAAATATACAAAAAAATACCAAAAATATCGAAAAAGTTACAAAAATTCAAAAATACAAAAAAATTAAAAAAAAAAAAACAAAAAAAAAATATTGAAAAAGTTAAAAATTCAAAAAATACAAAAAAATACCAAAAATTCAAAAATACAAAAAGTTCAAAAATACAAAAAAAAAAATACAAAAATTCAAAAAAAAAAAAAAAATATTGAAAAATTAAAAAATTCCAAAAATACAAAAAAATTCA
This sequence comes from Drosophila tristis, assembly GCA_018150885.1. NCBI lineage: Eukaryota > Metazoa > Arthropoda > Insecta > Diptera > Drosophilidae > Drosophila > Drosophila tristis. The sequence continues at coordinate 87,101 of JAECWT010000254.1, read as the reverse complement.
AAAATACCGAAAAATTCAAAAATACAAATAATATCAAAAATTCAAATATACAAAAAAAATACCAAAAATATCGAAAAAGTTACAAAAATACAAAAAAATTAAAAAAAAAAAAAATATATTGAAAAAGTTAAAAAATTCAAAAATACAAAAAAATACCAAAAATTCAAAAATACAAAAAAAAATACCAAAAATATCGAAAAAAATAAAAAAAAAAGTTAAAAAATTCAAAAATACAAAAAATTCAAAAATACCGAAAATACAAATAATATCGAAAATTCAAATATACAAAAAAAAAATACCAAAAATATCGAAAAAGTTACAAAAATAAAAAATACAAAAAATTAAAAAAAAAAAAAAAAAAATATTGAAAAATTAAAAAATTCAAAATACAAAAAAATACCAAAAATTCAAAATATACAAAAAATACCAAAAATACAAAATTCCAAAAATACAAAATCAAAAAAATCAAAAAAATTACAAAAATTCAAAAAATACAAAAAAAAAAAAAAAAAAACAAAAAAAAAATATTGAAAAAGTTAAAAAATTCCAAAAATACAAAAAAATTCAAAAATATCGAAAAAGTTAAAAAAATGCAAAAAAAACAAAAAAAAATATATTGAAAAAGTTAAAAAAATTCAAAAATACAAAAAAATAAAAAAATTCAAAAATACAAAAAATACCAAAAATTCAAAAATACAAAAAAATACCAAAAATATCAAAAAAGTTACAAAAATTCAAAAAAAAAAAAAAAAAATATTGAAAAATACCAAAAATTCCAAAAATACAAAAATACCAAAAAGTTAAAAAATACAAAAATACAAATAATAAAATACAAAAAGTTAAAAAAATAAAAAAAAATACAAAAAATTAAAAAAAAAAAAAAAAAAAAAAAAAAAAAAAATATTGAAAAAGTTAAAAAAATTTAAAAATACCGAAAAATTCCAAAAATACAAAAAAAATAAAAATCAAAAATACAAAAAGTTCAAAAATTCAAAAATACAAAAAAAATACCAAAAATATAGAAAAAGTTAAAAAAAAATTCAAAATACATAAAAATACCGAAAAATTAGAAAAATACAAAAAAATACCAAAAATATCGAAAAAAAAAAAACATTCAAAGATACAAAAAAATTATTGAAAAAGTTAAAAAATTCAAAAATACAAAAAAATAAAAATAAAAAAAAATTCAAAAATACAAAAAAGTAACATAAAAATTCAAAAATACCAAAAAAATCAAAAAATTAATAAAAAAACTAAAAATACAAAAAATATTAAAAAGTAAAAAAATTCAAAAATACAAAAAATACAAAAAATACCAAAAATTCAAAAATACAAAAAAAAAACGAAAAAGAACGTGTGAGTTTCACGCACTCTAAAAATATACAAAAATAGTCAGTAAATACATTTTGAGATATTATTTTTAAATTTTAAAATAAAAAAAAAAATTTACAAATTACATTTTTTTACAAAAAAAAAAATCTACAAATACATCTACAATGTATATTTTACATCTAAAATTTAAAAATCTCCTCCTAGAGGTTCCCACTAACGCGGCAGAAAAGAGCGAAAATAGAAAAATAATATCGAAAATTCTCTGGCTAAAAAAAGCAGGAACCAACAGAAAATTAAATTCCTCATTCAAAAAATAATTATGAAAAAATCGATCTAAAAATTCAAATTCGGCAATCTAAAATATGGGCATTTTCTAAAATACAAAAATTTTAAATTTATCGTAAATTTAAAAAAATACCAAAGATTTCGTCCTTTAATAGGGGCGGAAAGTAAAGGGGGAAATTTTGAAAAATATACTTGTAACAGTGTGAAAATCAAATGAATACTTGAAACAAATTTGTGCCTAGCTCTTATAAAAGATCCACAACAAGACGGACGACGGACAAAACAGACGAAAGATCGGACAAAAATACACAAAAACGACGAAAAAGGACAGAAGGAAATACAAAAAATGACTCGGCTAAAGATGCTATCAAAAAATATATACTTTAAAGGGTCGAAAAGTTTCCAACATACAAAAACACAAATCCACTTTTACCACAAAAATCTAAAATACCCTAAAAATTTTTTTGAGTACAAAAAATTATCAAAAAATACGAAAAAAGTTCAAAAATTCCAAAAATACAAAAAAATACCAAAAATATCGAAAAAGTTACAAAAATTCTAAAAATACAAAAAAATTCAAAAAAACGAAAAGAAAAAAGTGAATAAATGGGACGGACTAAAATTATAAATACCAAAAAATACAAAAATTAAAAAGAAAATCAATATTTAAAATTTTAAAAAAAAAAAATTTTAAAAAAATTTTTTTGAAAAATGTTAACAAATCTAAAAAGATATTTAACATCTAAAATGTAAAAATACAAAAAAACCAATTAAGATTCTAAAAATACTAAAAAAAAAAGTTCTCAAAACGCGGCAAGTGTAAAAAAAAAAAAAATAGTATCGTAAAAGTTCTGGCTGTGAAAAAGGGAACCAAAAAAATAATTTCTTCATTCTGGCTAAAATTATGATCCGAAAAGTTCAAAATTAGACAATCTGGAGATATGGGCAAAAACTACGAAAAATCGTTTTAGTTTTATCGTAACTTTAAAAAATTAAAAACCAAAAATTTTCCTTTGTTGGGGAAGGTACAAAAATTTAAAAATACAAAAATAGCAATATATCAAAAGAGTCTTGAAACCAAATTTGGTTACCTAACTCCTAAAAATTAAAAAATACCAAAAACTAAAAAGACGGAAAAACAAAAAAACAAATACAAAAAAGTCTAAAAACTTACAAAAATGCTGAAAAAGAAAATACAAAACTTTATGGGGTCGAAAAAATTTCTCTGCGTTAAAAACATCCAAAAAAATTAAAAATCAAATCTAAAAAAATACCAAAAATCTTTTTTAAGTACGGGTAATAAAAAACCGAAAAATTTATTAAAAACCAAAAAATACCGAAAAAGTCAATACCGAAAAATTCAAAAATACCAAAAAAATTAAAAAAAACCAAAAATACAAAAATACCGAAAAATTCCAAAAAAAAAAAAAAAAAAAAATTCAAAAATTACAAAAAAACACAAAAATACCAAAATTAACAAAAATACAAAAAAAAAATTTTAAAATTAAAAAAACACCAAAATACAAAAAATAAAAATACAAAAAATTACCAAAAAAAAAAATAACAAAAATATCAAAAAAGTTACAAAAATTCAAAAAAACAAAAAAATTGAAAAAAAAAACAAAAAAATATATTGAAAAAGTTAAAAAATTCCAAAAATACAAAAAATTCAAAAATACAAAAAATTCCAAAACTACAAAAAAGTTCAAAAATACAAAAAAAAAAAAAAAAAAAATATAAAAAAAAAAAAAAAAAAATTAAAAAAAAAAAAAAATATTGAAAAAGTTAAAAAATTCAAAAATACAAAAAAATACCAAAAATACAAAAAATACCAAAAATTCCAAATATACAAAAAAAATACCAAAAATATCGAAAAGTTACAAAAATTCAAAAATACAAAAAAATTAAAAAAACAAAAAAAATATATTGAAAAAGTTAAAAATTTCCAAAAATACAAAAAAATACCAAAAATTCCAAAACTACAAAAAAATTCAAAAATACAAAAAAAAAAAATACAAAAATTCAAAAAAACAAAAAAATTAAAAAAATTAAAAAATTCCAAAAATACAAAAAAATTCAAAAATACCGAAAAATTCCAAAAATACAAATAATATCAAAAATTCCAAATATACAAAAACAATACCAAAAATATCAAAAAATTAAAAAAACAAAAAAATTAAAAAAAAAAAAAATATATTGAAAAAGTTAAAAAATTCCAAAAATACAAAAAAATACCAAAAATACCGAAAAATACAAAAATATCGAAAAAAAAATCAAATATACAAAAAAAAAAACCAAAAATATCGAAAAAGTTACAAAAAATTCAAAATTCAAAAATACAAAAAAAAAAAAAAAAAAAAAAAAAAAAAATATTGAAAAAGTTAAAAAATTCCAAAAATACAAAAAAATACCAAAAAATCCAAATATACAAAAAATACCAAAAATACAAAAATTCCAAATATACAAAAAAATATCAAAAAAGTTACAAAAATTCAAAAATACAAAAAAATTAAAAAAAAAAAAAAAAAAATATATTGAAAAAGTTAAAAATTTCCAAAAATACAAAAAAATTCAAAAATATCGAAAAAGTTAAAAAAATGCAAAAAAAAAAAAAAATATATTGAAAAAGTTATAAAATTCAAAATACAAAAAAATAAAAAAATCCAAAAATACAAAAAATACCAAAAATTCCAAATATACAAAAAATACCAAAAATATCGAAAAAGTTACAAAAATTCAAAAAAAAAAAAAAATTCGAAAAATACCAAAAATTCCAAAAATACAAATAATATCGAAAAAGTTAAAAAAATTCAAAAATACAAATAATAACGAAAAAGTTAAAAAAATTCAAAAATACAAAAAAATTAAAAAAAAAAAAACAAAAAAACAATATTGAAAAAGTTAAAAAAATTTAAAAAATACCGAAAAATTCCAAAAAATACAAAAAAAAATTATCAAAAATACCGAAAAAGTTCAAAAATTCCAAAAATACAAAAAAAATACCAAAAATATAGAAAAAGTTAAAAAAATTCAAAAATACATAAAAAATACCGAAAAATTAGAAAAATACAAAAAAATACCAAAAATATCGAAAAAGTTAAAAACATTCAAAGATACAAAAAAATTATTGAAAAAGTTAAAAAATTCCAAAAATACAAAAAAATAAAAATAAAAAAATTCAAAAATACAAAAAAAGTACCGAAAAATTCCAAAAATACCAAAAATATCGAAAAGGTTAAAAAAATTCAAAGATACAAAAAATATTAAATAAGTAAAAAATTCCAAAAATACAAAAAATACCAAAAAATACCAAAAATTCCAAAAATACAAAAAAAAACGAGAAGGAACGTGTGAGTCGCTTCTGGGGACGCGACTCTACTTATACCCGTACTCAGTCAGTAAATACATTTTTGAGATATTATTTTTTAGAATTTTAGAATAAAAAAAAATTTTACATGTTACATTTTTTTGCTACATCTGTTATCTACATCTACATCTACAATGTATATTTTACATCTATATTTTACATCTCCTCCTCTAGGGGTTGCTCGCGCACTGAACGCGGCAGAGTGTGCGAGCGAGAAGGAGAATGAGTATCGTGTCTCTGGCTGAAAGAGGCGGGGGAACCAACAGAAAATTAATTTCCTCATTCTGGCTATAATTATGATCCGATCTAGTTCAGATTCGGCAATCTGGTAGATATGGGCATTTTCTACGATACTGCGTTTTTAGTTTTATCGTATCTTTAAAAATGTGCCTGCCACAGATTTTCGTCCTTTGTGGGGGCGGAAGGGGGCGGGGCGAAATTTTGAAATACACTTGTAGCAGTGTGATATCACATGAGTCTTGAAACCAAATTTGGTTGCCCTAGCTCTTATAGTCTCTGAGATCCAGGCGCTCAACAAGACGGACGGACGGACAGACGGACAGACGGACAGTCGGACAGACGGACAGACGGACGGACAGACGGACGGACAGACGGACATGGCTATATCGACTCGGCTATTGATGCTGATCAAGAATATATATACTTTATGGGGTCGGAAACGTTTCCTTCTCTGCGTTGCACACATCCACTTTTACCACAAATCTAATATACCCCTTAACTCTTTTTTGAGTACGGGTATAATTATCAAAAATACCGAAAAAGTTCAAAAATTCCAAAAATACAAAAAAAAATACCAAAAATATCGAAAAAGTTACAAAAATTTTAAAATACAAAAAAAATTCAAAAAAAACGAGAAGGAACATGTGAGTCGCTTCTGGGGACGCGACTATACTTATACCCGTACTCAGTCAGTACATACATTTTTGAGCATATCATTTTTTAGAATTTTAGAATTAAAAAAAAAATTTTACACTTTACATTTTTTTGCTACATCTGTTATCTACATCTACAATGTATATTTAACATCTAACATGTAGATTATACATGTACCATTTAGATTCTACATCTCCTCCGCTAGGGGTTGCTCGCGCACTGAACGCGGCAGAGTGTGCGAGCGAGAAGGAGAATGAGTATCGTGTCTCTGGCTGGTGGAGGCGGGGGAACCAACAGAAAATTAATTTCTTCATTCTGGCTATAATTATGATCCGATCTAGTTCAAATTAGGCAATCTGGTAGATATGGGCATTTTCTACGATACTGCGTTTTTAGTTTTATCGTATCTTTAAAAATGTGCCTGCCACAGATTTTCGTCCTTTGTGGTGGCGGAAGGGGGCGTGGCGAAATTTAGAAATACACTTGTAGCAGTGTGATATCACATGAGTCTTGAAACCAAATTTGGTTACCCTAACTCCTATAGTCTCTGAGATCCAGGCGCTCAACAAGACGGACGGACGGACGGACGGACAGACAGACATGGCTCTATCGACTCGGCTATTGATGCTGATCAAGAATATATATACTTTATGGGGTCGGAAAATTTTCCTTCTCTGCGTTACACACATCCACTTTTACCACAAATCTAATATACCCCTTAACTCTTTTTTGAGTACGGGTATAAAAAACCGAAACATTTTTTAAATTACCAAAAAAATACCGAAAAATTCCAATACCGAAAAATTCCAATACCGAAAAATTAAAAAAATACCAAGAAATACCAAGAATACCGAAACATTCCAAAAAAATACCAAAAAATTCAAAATTTACCAAGGAAACACCATAAATGCCAATATTACCAAAAAATACCGAAAAATTTTTAAAATTACCAAAAAACACCTAAATTTCCGAAAAATTATATTTCTGGTATCTTTTGGTAGCATTGGAATTTTTTCGGAATTTGTTGTGTTTTTTGGTATATTCATTCGAATTCATTCATACATTTATGAATGTATTCATTGAATGAATGAATGTATTCATTCGAATGTATGAACGTATTCATTCGAAGTAGTGAATGTATTCATTCCAATGTATGAATGTATTCATTCGAACGTATTCATTCGAATAAATGAAAACATTCAGGAATGAATGAATGAATATTCATTCGAATGAGTTTTTTTTTTTTTTTCATTTATTTAATTATCTAGTTATCTATTTACAATTAGTTTACTAGACTATGCGAGCCCGACAGGTGTGGTACGGCCGCGAAGCAATGCTTCACACGAGTGGAGGCGTCGCTTAGCCTTGCTGCCCCTTCTCTGGCGCTCAACAGCGCGCAGTTCTGCCATGATGGTGGCCGCGAAGTTGCTGATCGCCTCCCAGTTACCAGGGGACCTTAGCATCTACGGCACCAGGCTATGTTTGGATATCGCCCCTCCCAGGGTGACTTCCAGCTGATGACGCTGCGCTGTAAACCTGCCGCACGCAAAAATAATGTGTTCGGCGTCCTCCTCCACGTTATGTCCGCACCATGAGCACTCTGCTGAGTCCTCATGCCCGAAACGATGCAGGTAGCTGCGAAAGCAGCCGTGGCCGCTGAGGAGCTGTGTCAAATAGAAATTGACCTGGCCATGCTTCCTATCAACCCACGCTTCGATGGATGGGATGAGTTGGTGAGTCCATCGACCTTTAGGGGACGTATCCCAGCGTTGTTGCCACTTCCGGAGGCTCTGCAGCTTGCAAGCCTTGCGCACCTGCCGTTTGTCCGCTGCTTCCATGCCTCTGCCATGCGTATCCAGGTGGTAGGTGGACCGCTCCTCCGCTAGGTACTCAAAAGGTGCTATACCCGCTATCACGTGGGCAGCATCGTCCGAGACTGTTCGGAAGGCACTGACTATTCGAAGTGAAGAGAGTCGGTGAGTGGCTGCCAGGCCTCTGGTGTAGCTCGCTGTCTGGAGGGCCTTTGTCCAGATTGGCGCTGCGTAAAGCATCACCGATCTCGTCACACTCGATAGTAGATGTCGTCGCCATTGCTTGGGTCCTCGGGTATTCAACATAATCCTTGACAGAGCTCTGTTGCTGGATGCCGCCTTCGAGTTCATGTAGGCCAGATGCTCTCGGAAACAGAGTCGTGTGTCTATCAGGACGCCAAGGTACTTGATAGCCCGCTTTGATGACACTAGGGTGCCTGCCACTGTGATGCTGGCCGTCTCCACTTTCTTCCGGCTGGACACCAGTACTGCCTCGGTCTTGTGAGGAGCGAGTTCAAGCCCGACCAGCTCCAGCCACTGTTGGATGAGCGCAATCGTTAGGTTGCAGGTCGTCTCTACTGCGGCCAAGTCTTTAGCCACTACCAGGACAGCCACGTCGTCCGCAAAGCCCACCACATGCACTCCGTGGGGGAGTCTGAGTCGCAGAATGTCGTCGTACATTGCGTTCCACAGTAAGGGACCCAGTACCGACCCCTGCGGAACGCCTCCAGATACCTCGTATTGTTCCGTGCCGGCCTGAGTGTCGGACAAGAGCAGCCTTTCCTCAAAGTAGTTTCGTACCATGCGCTGAAGGTACATGGGTGTATTGAACCTCCCTAGCGCCGTCAAGATACAGCTCCATCTCGCCGTGTTGAACGCGTTCCTGATGTCCAGCGTGACCATTAGGCAGTACTCCTTGCAGCCGCCTTTCCACCGAGTGCCGGCGATTGCCCTAGATGCAATGTCTACCACTCTACCCACGGCGTCAGTCGTGGATCTGGCCTTGCGAAAACCGTATTGATGCGGTGATAGGTCGCCAGCCTCCGCGATGGCTTGTTCTAGTCGCGAGCATACCACTTTCTCGAGCAGTTTGCCCGCTGAGTCGATCAAGCAGATTGGCCTAAACGATGACGCTATCCCTGGCGGCTTGCCTGGCTTGGGAATGAGCACTAGCTTCTGCATCTTCCACCTCTTAGGAAAGACTCCTTCGCGAAGGCACTGGTTTAGCAGCTTCACGAAGATTTCCGGGCGCAGGGAAGGGGCGAGTATGAGGGCTCGATTCGGGATAGAATCCGGCCCCGGTGCCTTGTTCGGGCCAATGCTCCTGGCTGCAATTGCGATTTCTTCGAGAGTCACCTCCTCGATGGGGGTGCTTGTTTCTTGGCGCACAGCTTTTTTGTTACCAGCTTGTATGCCATTCCCCATGGATCTTGCTCAGCAGAATCGCATAGCGTCAGAAAGCACTGGCGTTTGCTTTCCTTAATGGCGGCCTTGAGAGCCCTCCGGCAGTCTCTAAAGGTAGCCTGCCATTGCGAAAAGTCCGTGCTACCCCGCGAGCGCTGGTAGCGGCGTCGTGCATGGTTGCATTCCCGGCGTGCCTCGGCAATGCTCTCGTTCCACCAGAACACTGGTTGGTGGTGGCGCCCATAATGCTTCCTCTGAGCCATGGTGGCGGCGCATGCTGCATCGATGTTTTCCATGACTTGGTTGGCCATGCACTCCGCATTTCCATACGTCACGAGGTTGGTCATCATTTCCGAAAACAGCGCGGTGTTGAACCTATCCGCGCGGTAGCATTTCCATCTAGGCGCGTCTGCTACGGCTCTAGCTACCTGCTCGCCAATGTTGCAAATAATTGCCATGTGGTCACTCGCTGTGTAGGCGTTGCTGATGCTCCAACCCGAAGTGTTGAAGAGTGAGCTGCTGACCAAGGTGAGGTCGACGATCGATCCGGTTCCTGCCCTGGAGAAGGTATGTTGCACACCCTGATTGAGGAGCGCTATGTCCAGGGGTGCGATGGACTCCAGCACGACCCTACCTCTCGCATTCGTTGAGGCGCTTCCCCATTCCTCTGCCCACGCGTTGAAATCGCCTCCGATAGCCACTGGGTGGTGATCCCTGACATCAGCCGCTATGTTTTCAACGATACCTGTGAATTCGGCGAGCGACAGGCTTGGAGCGAGATAGACACTGTACGTCCAGATCCTTCCAACTTTTGCGCGTACGAAACCCACCTCTGAGCTTATGTTGGTGGCCTGCATGGGTGTGGCACCGCAAAGCCATAGCGCGGCCTTTATGGTGGCATCCAATATGAATACAGGGGACTCCCTGGGTCGGTATGGCTCGCTAATGATGGCAAGGTCTACCGCCATTTCTCTCACTGTTTGGCTTAGCAGTTCTTGGGCCGCAGCACAGTGATTGAGGTTGAGCTGTAATAACTTCATCATTGGAGCGGCAAGCTGGACCCACCTTTGGCTGCTGGGCATCTCTTGCTACCCGCGTAGTGATCCGTGTCCTTGCTCTTGTTAGCCGTGCAGATGAAGCAGCGTAGATCGCTCTGGCAGGTTGCGGCTTTGTGTCCGCTTGCGCCGCACCTGAGGCAGCATCCGGTGCGATCCACCACGCTCTTGCACCTGATTGCTACATGTCCAAACTCCAGACATCTATAGCAGCGTCTTTGGGCTGCCCGTTCCCGGATTCTGCAGCTCGTCCAGCCAACTTTGAGCTTCCCTGCCTTCAGCAGGGCTCTTGCATGCTCCGGGGGCAGGCATACAACTGCCAGTTGTGTACCAGCAAAGGATGACCTCAGGCTCTTAATAGCGCCAATGTCCACGTTGGGTGCGTCTATCATTGTGGCTATCGCTTCTGCGATGTCCTCCTTCGTGACCAGGCTGTCAAGATCCCTGATCTCCACGCCCAGCTCCTCTGTCACCGCTCTAATGCCCGACTGCAGTCCTAGTGCCGCACTGATGTCATCCTTGAGTTTCGACGTGTTGCTTTTACTCGCACCGTTGAGCTCTAGCAGCAATTCGCCCTTTGCCGTCTTCCGGATTTTGTTGACGTTTTTGCCCACTTCTTGTAGCATTCCGTCCTGACGCCTGGTGACCATACGAAGGATTCACTATAGCTGAGTTCTCCTTGGGGCTGGATGATAATCGCGTCCGGTCTTGGCTCGCGCTCACGTGGATCCCTTCTCTTCCTTTCCTTGGGGCCCACCTGTTGCCATTTGAGTTGCTTTTTGGCGGCTGGGGTGGCACCATGGTCCACTGTTCCAGAGGGGGTTTTCTCGCCCTGATCCAGCGCCGGCAGTTCGAGTTGGGTTGATGCTTGCTTCGGTCTTTTGTTCCTCTGTCTCTTTGTAAGCTCAGCAGCCAATTGCGGAGACTCGCGCAACCTCTTTGTGCCGGTGAGCGACGGCTTCGCAGCTGTTTGGGTGCCAATAGTGGCGGTCCCGATCGACCTGTTGTGCAGCTTGTCAAAGCTGTTGAGGACAAGCGCCTGCAGGGCTACAACACTCAGAGCTAGGTCCTTCATCGGGATGTCAACGTAGCGCTGGCCATTTAATTTCGTGACCAGCTCGTTATCCCGAGTACCCAGGGTTTTCAGCAGCTCTAGTGGGTTGGAGTGCGGTCGCTCCTTCTCCATGTAGTCAGGTCCAGACTGGATCATGCTCGAGCCATGAGCTTTCGCAGGTGCCGACGGTGGTGGGGATCTAGAAAGCGCGTGACGCTTTCCAAAGACTGCCTCCTCAGTCATCTTCTCTATCGGTGTTTGTGGTGTGTTTTCCATGTAAAAAGGATCTCCACTCGAGTTCGTTATTCCTGATCGCAGTGCGTAGTCACCGTCGCGATCCCATGGGTGCCTTTCCGTGGAGTGAGGTCCATGCGAGGGTTGACCCTGGGCCTTATGAGCACCAGGATTCAGAGCCAGATCGGTGCTAGTTGGGATATGGATCAACCAAGCCTACGCATCCACCTAAGTGGGACGACCAGGAAGCGTTACTCGAGGCCTGCCAGGGTTTTAACGAGACGGGGGCGGTGGGGACATTAACCTATGAGCCATTTCAGCAGGGGTTCAGCCTGCCTATTCAGGTCGTAGAATGCCGCCACCGTCAGCCCAAAGTCCAATGCACATAAGGGGGGTTCCAGTGGGTCGTACGTAACACTTTACTGGTCTCGGTGTTACGGGTAGTATGATGCCTACCAATGCGGCACTAATGGGTCCACTAGGATTGGCTCACTGGGGGCGTCCAGCGACGGCCGTACTAAAGCCCCTAGGTGCATATATAGAAGCTCGAGGGGACCGTAGCCGACTTCTAGGATGGATGGATAAAGCGCCATCTGTCGGAGGCTACTGGAAACTATGGTGCTGCGCCCTCTGTCGGTGATTGGTATCCCTGCCGTAACTACATGGCAGCGCCATCTGACGGTGGACAACTTCCACGCTGTATAATCTAGGCTTAGTATCGCCAATTGTGCAGGAGCCCTGGTTAGCAGCTGTTGCTCCGCACTAACTAAGGAAGATAATAAAAACGCAAAGCGTGCTGCCGTGCTCACCTTGGTTTATTAGCCAGTACGCCAATTGAATTTGCAATTGGGTTTTAAAGGGCCGATTTGCGCATACGCACCGTGCTGGCAACTCCGCTGCCAAGCTCGGTAACTCCGTCGCCATCCATCTTGAGTCGGAGAGAGGAGAAAAGACCTCTCCCTGGGAGCTTCATGGGTGCGGCCAGATGTGTGCGTTTGAGTGGGACTCCACACAAACAAGGAAATTTCCTCAATGAGTGAATGAATACATTCGAATGAGTGAATGTATTCATTCGAATGAGTGAATGTATTCATTCGAATGAGTGAATGTATTCATTCGAATGTAGAATGTATTCATTCGAATGTATAAATGTATTCATTCGAATGTATGAGTGAATGTATTCATGTATTCAGCGATACCAGATTCGGCAATCTGAATCAGATCGGATCATTATTATAGCCAGAATGAAGAAATTAATTTTAAGTTGTTAGATGTAGAATATAAATCGTACATGTAGAATGTACATGTTAGATGTATAATATACATTGTAGATGTAGATAACAGACAGCAAAAAAATGTAAAATGTTAAATTTTTGTTTTTAAAAAACAATACCCTAAACGACGCCTAAAACGCCTATCTGAAACTAAAAATGTTAGCCAAGAATTATTTTCCTTTCGACTTTTCCTGAGTTTTTAAAGTAAAAATTTCGAAAAAAAGAAAATACCGCAAAAAATTATGAAATTTGAATTTAAAAGCCTAATATCTTCCAGGCGTTATGCTGCAGATACAAAGTATCTGGGTGGGATTTCTAGCTGCATTTGCCAGCTTTTAAGAACTGCAAAGTTCTATGCAACCAGATATAAGATACTTAAGTTATGTGAAAAAAAGAAGCACTACCTCTGAAAATAACCCTACAAAAAAATTCCAGATTTTAAAAATTCTTTAACAAATTATACACCATAAAAAGAATAATAAAGTACTACAAAAATTTTTAAAACCCCCAATCTATCAGAAAAAGTAATTTTGATTCACAGCCTAAATAAAAAGTTAAATTTTGTTGAGTAGTGTTGATGAGGTTGATCCATCCGGTGTCGAGGTGCACCTGAAGTACGGAAAACTTTAAAAGGCTGCTGCTGTTGCTCTTCCTGCCGCGATTACTGTGCCCAGGACCCAGGCTCATGCATTTTACATCCTAGCGTAGGACTCAATTGCTTGATCACTCGACTGGAGGCGCATGGCGCGACATCGAAACAAAATGGCAAACGGCCGCAGACAATGTCGAGCCAAATCATTATGTTAAACGCGACATAGCCGGAACAGTAACACAAATGAATGAATTATAATAATAAAATATATACAAAATAATAATAACCAATGTAAAAAAAAGAGGTAAAAATAACATTTTATAAAAATGTATCTAAATAAAATGTTATAGTATGTTACGGCATGAACCTAAATGGCAGCGCGAAAGACCTTTGCGCCTAACAGTTCCAAACCTAACATAAGCAGAACAAATGGTGTTCAGAGTGGGGACGCCGCTGGCGGGGCAACAGCTCAGTGGGCATTCCAGCCACACCACTGTTAGCATTCCAGCTACGCAAGCTTGGCAACAGCCGCTCTCGCTCTCACGCTTATGAGTCCTACGGACTTTTGGCACGCGATCCTACCTATTCAATAAAGAAGAACTTTAAGAACTTGTACTTGCCCTGTCTTTTCTTGGGAAGTGATCGGTGGAACACCCCCGAGACGCCTCGCCGCTTATTCAAAGGGTTAAGCTGGTCATAAAAGGGGTTAATAACGAAAGGTTAAGCAGGGCGAATGGCAGAAAACGATGAGAAAGAGCAAAGACGAGTGCTTAAAAGCAGCTCAGGTTAAATTGAAGGGCGTTAAAAGTTTTTTAGCTTCTCTGTATATGGATCACTTCATTATCATTTGTAAACATAAATAATCATCCACCCGAAACACCTGTGAATAAATAAAATTGAATTACTGAACTATCGTCTGCAAGAGACATATTAAACGTACTGCCCCCAGATTTGGAGGCACCCGGCGCGGCAATAATTATTCTTAGTTTAAGTCTGTTATAGTTTCCTATATATAAGACTTTTGAAATTTACAACTCGTTTTGATCAACAACACCATTTGTGGTCCTTCGATTCCGATTCATTACTGAGAATAGTCTGGAAAATAGAAGTCGCATCAACACGTGATGTTTTTACCACTAAGGAGGAACATCTAACATCTAAAAATCGTAAGGTCCTACGATACAAAAAATAATTTTTTAATTTAAAAAGTCTAACAATATAAATGGTGGAAAACTTCAGATTTAGATCGCTATATTTTGTGAAATGCCGTTCCATTGGCCGTCCTGTGTATTAAAACTTGATTTAAATGCCGTTAATGTACCTAAAAATATGCATAGCTGTTGGCGTTTCTCTTTTTTTTATTTGAAACGGAAGTAAAATATATGTTGAGGTATTCGCGTAAAGATATCTCGACATTTCCAGCTTTAAGTTTCTTAAATGGTTTGAATAATGAAAAACATTTGTAAGTAAGAGTACATATGTATGTATATATTTTATCTACCTATATTTGTTTATGTTTTTTTGATATAAAGATTTTTTAGTATTTTCAATAAAAAAATCATTGAGCCGTAACCACGACAAGCAATGAGAACATGTTTCTTCTCAATTAGCTTATACATTTTTCTTTATTAGCCTATGGTGACTGAGAGAGAACATACATATAGACAAACTTTCGCATTAATTAAATAGATCAAGGAGCCCTTAAAATGTGTTCATTATGTAATTACTATTTAATCTATATGCTAGTTAATTCGGTAACATTCTCAAAACTCTATTAAGTGTAATTATGTCTTTTATAGAATTTTTCAGCTCTAAATTATGTGTCTTGTAATGACAGTTGTTTTTAAGTATAGCACTGTAGACTTTTAAAATTGTAATTAATATTTCTCATAGAAAATAATAATCGAAGAAAACCACTTTTTAATGTGGTGTTTATTACAGGCCATCAAAGTTAGCCGTCTAATTATAATTTATAAAGCAATTTTTTTTACAAAACTCAAATGTAAATTTGTAAATATTTATTAATAAGGTACATTTTGTTGTGTTAAATATAGTGCGATCCAATATTGAATATAACACATTTGCATACAGTCATACCGAATGACTATAAGTACTGTACTATAAGTAAATAGAATTACATATAATGTCTTGAATAAATTTTATGTTCTTATGGTTATTTTCTGAATAAATTATTTTATTTTATTATAATCGTAAACAGTTTGTAATAATATCAATATTTTTAAATGTAATTTAAGAAAGTTATATAAGTTTTATAAGTTGTTAGCATGCTATTTTGGGATAGAGAGATAGTAATGGATAATTTAACGGAAAAGCGATAATTTGAACTCATCCAATTTTTGTATATTTAAACACAAAAGAGACTAAGATTGATATCCATATCTTATTTTACACGCTTTCAGAAATAAACATTTTAAGCATTGAAAGACATCATCAAAAAGATTGATATTCATGTCATATATTGTTTACCTTCTTTACCAAATATTTCACGTAAGGTTCAGCTTACTGGCGTAAAATGACTTGACGGATACATTTTTGGAATCGTCGATGTCAGGTATATACGATATTTTGTTAGATTGTTTTTTATTATACTATAATTAAGTATAAAATAAATTTAGAACAAATTCCCATTTCATTGATACAGGGTATAATGTCCACCAAGGTATAACACGGCTTAGTTAAATATTTTAACATTGTTTTAATATTTCGAATAGTGCCGATTAAGCATTTGACATTTCAGTCTAGAGCCGTGTGTCACATTAAAAGTGAATTGCAAATATTACATAATATAAAATCAAGAAGTTTTAAAAATATTCTTCAATACCAATACGTAGAAAAAGAAAGTCTAGCAAGCTAATGACATTGACCACAGGCCCAACTTTTTTATTACATAGCTAATAAGAATGACAGTTTAATTAATAATAATTATGATTCAAAAAAGTTAAATGAAATCAATAGCAAACCATAAGGGGACTTTGAATGCTCTGAATTTGTAAGCTTATGCTTCAAAAGCAAGTAGTTTCAATGTTATAACCAAATAGCTTTCAAAACGTTTGCCTACAAACAAACAGACGGCCGGGACCGAGACTATATTCAGTTTATGGATTATCCTTACCGTTACAGGGTCTGAGGTGCCCCAAAACATGGTAAAAATGATAAAAATAATATAAAATATTTTTTAATATCCCCGTTATTTTACTAACCTTCTTATTTTAATATAAACAGTTGAGCGAATCGTAGAAGATAACGGAAATGTGCGTAAAGACATGTCGCAATTGTGTGAATCTTAATCAAAAGAGGTATGAAATGAATAAAGACAGTTGGAACTGAGACGTGGGGGCGGTACATAATTGAAAATATCGGAGAAAATAGCCGATAACGCCAACAAGTACACAGAGCATTTACATCCGCTTCGTTCCCTCGCATCCCATTCGAATAAGTGCCATATATTGTATATTCCGCACATCAGAAGGAGTTGATTGGTGCTAACGACCACATTGTCAAGACCTAAAATTCAAACATGAGTCAGATGGTATGTGTTGCGCATATTTAAATTGTGACACTACCGCATATCTTATTCCAAATTAAATCGTTCGGAGCAACAGAAATAGTCAATTTTACCACAGCAAAAACATCATGATGTAAATAAAATTTGAAAGATTTTGTTGTTTTTAAAGGTTTAAATTTAATTTTTTTGTTGAAATGAAAGATATGACAAATACCGTGTTAAGAGAAGAAACATCTTCCTGAAGTCCATTCGCAAATTTAATTCATGCTTTGAAATCACATAGTTTGAAGCAACATTGATATGAAAGCTATTCTAAACACCAAAACGAAAACTTTTGTATATAAGTTGAGAGTTGTTTCACTTTCTATGTTTTTAAGAATTAGCTGATGTTTTTATGGATATGATTGAAATTATACAAATAAAAAAAAACCTTTTTAATAAAAATGATATAGAAGCCCTCAGGGTTGGCCAACGAACGAAGCCCCCTAGTCTATATTTATTTATAAATATCTAGTATATTTATCAAAATTTACTTTTTATACATCAAATAAGTCGCTTGATCACTTGATAGAAACGAAATTAATAAAACACTCCCAATACTGTCCAAGTTCGAGAAATGATAATTCTCCTACTTTTCACACCTTTTCCTCAAGCCAATAAATAATCCACAGTAAAACGTTCCTCAATTCTTTTGAAACTTATAAAAATTATCATATAAAGAGCATAGAAATAATTTTGTTAAATGAGTAGTTGAAACAATTTGGAAATAAAGGTTTAACTAATATATTTTCTCAAATAAATAATAAATAATAAAAATAAACAAATACCCTCCCATTGTTTAAAACCAGCTTCCGCTTCCCAGCTTCGAACTTAGTCCTCCGATTCCTTTTCCCAACAAATTTCCAACACGTCCAGCAACAACATTGGTGACAGCAGCAGCTTGAGCGGCAGCTACTTTTGATTTGGGTAAGCCCCTAGGCATATTGGATTCTTCTCCAGTATCTTCATCATCCGCTTCTCGAATATCATCACAGGTCCTGTACATGCGAGAATAACTTTTAAAATCTAAACTATAACTTTCTTAAGTAAAGCCACTACTTACCCATCTCCTTCGCCTACTTCAGGCATCGTTAAAGAACAGGTTGCCTCTTCAGTAGCCATACGAACAGACACCGTCTGATAAGCTTTAGAATTTAGCTTGTCTTCCAAAACGCCTTGCAGTTCAAAGTCGGAATATATTTTCTAAATATATATACATAATGTAATATAAGACCAAATTTGCTTTTGAATATATATATATATATTCTAGATATATATATATAATATAATATAATAATAAAATATAATATAATATAATATAATATAGTATAATATAATATAATAAGACCAAATTTGCTTTTGAATATAAGCGTAATACCTCATCTTTTAAAATCCTCTTTCCTGATTCTTTCCTATCTAAATCACTTGACCCATCAATATGGCATAAGCATACAATTATGCACGAGTTCCTAAACAAATTCTAGTCAGAGTTAGAAAAAAATATACGGCCCTGACACTTAAACAAATTATATAACATTTTTTCCATTCGCCTTCTACACACGAGTAGTTCCTCTTTTGATTTCGACGCAATTGCTTTAACCGCAACTAGCTTAACTCTTCCGTCTATGATCATGAAATATTCTTTCCAAAGTTTATCACTTATAGACTGGACCACCAATCTTTTGCTGGTGGGGTTCTGATAGCGGTCAAAACGGATTTCACATCTGAGCTGTTCCCATTCAACAATATGTACGGCATTGAATTTATTGCAGTCAAAGCTTGCGTTGGATCTGTAAAGCAAGGTGTCAAAACCCCCTGTTTGGCTAAGTGCAGACCCATGGCAGCACAAATAGAAGCATAGCAATCATTATACCAAAAACTGGTAATTGTAATGAACTAAACTAGCAGTAGTTTGAGAAGACAATCATAAAAAGGACATACGTATCGTCTGAACGCGAAAACGAGTCCGATGGGCATCTGAGCTGCAAGGTTTGTATTCTAATATGTTGCCTCCGTAGTTCTTCGATGAATAACAGTCTCGGTAAAAGCATTTTAATTAAGCTTACCGTAAAATGCAGATGTCTGTTTTTTTTGAACAGCTGATTGCTGCCATGCACGGAGAGTTGCCAGACGACTGCTAGAGTTGCCGAGTTCATTGTTTTGTTTGACTCGCACGACATAGGATGGTTTTTTGCTTTGAAATTATAAAAGTACAGCTTTGAAAACTCAAATATTTTATATCATCAAAAAGGAAATTAAAAACCAATTGTTTTTATATGATAAAATCAATAAAACTGCAAAATTACCCCTATTCGAATTGAATCTTGAAAGGTGTCAACCCTAGCCTTAGTTCGAATTTGGTTTGTGACAATGCTAAGAAAAATGAAATCGCTCGGAATTCTGTGGCGGAAATTTTTAAGCGGAAATCCTTTGCGCGGTTTCCAATTTCACTAGTGATTTCTGTGGCTACCCTGTATATCTATTTTACTTGCTCTTACATTCCTCCCAAGACTGATGATGAGGTCACCTTTTTGCCATTCATGTTGAATTGCTTCATTCATGTTGAATCTGCTTAAGGTTGCAACGATCGATTATTGTCATGGGTGATTTTAACTTAACCTTTCTTTCTTGGCTGCCTTGAGATGAGTCTTACCTGTTAGCGATGTTCTCGTTCGTTAACTCTATGAATTTCCTCCATCCCTTTATTATCAGCATAAAACAGAATCCTCTCCTGCTGACATTGAAAATTTATTTGCCACCAATCAACGTACTCGTTACATATATACCCCGCATCCTCTCCGTATCCCTACTATTTACCTCATGCTAACAGCAGTTTTCTACCTTTCCTTGATGAAGCCAATGTTCTAGACGGTTTATTATCGATTAAAATATAATTATGTCAACCCTTGGCCTTTCTTTTCAACCTTTCAGTAGAACGGTCTTGTCTCCTAGTGATTTGGAACGAATTATACATTATTCCGCTTCACAAAAAAAGTTCAAGACCTCACATTTAGAACAACCGAGGTGTCGCAAAGCTTTCCGCCATTCCGAATCTTCTTGAATTCCTGGTTAGGAAAAATTCCTGGTTAGACAGGCAATTGCAACATCAATGCAGTAGTCTGATATCTCCATCGCAACACAGTTTTGCTAAACATCGATCAAACTATCTGCAAACTGACGTTATTTTTACGGATTTTAGCAAGGCACAAGCTGTCTTTGTTAGGTTCTCAAAAAATCTGTTAAACTGGATATCGTAATATCTGTCGAACCGCACACAACGTGTTTTGTTTATTAATGCATTGTCAAATTTTATCAGGAGTGACACAGGCAAGTACTTTGGGTCGATTTCTGTTATAACTAATATCTTTCGCAATGTGCTACAAATTTCAGTAATGATCGCAAAAAATTATTTTCGTTAGTCCACTAAAAACGCAGGTCTAACGCGTTCCTCTTTCTCTTAATTTACTGAATAAATCAGAAACTTAATCACAAGGTATTGCACATTTTTTGCCACCTCTTTTCAATCGACATACTCATCGCATACCGTCGACTCATCCACCCAATACTTCCCCATCCATAATATTTACCTCATGATAACAAGGTATTTCTTCCCTTTTTCGAAGCGCAGTTTTCGAAGGCTTGTTATTGATTGAAATCTGTTTCTCTGACATTTGCAAGAGCGTGTTTTACTTCCTCTGGACTGTTAAGCGCAAAATTTTCTGCTGTTATACCCACTCGTTAGTGCCAGCTCATACAAAATGCCCGTTATGTTTAACAGAGATTTATCGATAACCAACTTTTTCAGATTAATTAATGTTTAAATAAATGTAAGTTTAAGTATAGTAACCAGCACCGAAGAATCAGAAAATTCTATTAAACTTCATAAAAAAACGAAAAGGGACGTGTGTGTCGCTTCCGGGGACGCGACTCTACTTTTACACCCGTACTCAGTCAGTATATAAGTATATGTTATTTACATCTACAAGGTATATTCTACATCTAACATGTAGATTCTACATGTACCATTTAGATCTCCCCCGCTAGAGAGCGCTCGCGTACATAACGAGGCAGAGTATGCGAGCTAGAAAGATAATGAGTAGCGTCTATTGCTGTAGGAGGCGGGGGAAGCAACTGAAAATTAATTTCTTCATTCTGGCTATAATTATGATCCGATCTAATTCAGATTCGCCAATCTGGTATATATGGGCATTCTCTATGAAACTTCGTTTTTAGTTTTATAGTAACTTTAAAATTGTGCCTGCCACAGATTTTCTACCTTTGCGGGGCGGAAGAGGGCGGGGCGAAATTTAAATACGCTTGTAGCAGTGTGATATCACATGAGTCTGGAAAACAAAATTTTGTTGCTCTAGCTCTTATAGTCTCTGAGATCTAGGCGCTCATCGAGACGGACAGACGGACAGACAGACATAGCTATATCGACTCGGCTATTGATGCTGATCAAGAATATATATACTTTATGGGGTCGGAAACTTTTCCTTCTCTGCGTTCCACACATCCACTTTTACCACAAATCTAATATACTCCTTAACTGTTTTTTGAGTACGGGTATAACAACTGTGGCAGGAATTTTTCGTTTACGTTTTCCTATAGTGTGTATCCAGCAATGAGCGGAATTCACAGATTTATATCGATAGTTGCCTATCGGGACCGTGTGTGGATATTCCTGACACCCAGCTCAGTTCCTGAAGTAAATGGTGCAAGATGGAGGAAAAAATTGTGCGAAAAACAAAAAGAGAGATGCAAATTCGTACTTTTATATTGCAACTATATATATCGCCACCAAAACAATCACTTCAGCGTCAGAGTGCATTTTTTTCCGTTTTTAATTTTTGTAGAATTTTACAGTTGGCACTGTTTACAAAATACAGCTGAATCATCCACCCTGTTTTAGCTATGTTCCACACCCTCACAGAATAACTAGCGAATTCCTGCGAGGAACTTTCCGCGGTGCTGGAGACAGGCCTTTAAATAAAAATGATTTCTAAAAAAAAAAAACTAAATTGCCCTGGTAATGATTTCAAACTCATGTAATTTTTTTTATAGATTTGGGGCTTTAAACGTGCTTAGTGACAATATTTTTTTGTTTCTGAAGCAGAACTTTTTTTGAAGAATTTTTTAAATCTGGTATTTCTTTTTTTGCTTTTTCAGAGGTAGCTCTTCTTTTTGTCACATAACTTAAGTATCTTACATTTGGTTATAATGGTTATATATTTAAATATAATGAACTTTGCCATTCTGAAAAGCTAAGAAATGCAGCTATAAATAAAACCCAAACACTTTCTGATTTCAGCTAACCGTTTGAGAAATATTAAGCTTTTAAATGCAAAAATTATCATTTTTGTGCGGTATTTTTAAAGAAAAATTGACTTTAAAAACTCAGGAAAAGTAAAAAAAAAAAAATTTTAAAAAATGTCCTTTATTTTTTGTGTATAGGTTTATTTATTCGGCGTCGTTAAAGGTATTGCACATTATTAAATCTATGGAGAAACAGTGGAGCTAAAATTGGTTGACCAACCAACCGTTACTGTTTTACCGTTGCTGGCCCACCAAGAAATGCTTGTTTTGACATTTTTGAATTTTATATGTATTTTTTTAGGTTCAATCTGTAGGTTTATTGTAAACAATTATCACAGACAATAAAGTACAATTACTTACTGTACTTTACTGTGACTGTTGATTAGCAGCTTTTGTTGAGGGTCAAAGACAAAATTGTAGCAAAATTGGAATTAAATACCAAGTAAACAAACATTGCTTTTTGATATATAGATATATGGATATTTGATATATAAATACTAAAAACATCATATTTCTGGTATTCTTTGAAAAATTGTATTTATTAGTCACTTATTTTGTTAAGAACAGATGCCGCTAAAACGTTCATGTCTGAAAATATAACCAAATTTGGTAAATGTTCGATATACGGGCCTATGCTCCAAAACAAACAACAAAAAAACCAATGACCGCGATTTATCAAGAATTTACGTGCAGGAACTGGTTCCTTTTCATTTTTGCCCATCCAAAATGTAAAAATAATAAGGTGTCCTTTTGAATAAAATGTCACAATTTGCACTTTTTTATTTGAGTTTTGACATTGTAGTCTAAGGTTATTCGAAAGATGTTTATTTTGTAGTTATAGAAGGTTTCTCAGTTTGTAAAATGCCTCTTTCGCGGTTTTATCGGTAAGTTCAGCCATTTTTTAATTTTTTGTCGGCCTAAAACGTTTTGTTTACACATTCCTAGAATGTGAAAGTATGTGCACCGTTTCTATTGGTGATACTTTATCGCCGAAATCCCGGTTTCTTACTCTCATTTAATAAGAAAAAAAGAGCAATATAAGGCTGTGAACAGTGGGCGCACTTGTATGGAAGGCGACAAAAATAGTTCTACTTTACATACAGGTCAATAATTTTCACCACACGTTATTGAATTACCAGAATACTATTTTGAAAATGATGGGATTGATTATAAAAAAACGAGTATATTCTTTAAAATACTACAGGAGAAAAAAATAAATCAAAAACAGACTGTTAATAAGTTTTCTTTTTTACATGGTTATTTTCATAATCCACTTATAAGAGGGTCTGAACTAAGAAACAATCCGTTGGTATTTGTTGTGACTCGCGAAATTGTCCTAGTATGCTGAAACCTATATATTTTTAAATCCTTATTTTTAGCTTCAGCAGCTTCCTCTGACAGTTCTCCAATTGAGACTTATGCTCGAGAAATAACTGCTGCACAGCTGTGCAATGAATTTCCAAGGAGTCAATTCGTAAAACACATTCATCGAAGAAGTTGGAAGGTAATTCGCCTCATTTTGAAAAAATAATATTGTACTTTGAACGAGGAGGAGGAAATGGGAAGAGCTGAAATGTGAAAAATGTGGTACAATTTTCTTGTCAACGTTATGTTTTTTTTTTTGGTATATGAACTTCAGATTTTGAGTAAATCTTATGAAAGGGCCCAAAACGTTGGTACAGCAAGCTGTAAAATTTCATTGTCGCAGATAGATTTTAGGTAGATTTTAATTAAGCAATACCTTAAACGACGCCGAAATAATGCTTCTATACGCAAAAAAAATAAAGGACACAGGATATATTTAATAAAATACAAAATGATAATTTTTGCATTTGAACCCTTAATATTTCCCAAACGGTAAGCTGAAATCAGGAAGTTTTTGAGTTTTATTTATAGCTGCATTTCTTAGCTTTTCAGAAGTTCATTACAACCAAATTTAAGATACTTAAGTTATGTGAAAAAAAAGTTCTGCCATAGAAAAAACGAGGAGGAACGTGTGAGTCGCTTCTGGGGACGCGACTCTACTTATACCCGTACTCAGTCAGTAAATACATTTTTGAGATATGATTTTTTAGAATTTTAGAATTAAAAAAAATTTTACATTTTACATTTTTTTGCTACATCTGTTATCTACATCTACATCTACAATGTATATTTTACATCTAACATGTAGATTATAGATGTACCATTTATATTCTACATCTCCTCCTCTAGGGGTTGCTCGCGCACTGAACGCGGCAGAGTGTGCGAGCGAGAGAGAGAATGAGTAGTGTGTCTCTGGCTGGAGGAGGCGGGGGAACCAACAGATAATTAATTTCTTCATTCTGGCTATAATTATGATCCGATCTGATTCATGTTATCTCAAAAATGTATTTACTGACTGAGTACGGGTATAAGTAGAGTCGCGTCCCCAGAAGCTACTCACACGTTCCTTCTCGTTGGTATTAGG
This sequence comes from Drosophila tristis, assembly GCA_018150885.1. Taxonomy (NCBI): domain Eukaryota; kingdom Metazoa; phylum Arthropoda; class Insecta; order Diptera; family Drosophilidae; genus Drosophila; species Drosophila tristis. Next base: position 62,469 of record JAECWT010000254.1, on the reverse strand, counting down.
TATATGAAGATATATAAGACTTATATAAGACAGCTCACAGCACAAATTTTAACTGTCGCAACTTAAACGCGGAAGAAATAAAGATACTGCCGCTCCAATTACACTAGGCAAATAATTTAAGTTTTTTTCTCCCCCGAACCAAAGTGACTCACATGTTCCTTCTCGTTTTTAGTTAGAGTTTAGGACTTAGATTATAAATAATAATAAATAATTAACTTTTCTGACCATAATTATATGGTTTCGGATAAATACTTTGCTGGAGATACGTCCTTAGCTTTCGTTGTGTACGTGCTAGGAGAGGAAAAAAACATTGCCGAAAAGAACAAAAACATTACCTTGATAATATGAGATATAGATGAGACTTGTGCATAGTGCAGGGCACAATCGGTACGTTCCGACAGCCAATTATTGAGCATAATAACTTGATGTATATACCATTGCTCGAAAAAATTGAGTGTCCATAAATCGTCACCAATTTTGCCACGTATTTGGTCCATGTTATTTCGTAAGAAATTCACGTAGCCCTGTCCCAGATCCTTTCCGGAGCTTGAAACATTCGTGAAACTGAGAATTGAACCAATCAAGCTTCCTTCGTCGTATCGAGCTAATTTTGACAAAGTCGACTCTAGCACTGACATAAGTTTACCACTTAGCCCTTGTGTCATCGCTACATTCGCTTTATCGATTTGGTCGTCAATTTTTGCATGGAATTTATACTGATAAAGAGTTCAGTTTGAATTTAAAGTTTCCAGCAATATGTAAAAAATTAACTTACCAAGTCAATGCCATCAATAGTAGTCAGTTTAAAGCTTTGATTTTTAGCATCTAATATCACATTAACCATAGCGCACATCTCTGAAGGTATAATATAGTCCGTTGATATGAAAGCAATATTTTTTTTCAGCCATGACTGAAAAGACGAATCAGTTCGTTGTATGCACTGCTCAATCATATCAACTGCCATCATTTTTAGCCGCTGTTCCAAATGTTGTCGAAACTCCGCATCTGGCCAGTGCAAATCCCTTATGAAGGACTGTAGAGCGTCTAGCTTCCAAAAGAGATCCTCGGAAGTGGCACATCCATTTCTAAGCAGATAAAATTAAAAATTAAAAATAAATCTTGCTATTTAATAATTAAAGGGAATGAAGAATATACTGTAGTATACACATATACTGATGTGTAAAAATAGTTAAATTAGTTGTAACCTCTAAATAAAGTGTCTTTATTATAATATAAAAGAGCAGCATTCGTTTTGGAAAAAGATGATATCGCACTTTTGTATGTATTATTTTAATACAAGAGCCCTGCATTAATCCACAAAGAAAACTGGTTTAATCTTGTGCTTTGACAATATTACTTTTTCGTGAATAAAAAAAAATGTTACTTTTCTTTTAGCAATGCAAGGCTCTTTTTTATACTAAATATATAAAAGCTTATTGAATCCGCTAAAATTTAATCAACTCAAATCTATTTAGCCCTTATACAAATAATTGTTGAATGTGTATAAAAAAAAAGGTCTGAAAATGCGCTGCTAAAATCATTTATTTTTTCAATCACCCAAAAAAGGGGACGAAATAAAGCTATTCTAGTTATTTTTCTTAATATTCAGCTGTATACAAAATGTAGAAATTAAATGGATCTAAATAGATACCGGCTGCTATGAAATGAAACCACAGGAATCGAAGATTACAGCGATATTTATATATATGGATGTACATCTAGTAGATAGTTATCATGACATTATTACCAAAATGTATATGCTCGTGCCTAAATAGTAAACTTGATTTTAAATATTTATCATGGGATAGCTGACTAAGCAAGCAAAACTTTTAAAGTAAGTATGAATGTTATAAAAATAAAGCATGAAAAAACTTTTTTTTTAAAGCAAACTCTTAATTTTGTTTGCTTTATTGTCATTAATTGTTATTGTAAAAGAATTTTTCCTTTAATTTATCCAAAATATGAGCTCAAACTAATCTAATATAAAGCAACTTAGGTACCGGATAAAAAAAATATTTGGTCGGCCTGGTACCTCATTTCTGATATGTTGCGCACACTTAAATAAATATCGTCATTAATCAGTTATTGACAGTAAAAAAAACCTGCACAAGTTTTTGCGAACAAGTTACCTAAATATATCAACCTCAGCTGATCGTTAACTTTGCAACAGTAACTAAAAAATAGTCTATAGACTATTGGAAACCCTTTCCTTCGGACAGGAAATTTCAATTACTGGCTCTTATTACCTGTCACTAGAAATAACGGTAAGATCGGGATGGATTCCTCTGCTACCGCTCATCAGACAGGAATTAGTGTGGAGAAAAAATATATTTGTTATATGTATACATGTATTGTTGCAATTTAACGGGTACAAGCTAACTAAGAATTTCGTTTTAATTGCTGTCAATCGGTCATATGTCCTTTGTTTTCCTGATTTTATCTTATAGCTATACATGTTGAATTGTAGCTCCACTTCTAGATATATTGATGAATAAGTGAGTAGTGGTTACAAAAGTCCAGACCTGTTAATATACGAATATGAAATTTCAAATAAAGAAAAGGGCCGTCTGGAGCGAGTTGTGTCGCAAGCTCGCACAAAAAACCACAGGTATAAGAAGAATAAAAACCCCTTTTTCCAAGTAAGTTAAAAATAATTATAAAATTATTATCCATGTATTGTGAAATTGACCATTACAATTTTTTATCGACCAGAAAATAAATAAAAGCTGATCATTTTCATAGGCAAATATGAGTATGCCTTCCAGACATCGAAGCAGTTTAAATGCAGTTTATTTCATAAAAATATCTTATTTCGCTTAGAATTAATTAGTTGAGCAATCTGAAATGTCCACAGAACTGTGTATTTAACAGTATTCATTGAATAATGGCTTTTATCCCCGGTACCCACTCCTGGGCGGACCTAGCGACAAAAAAAAACTGCACTCTGAAACTTCATGCATTTGTGACTTCTATTACTATTACTAGTATTCCTAATATTCGTTTAAGTTTTTTTTTTTGGGCGTGAGTCATAGACAAAAGAATAAAATGGGTGGCGAGGGGATGTGTTAGAGAAAGAGGAAGAAGAGGCAGGGAGCGTCACGTTTTTAATAATACTTTTGGTATTTTCATTCTGCGACGGTATAAAAACCGTTAAACATGAACATTACAATGTCCATTAAACATCTCAATGACGATTACTATGCAGATCAAGATGGTTTGGTATTGAGACTCTGATATCACAATTTGAACATACAAAACTTATCCATCGATCCATTCAAAGCACGATTCAATTTATGTATCAATCTTAGGGGTATAGAATGTGCAAGATTGGTAAAAGCTTTAAACATAAAAATAAAACGTGGACGGGCTTCAAAATAATTTGCTGAACCAAATTTGAGCAATCCTTCAGATCAATAAGTATATAAAAGAAGGGAACAAATTACATTTTTTTTGTTGCACCTGCCACAATTTCTAGTACATATACAAGTATGTACGGTTATTTAAAAAAATGCTTGCTTATATTATCATGCCCTTGTCAGGGAAATATTAAGCAATAGTATTTGATTTAAAAAATGAAATTTCAAAAATAAAAATATGTATTCAAGAAACTCTGTAAAAACTAAGAACTAGAATTTGTATATATGTACTATATATATTTTTTTCGGTTATAATGAATAAAACTGTGAACGACTAGTCAGCTACAATGCAATTGACATTGGCGGTTTTTATTTAATTTATATTTTGTGATATGCATATGAATTATGCTGGCAAGTGGCAAGAAACTTTTGGCAATGCATACAATTTGGCAGAAAACAAAACGCAAAACGAAATGCAAAGACAATATTTTAATCTACGTATATTTATAAATGGAGTTTTTTTTATTTAAAAACCTCATATCGTCGGTGGCAGCTGTTGCAACTGATTGCCTTGGTAGCTTCGGCAGGTAAAAATTGACTTGATCTTTCTTGCCGCTGAGTAGCGCTGATGGGTTGAGGGCCGCTGTATTGAGCGCCTGGGCTGCATTGTTTAATGCTGCAGGGTTCAAAGCAGCGTTTATCCTATATATTTATAGAATAAAAAATAAATAAATACAACATAAACTCTCCATTTAAAAGATGAATATAAAATGATTCAAAGCAAGACGGCCCTTAAACACAACAGTCATTATTAATTTTTGTTCGAAAGCCTTTTGACTTTTCAATCTAACTACCTGTTTAACCAATTACTTCCAATCCCAAAGTAAGATTTTTGTGTGTAATCATATAAATCATAAGCTTCTGCATTTGTGTGCATATTTATACTTTTATCATACAAATTGTTAGTAAAAATAGTTATTTTGTGTAATTGATTCTTAGGTAATTGCGCCTTGGTTTAAATATTTTACTATTTGGCATGGGATATGGAAATGTGTGTTATACATACCCTTTGCTCTCCCAGCGTTCTTTCTCAAATCCTTTATGAATAGATTGGGCTATTGAAGATTCCATAAGATCCACATATCTCACAACTAATGGTGCAAAAGTATCGCGAAGGTGTTGATGAAAGCGACCATTGCGCAAGTTATCTGTAATCGGACTTTTTGTATTAATAATACTCAAACCTCCACTATATTATAGATTTGCGGGACTAATTTATGAAAATATATATATACATATGTACCCTGCACACTCGCTTAGCTCAAGCGCCAAACCCCGGCTTACTAGCTTCGATCCGTCGATCGAAGCGATCGAACCGGGGGTTGACGTGAATCTAGTGCGCAGGGTGCTTGCCTCCTAGTTATTTTATATAATAAGAATATCTATATATATAAAACTCGTCCTTGACCCTTAACAAAAGTTGCTAATCAACAGTAACAGTACGTAAAGTAATTGTACTTTATTGTCTGTGATAATTGTTTACAACAAACCTACATAATGAACCTAAAAAAGCCAACAAGACGCAAGGGGCCCCAGTTGCACCGTCGAACAAATAATGCAACATTCATGCGACATAGCAGAGCAGAAAAAACAGTCGACCAAGTCGAAGAAGATATCGAACATTGACGTGAGCGCATGTCGCACTTGAGTTAATCTCAATCACAAGAGGTACGAAATGAACAAGGACAATTGGAACGAAGACGTGGGCGTCACTACATAATTGAGAATATCAGAGAAAATGACCGACAACGCCAACAAGTACATGGAGCATTAACATACACTTCGTTCCTTCGTATCGCATTCGCAATCGAGCCAGATATTTAATATTTCGCACATCAGAAAGTGTTGATTAGTGCTATGGACAAGGAATGTCCCCATTGTCAAGTATAAACATGAGTCAAGTGGTATGTGTTACGCATCATGAAAAGTACAACTATCTGAAATTAAGACACCACATTGAACAGCTTGCTCATGGTACGGATCCAAATTCAAACATATTCCTGAAGTCAATTCGAAAATTCAATTAATGCTTCCAAATGACATCGTTCGGAGGAAAAGAAATAAAACAATACTGCCGAAAATGGTCAAAATACAATTCCACATTTACTGTCAATGCCAAACGAAGCACATGAGTTTTTACAAATATACTTCATGGGTGGTGAGGACATAAATCGCGCACACACCAATCGCGTAGATGCACGTTGTGGTTACCATAGCCTCAGTTCGGCAATAGCCAAGCAAAAATGTAAGTCTTTAATGAGATTCATTACAAAATAAAACGAGAAGGAACGTGTGTGTCGCTTCTGGGGACGCGACTCTACTTTTACACCCAGACTCAGTCAGTATATAAATCTTTGAGCTTATGATTTCTGTAGAATTTTAAAACATTTTTTTTGCTACATCTGGTATCTAAAATGTATATTATACATCTAACATGTATATTCTACATATACCATTTAGATTCTACATCTTCTCCGCTAGCGGTCACTCGCGCACTCAACGAGGCAAAGTGTGCGAGCGAGAAAGAGAATGAGTAGCGTGGGCTCTTGCTGGAGGATGTGGGGGAAGCGGACAGATAGACGGACGGACAGGCTATTGATTCTGATCAAGTATATATATACTTTATGGGGTACGGAAACGTTTCCTTCTCTGCGTTGCATACATCATTCACCACATATACAATATACCCTACCCCATAACTCTTTTTGAGTACGGATATAATTGCACGTATTCAGTCAAACAAAATGTATTCAATTTAATGATAAAAAATACACGGACGTTCTACAGTTCAGTGTAATCTATTGTGTTTCAAATTCAAAATGCTGATGTGAATGCCTCTCGATTAAATGTCGCAAGCGATTTTTCAAAGTCGGTGATTAATTGCTCAGTTTAATCGCTCGAATAAGTTCGATCTTATTCTTGGTTTTTCGCTGCATTGAGTTTATGTTTGATGTGTTACCGGTGCATGTTTCACTGTTCTTATGAAAGAAGATTTTTAACCTGGCGGGCACCCTTTCTGATACACGAAGTAGCGGAATAACCCGAAAAGTTCGGTCTGATCTGCAGTATCGACATTTACATTTCCTGTCAGAATTTTTTTTAAAGAAAAAATGATACCCTGTGATACCCGTACTCAGAACATAAATTTGTGAGTTATAATTTTGAAATATTTAACATTTTACATTTTTTTGCTACATATACATCTAAAATGTAGTTTCTAAATACACAATGTAGTTCTACATCTCCGCAAAGGTCGCGCACTGCACAGGGCAGAGTGTGTGCGAGCGAGAAAGAGAACAGGCAGAATAAAAATAGCGTCAGCAGAGCCGGAGGAGGTGGGGGAAGCAACTGAAAATTTATTTATTTATTCTAGCTATAATAATAATCCAATCTGATTCAGATTCGGCGATCTGGTAGATATGGCCATTCTCTACGAAACTGTGTGGCTGGGTGGGGGCGGGCGAAATTGAAATACGCTTGTAGCAGAGTGATATCACATGAGTCTGGAGACAAAATTTGGTTGCTATAGCTTTTATAGTCTCTAGGTGATAAACAAGACGGACAGGCGGACGGACGGACAGACAGACATGGCTCGGCTCCACTTTTACCACAAATCTAATATACCCCTTAACTTGTTTTCAGTACGGGTATAAAAAGCGATACTAAACAATTTTTCAGTTTTATTAACTCTAAACGCAATTCATATAAATTTCCTTAATCTCCACACCTTTATGACATTAACGCTGTAACGATCGCGATATTCTTCTATTCTCCCCTCATCTAATGTCTTTTGTTCTATGCAGTCAAATCTTATTTCCATAAATTGTTCAAGTTTCATCTATCCCCCTCATTGATTATAATGGCCTCTTGACCAATTTAAAGTCATGTGCATTTTCTTTTTCTACTGGCCCGATATGGTTTACAGTGCCGTTCTTTAACTTTGTGCTGATTCTCTTTACGTGCCCCTCCTCAAATTGTTTAACCTATCTCTCGAGTTCGGTGATTTTCACACCGTCTGGAAAGAGTCATACATAATTATAAGGAGTATAATTACATAATTATTAAGGGGTATATTAGATTTGTGGTAAAAGGTGATGTGTGTAACGCAGAGAAGGAAACATTTCCGACCCCATAAAGTATATATATTCTTGATCAGCATCAATAGCTGAGTCGATAGAGCCATGTGTGTCAGTCCGTCTGTCCGTCCATCCGTCTTGCTTCACGCCTGGATCTCAGAGACTATAAGAGTTAGGGCAACCAAATTTGGTTTCCAGACTCATGTGATATAACACTGCTACAAGTGTATTTCAAAATTTCGCTTTTCGATTCATAAATCGAATGTTTTCAATTACCGTAATATTTCCAACTTATCTGCGTCTCTAAACTCTTCGAATAAATGATCACTTCTCAGCTCCGACACTTTTGTAGTTGCTTCTATTCAGAATCTCCTTGATTTCTCCACCTTCGTAAAAGCGTGCTTCGCAAAACAGTGTCAAACTGATGTAGTTTAAACTGAATTTAGTAAAGCCTTTGGTTCAGTGTTTTTCAACAAACTTCTCCCTGGATTCCACTGCACCTAGTAGCCTTATTAGATTCGCTATCCCGTCCCATCCGACTAGGCATTTCTTTCCTCTTCATCTTTAACACTGTCTTCCTAATTGCTCTGACCGTCAATCTTTCCGTAGCCTCTGCCGTACAACAATACATTTCTTCACTTTTTATACCCGTACTCAAAAAAGAGTTAAGGGGTATATTAGATTTGTGCTAAAAGTGGATGTGTGCAACGCAGAGAAGGAAACATTTCCGACCCCATAAAGTATATATATTCTTGATCAGCATCAATAGCCGAGTCGATATAGCCATGTCCGTCTGTCCGTCCGTCTGTCCGTCCGTCTGTCCGTCTTGTTGAGCGCCTGGATCTCAGAGACTATAAGAGTTAGCGCAACCAAATTTGGTTTCAAGACTCATGTGATATCACACTGCTACAAGTGTATTTCAAAATTTCGCCCCGCCCCCTTCCGCCACCACAAAGAACGAAAATCTGTGGCAGGCACAATTTTAAAGATACGATAAAACTAGAAACGCAGTATCGTAGAGAATGACCATATCTACCAGATTGCTGAATATGAATCAGATCGGATCATAATTATAGCCAAAATGAAGAAATTAATTTTCTGTTGGTTCCCCCGCCTCCTGCAGCCAGAGACACGCTACTATATCTCTTTCTCGCTCGCACACTCTGCCGCGTTCAGTGCGCGAGCAACCCCTAGCGGAGGAGATGCAGAATATAAATGGTACATCTATAATCTACATGTTAGATGTAAAATATACATTGTAGATGTAGATGTAGATAACAGATGTAGCAAAAAAATGTAAAATGTAAATTTTTTTTTTTTCTAAAATTCTAAAAAATCATATCTCAAAAATGTATATACTGACTGAGTACGGGTATAAGTAGAGTCGCGACCCCAGAAGCGACTCACACGTTCCTTCTCGTTTTTCCTTCGATACTTGTACTATTAAGCTCAAATATTTGTTAATGAATAATTCAATTTAATTTATTCTTTGTTTTACATATGCTATCGGCTATTCCCTGACCTCAACTTGCCTGTGAGTTAGACCATAGCGTAGCCAATAAATCACGGTCACGGTACGGGTAATTGCAATAGTCAGTTTGATTTGTATTCATGTAATTTATTTAGCTTAACTGACCATAGTTAAGCCTTAATCTATAAACAATATAAATAAAAGTTCGTTCGCTCTTTTGGATACAACTAATCTCGCCAGAATAGTTTGGTTAATAAGAAATATTTAACATTATATTATATAATCGTATTTTTAATTAGTTTTACATGTGCGTTTTGAAAAAAAATATGATATGAAGACCTCAGATTACACTACTCGACAATATCCAACTTTTGTTTTCCTTAAGGAACCAAGCCGACTTTTTCTGATAGACTTTAATTATGTTTTTTATACCCGTACTCAAAAAAGAGTTAAGGGGTATATTAGATTTGTGCTAAAAGTGGATGTGTGTAACGCAGAGAAGGAAAATTTTCCGACCCCATAATGTATATATATTCTTGATCAGCATCAATAGCCGAGTCGATAGAGCCATGTCTGTCTGTCTGTCCGTCCGTCCGTCCGTCCGTCTTGTTGAGCGCCTGGATCTCAGAGACTATAAGAGTTAGGGTAACCAAATTTGGTTTCAAGACTCATGTGATATCACACTGCTACAAGTGTATTTCTAAATTTCGCCCCGCCCCCTTCCGCCGCCACAAAGGACGAAAATCTGTGGCAGGCACAATTTTAAAGATACGATAAAACTAAAAACGCAGTATCGTAGAGAATGACCATATCTACCAGATTGCTGAATATGAATCAGATCGGATCATAATTATAGCCAATGAAGAAATTAATTTTCTGTTGGTTCCCCCGCCTCCTCCAGCCAAAGACATGATACTCTATCTCCTTCTCGCTCGCACACTCTGCCACGTTCAGTGCGCGAGCAACCCCTAGCGGAGGAGATGATATAAATGGTACATCTATAATCTACATGTTAGATGTAAAATATACATTGTAGATGTAGATAACAGATGTAGCAAAAAAATGTAATATGTAAAATTTTTTTTTTTTTTCTAAAATTCTAAAAAATCGTATCTCAAAAATGTATATTCTGACTGAGTACGGGTATAAGTAGAGTCGCGTCCCCAGAAGCGACTCACAAGTTCCTTCTCGTTTTACATAACTCTAATATCTTACGTCTGGTTGTAAAGAACTTTGCTATTTTAAAAAGCTAATTGAAAAAGCTATAAGTCAAGCCACCGTCTGGGAAATATAAAGCATTAAAATGAATGATGATTTTTGTGCGGTATTTTTTACGAAATTTAGACTTTAAAAATTCGGGAAAAGTCGAAAAATGATTGTTGTATGGGTTAGGGAATGAAACCCTCATGACCCACGACCCTCATAAAGGAGTTCGAGACGACAGTGGTGGAGATTGATCATAACGATGTCTCTAAGACTTCTGCGGATAATCTCCACCCCTGCAAAGCAGCATCTGCTGCTCTCATACTTCGCTTGGTTTCAAGTGGAGTCGACGTAGTCCTACTCCAGGAGCCATGGGTGGTAGGAGGCAAGGTCTGTGGATTAGCGACGAAGGACTACAAGCTTACCGTAGCCCACACGGAAGCTAAAACTCATACCTGCATACTTGCAAAGACACCTAAATATCTTTCTGCTCCATAATTTTAGCAACGGCGACAACACGGCGTCTAGCCTAGAAATACAGGGGACACACCTAAGACTGGTGTCGTCCTACATGGCCCACGAGGAAATCGATCCTCCAAGTGACCTCGTTCGCAAGCTAGCCAGCGACAGCGAGAACGCTAGTACAGGGCTCATAATAGGCTGCGACGCCAACGCTGACCACACTCAATGGGGGAGCTCGGACACAAATGTAAGGGGTGAGTCACTTTTCCACTTCATCCCAAACTCGAATCTGGTTATTTGTAATCGGGGGAACGATCCCACCTTCATTATAAAAAACCGGCAGGAGGTTATCGACCTCACTTTAGTGTCTGACAAAGTGTCAGACATAATTAAGAGTTGGAAAGTCCTACAGGACCACTCCTTCTCTGATCATAGGTATATTGAGACAGTCCTATCTCTCGAAAACCCTAAACCCACTGACTACATAAACCCCAGGAGCGCCAACTGGGAAGAACTATTTCCCCCTTTAGCACCAAAATGCCCGGACACTCAAGATGATCTTAATCGTCTAGTGGACGTCTAGTGGAACACTGGGCAAACTAAAAGAGTAAGCTAGCCCTATATAAGAGGGAAACTTGGAGAGCCTCTTGGCAAAAATTCTGCTCTGACATTGAGGAGACGTTGGAAGCCGCAAGGCTCCGTAAGATCCTCTCAAAAACAGTTACCTCAAAAGAATGGATGGTACGTGGACCAACTCTAGTGAGGAATCCCTACATATTCTACTCGAGACACATTTTCCAGGGTGAACAACCATCGAACCGGCAGACCCCTCCACTGATGGCCCGGTAACATTATTGAACTAAATAGCTTTAGTTCCTTCAAATCACCTGGTCCCGACCAGGTCATTCCGACTCAATTACAAAAAGCCGGAGACACAGCCATTAACTGGCTACAATGCATCTTCAGGAAGATACTGGTAGTGGGAAAAATTCCTCACGCCTGGCTTAAGGCTAAAATAGTCTTTATCCCCAAAGCAGGGAAAGCCTCACACTCAACCCCAAAGGACTTCAGACCAATCAGTCTATCGTCCTTTCTTTTCAAAACCATTGAGAGACTAGTCAGGGTACATCTGAGAACACCCATAAATCCTCAGTGGCTGTCAGGCGCACAACATGCCTACCGGAAAGGAAAATCCACGGAAACGGCACACCATGAAGTAGTCTCGACGGTAGACGGGCTGTAAAGTGGTGTCATATGCGGACGATGTTGCCATCATCTTCGCGGGAAGATTCCCTCAAACACTTCGCGATCTAATGACTGCAAAGCTCACGCGACTGTCTGAATGGACAAAGTCACGAGGACTGGGAGTCAATCCCTCGAAAACGGAACTTGTATTGTTCACAACCAAATACAAAGTCCCTCCTCTCAACCCCTCAATACTAAACGGATGCAGGCTCTCCTTCAGCGACAATGCCAGATACTTAGGGTTGGTAATTGACAAGAAGCTATGTTGGAACCTGAATATCAAGGACAGAGTGAAGAAGGCCACGATAGCCCTCTACACTTGCAAAAAGGCAATTGGCTTGAAATGGGGCATGAACCCAAGCATAGTCCAAAGTACAACGAACTGCGGCCCTATGCATCAGTGGAGCCCTACGCACCACACCAAATGATGCGCTAAATGCCATCCTATGCCTCCAGAGCCTAGACCTTGCAGGCAGGGAGCAGGCAGAGATGGCAGCAATTCGTCTGAGAGACTCCGACCAATGGGTGTTACAGCACACTGGTCACGCATCTATCCTAAATGGAAACGAGATCGTCCCAACAAAAACGGACTACTGTGTTCCGAGGTAGTACATAGATACTCCTTTTGAAATAATTATCCCCCATAGAGACAAATGGCTCGAGGGACCACCTGGCCCAGACGGAGCCATACAAATCTTCACAGATGGCTCAAAGCTGGAAAATGAAGTCGGAGGGGGAATCTACTCTGAACAGCTAAACATAAGACACTCTTTCAGGCTTCCAGATCACTGCAGTGTCTTCCAAGCGGAAGTCATAGCGATCAACGAAGCTTTGGGGTGGCTTTGTGAAATTGCCACTACGATAACTCATTTAAACATCTATAGTGACAGCCAAGCTGCGATCAAATCGCTAAATGCGATAACATCGAGCTCGGCTACCGTGGCAAACTGTCGCAAATCTCTCCACGAGATGGCTCATCAGCTTAATATGGGTCTCTGGAAACCAGGACATTAAAGGCAACTGCATAGCAGATGAGCTGGCCAGAACTGGAACTACAATCCCCTTCTCCAAGATAAGGAGGACATTCGTATGCCAATGGCCAGTTATAAGCACATTATAAAAGAGCACTTCAAGCTACTAACAGACAATAGGTGGCAAACTGTACCGCAATGTCGTTTAACTTGTAAAACATGGCCTAATATCACAAAGAAGCGCACCACTGAGCTCTGCAAGCTCAGCAGAAAAAGGTGCAGCACAGTCATACGCTCCCTCACAGGACACTGGCTGATAGGCACCCATGCCAACAGGATGGGTGCCCGCTACAACGACCTCTGTCGTAGCTGTAGAGATGAGGACGAGGAAGAAACGGTGGAACACCTATTCTGCTCCTGTCCGGCTCTCAGTAGAAAGAGGCTGCAATACCTTGGAATGCCTTTCATGAACGACATATCGGACGTGTCTAATATGAGTCCAAGAAGGATCGCAAACTTCATAAGGGCATCCGGATGGGACAACTGCTGACATAGTGTCTCACAAGGGAAGAGGACATGATCCACGCGGCATCATAACGGGCCGTAACCGGCGCAAGGGTGTCGGGGTCATAGCGATCCCGACAACCGACACAACCTAACCTAGGGAATGAAATTCTATATATGAGCAGTTCCTATCTGGCGTTACGTTACATTCGTACGAAAAGATGTTGAAAAAAATACTCAAAAAGCTGAAATTTGGAAAAAATATTATCTTCGTTGAATATAATTTGGTTAGACCTATATTCACCAAAAAAATGGAAATAATCGAGCGGACGGTTTTAAAGATATAAGCCAAAATATGACCTAAAAGTGCGTTACATAAAACAGAAGTGGTTTTCGAGGTTGGGGTACAAAATGGCAAAACTCTGCGAATTGGATAGGGCTATCTGTATAACATTTTTTGTGATAATAAATGAAGTATTGAGAGTTAACTTTCAAACTTATTGGATGTAAAAACTTTTCCTCTTTTTTTGTTAAAAATCCTCGGATGCATCTGGCGAACGTTACTGGCCTGACGTTACCAAATTCCGCGATTCAAAAAGCATAAAAATATACTGTTAGCCGAGGTTGGACAAACGTTCTGATAATGGTTTTAGGTGGTTTAATATGTTAGAAAGACTTTAAGGAGAAACTTTTATCAAGAATCACATTTTTACTGGGAGATAATAGTAAAAGAAAACATGTCTATGAAAATACCAGAAAATACAAAAAAAGTGAACTTTGGCTTATTTGAATAGGTTTTCGCATGAGAGTTAATGAAATTATATGTCAATAAAGTAAATTAGTTACCTTTTAATAAATTTAGAAAAAAAATATCGGGAAAAAATTATATGAAAGTTGGTTTTTATTGAGTTTTTATGATTTTTGGCCAGGTGGACCTTTTGGCGGAACTGCCCATATCAGGTATTTCTACTTTAATTTTATGGAAATACGAATAGGTAAAAGTGACAAATGTCTAATTTGTGTGGACCTGCACTTGTGAGAATATAAAGGAAACATTTGATCTGAGCAGGTATCCAACCTCAGATAAGGAAAAAATTAACTGTCAACAAAATTTCATACCAAAAGTCCGCGATCAGGTACCTTATATACAACCCTTTTTCGTTTGCCTTGTTCCCAATTGGCAGTTGGGCCCGCAACCTTCAAAAAGGTATTTTTGTTATTTTTTAGGTTTGGTTAATGAATTTTAGCTCCCAAGTTTCTCCACAGACTAAAACTTAAACGACGCCTAATTAATGCACTTATGCAAAAACATAGAGGTCACAGGACTTTTTTTTTTTCGACTTTTCCCGAGTTTTTAAAGTAAAAATGTCGTAAAATACACCACAAAAAAAGCATCATTTTTGCATTTCAATGCTTTATATTTCCCAAATAAGTAAATAAGTAAGCTTTTGACTTGACTTCTTGCTGCTTCAATTATCTATTTAAAAAAGCAAAGTTCTTTACATGCAGACGTAAGATCCTAGAGTTATGTGAAAAAAGAAGCTGTACCTCTGTTGAGGAATTAATCGCTTAGTTTTAAGTCAATATTCATTCATATAATAGTTGCCCTAATCATATGCTCGCGATTGTTTTGCCCGCTGTTCTTATTGCTTATGTCCAAAAACTTAACTGTAACATTCTCACGCGTATAGCCAAAACGCGCAGCTGCACACGAAGACATCGATGTGCACCGTCTTGGTATTGGAGTGTCGCATTGCGTGATCTTCTAATTCCCTTTTGGGCTCGACTTTAGTGGTGGAGTTGAGTCAGTACCAAACTATACTTGAGAGTACCCGCACGCGTATTCAGCATCGCCCCGCTATTGTCGCCTCCGCTTTGTATATAACCCGCTGTGCAAATAACATTCAAACCACTAATATTACATATGAATCAAATAAAAATACATAAAGCTTAATACAGTCCACTCATTCGCAACCAACCTCTGGAAAAAGCTTAAAAAATACGTTTAAAAATATTCTTCAAAAAAAAGTTGTGCCATAGAAATAAATATCATCAAACCATTTCTAAGCCCCAAATCTTTAAGAAAAAGTTAGTTTTGTTCCATGAGAAAAACGCGTGTCGAGTAGTGTTATTTGTGGTTTGAGATTATTTGATTTGAGCAGCTCTTTAATAATGTGAATAATTCGTTTTCTTAAATGGCATATTCAATTCAATCTTAATATTCATATGTATATTATTGTGTATTATTATCTCGTAGATGAAAGATACACCGTTAGTAAACGCGGTTATTGAACAGTTTTTATTCTGTGAAGACTATACAAACATAGGACAATCTACTACTTACCATCTGCCCTTAAATAATCATTAAGGATTTGAAATAAGGGAAACGAATCCCACGTATCAGGAGCTTGCTCTGATAAAACGCGATCCATGTCAACCGCGAAAAGAGACCAAAATATTTCCGCATGTTCGACTAGCAGATCGCTAAACCAAGCAAATGCCTAAAGAAAGGAATAATGATTAATGTTTTTTATATATAGAACATATGTCAAAACAAAATTTTTGAATATCTCTTTGAAATTTGTTTTGCAAACAAATACTGAAGCTGCGTACTAGAACTACATGGAATGATATAAAATTCGTAGCTCTTAATTTGAAGCTAATCAAAAATTTTCAATTAAAAAATGGTATTTAATTAAGTAGAATATTTAACCATTAAAATACCCATATTGAAATTATGATAGTTTTAACAAAAAAAAAAAAAAAATCCGTCTGGACGAATTTTAAAAACCATTGCAGGTGTATTTGGCAAAACGGCTAAAATTATTATAATTTCAAAATAAGGTGAAGTATTTTAGTGCTCCACAATCAGCTGTGAAAGTGAAAATTGTACGAATAAATATGAAAAAATTCGATTCCTTAATATAAATTTAAAGGGTTACTCCCGGGTTCCAATTTTGATAACGTAACGCTGATCTTCAGGAATAGGTAAGTATATTCTGTTAGCCATCGGACATTTAATATTTAATGTAAAATTTTGTTCAACAAGAAAAAAACTAAAGTATACATATATTGTTATGGATTGAATAAGAAACTGTATGGTTAATTAAATAATGAAGAATCAAGACGAATCAAGGGAATACTTGGTGTATTCTTTTAATCTATGTTGTAGAGTTGCTGCTGAGATGGTGGCGTGAGAGCGAAGTACGACATGGTGTCATAGCTCGCAAATACCTTTTTTCCATTTCGGTCTGGTCTCTGAAAAAACAGAAAAACACCACGGTCACTAGCTCCGGCTCTGAGCAGAATACTTTTGGTCTCTTCGCTTGTGTTATCTGTTTCGTGTCTTCGGGTTGAGCCGACACACGCTCGTGTCTCACAATAATAACTTAAAGAGGCACTTAGGCTCTTAGAAAAAGTGTCTGTAGATGAGCAGAGCAAAAAAAGTGTCTGTGAAAAGTGTTTTAGTTTTGTTCGTGTTTATGCCCCAATAATATCTGGGAAATCAATCACGCATATGTAGGTACATATGAATATAGATAAACTTTGTGTTAAACAGAGTTAAGCTTAACCACTAACAAGGAATTCAGATTTTCAGCAGTTAGAGAGCAAAACACACTGGTTCTTTCGCTCGTGGCGTCGTTGCTCAGTGAAAAACAGTAAAAAAAAAAATTGAAAAATCGGGTCTTTGCTTGAGCGAAGAGCGAAATGAGCACAGATAGATCTGATCGTGTATTTTCTGGCTCCATTCGCAATGTGTCCGTAAATGAGACACCCTGAAAGTGTTGACCGTTTTTTTTTGCGAGCTATGCATGGTGTGTATGAACAAGGGGATGAGTGGCAAAATCAGTCTGAAAGTCAGTCAGAGTAAGATAGCCGAACGAAACTAACTAAACTACTAAAAAGGAAGAAATGAAAAGTGATTCGCGAAATGAAAGAAAACCACAGAAAAGACACAAAAAAATTAAAGAAAATAATGAAAACCAAATAAATTCGGCGAAAGTAAAAGATATATTGATCCAATTGGTCCAATGTTTTCAAATAAAAAGCGTAAATTAAGCAAAGAAAATTTTCACCAGACAAGAACGGATTTTTGTGTTTTGAATTATATAGACTTCCCACGGACATCGAGAGAGAGTATGTACAATATTGCTATGTATGTAAGTATATATATTACTAAAATAAACTCAGAGATCCAACATTTATGGACTCAGATAAATATACATTTTTGTATCAGCGGGCACATACACTAAACTTTATACAACATTTAAAATAGAAAAACATTCAGTTTAATCTAAAATGATAACTAAAGATAATGCATGCAGTTCATTTGTCAGTTTCTAATAAGATATCAATAAAAAAGTTTTTAAATAATTTTAAGAAAATTAGCATGATTAAAAACTTTGAGTAAAAAATTGTTTACAGTCCAGTGCTATGTAAATAAAAAAGCGAGCTCATGGATATTCGCGTGTATGTATGCATGTGTATATAATATACTTATATTGTATAATATCACGTTGATTTAATCCCTATCCCTAAAAACGTATTTTTAACTGGTTTGTACGTGCCGTTGGTACTGGCGATGTGTAGACCGCGTGTGTTGGCATACAGTAACGAAATGATGATCCATTAGTTGAAGTTCCTGCTGCTATAGCCTGTTCAGTTGTGCCAATGATTCCATGACTCGCGGCGGAACCAAGCTCGCTGATATCGTGTTCTCCTGAAACATCACCATCTTCCTTACGCGTTCTAATTTTTTCCACTTTATCGTGTCTGCGCAGCTAAATAGATCGGGCATATGGTGTTAAATAGTTGTATGTATAATAAAAAGGCAATCCTTTCACAAAGCCTTATTTATGTAACATTTAAATACATATGTATACAAATATTGTTATACATTGTTCTATGTAAAAGCAGGATGAGGTCTTTGTTTATCATTTAGAAAAACAAATAAAATGAACGATTTAGTTACCGAAGAAAACTGGCATAAAAAGAGTGACCCCTTAGACATGATAAAATGGCGTGAGCTGCTATCATTTTTTGTGGAAATTGAAAAATCTTGTACATTGTAATGAATAGTCTAGTTATTTTATTTTTTGTTAATATTTTAAATATTTAGTAAGCATCTGTAAGTTAAATTTTTTTCTTTTTATGTATGTATGAATATTGCTCCAAAAAATATTTTATAGTTTTTGTCAGGTATGCGAATAGAGATGAAATCTGTTACAGCAAAAGCCACTTACATACAAAATAAAAGACTATTAGAAATATAAGACAGTATTGGTATATATATCTATTAATCATTCATTAGTATTCGGCATATATATATACAGAAAATAAAACATACATACATACAATACATATACATTATCAAGAAAAATAGCAATCGTAAAATATACGTTATACACACATGTTTAAAACCGAAAGTATACAAACCAAGATTTTAGAGAAGTTTTAAGTGATAATATACATCCATTAATTTAAAATATATGTATTTAAAAAAAATTAATTAATTGCAGTTATATATACAAGTTGACAGGCCCACAGATTAGGAATGGGGATTCGCGTTTTTTTAATTTGAGTACATGTATGTACAGCCCAGTTCCAGATTTCACATTTGAATATAACTTCATTTTATATTTGACAACTATTCCCGTTTTTAAAAATCCGAACTATTTTTTGTTTTAATAAGATAATTAAAATTCAGGAGCGCACTAATAAGGAAAGTACCCAGCGGTTGAGAAGCATAAATTTGTTTTAAAGTGAGTATCAACAGAAGAATTGGTTCGAAGAATTTGCTTGTCAGAATACACATTTTTCTTTCTGATTTGTTTCCAACAAGTCTATCCAAACTCGAATTCTTTGAACAGCAGATTCGACGTACAAATTGTGTGATTCGATGCAAAAACTGGACATCTTCCAACCGAAGCTATTATTTAAATAAAGTTAGTATTATATAGTTAGGGATTCGATCTTAGCAGTTCGAACTCATTTTCTTAAGCAAAACTAATGGTATATGCTAAATATCAGCCGAAAATTTTCAAAAACAGACGGACCAGGGTCTGTCATACAGATGGACGGACGAACAGACGGATATGGCTTTATCGACTCTGCTCATTAATCATCATGATGAATATATTCGTATGATTTCGTGTATTCTTCCGAAACGGCTGGACCGATTTTTATGAAATTGTGAAATTTAGTAGTTAATTGAATAAGTTATAAACTATTTTTCACCTTCCTGTTTTATTATATTAGTTTAAACAATATTCTAAAATCCCAAACAAAATGCATAAAATAATTTAAAGAAGATTAGCTTGATTAAAAACTTTGAGCAGATGCGTCCCACCCTTTTGGATTAAAAAATGGTTTTTTAATACATAATCATTTTTTTTATCAACATGTTCTTATTTCTCTCTAGTTCTTAGTTCTCTCTATAAACTTTTTTCATAATTTTTCCAATTTTTGTATCCCCTAAAAAAGAATTTGTCGAAAATTAATTTCTTCATTCTGGCTATAATTATTATCCGATCTGATTCAATCTAGTAGATATGGTCATTCTCTACGATACTACGTTCTTAGTTTTATCGTATATTTAAAAATGTGCCTGTCACAGATTTTAGTCCTTTGAGGGGGCGGGGCGAAATACACTTGTAGCAGTATGATATCACTCGAAACAAAATTTAGTTGCTCTAGCTTTTATAGTCTCTGAGCTCCAGGCGAAAAACAAGACGGACAGACAGACATGGCTCTATCGACTTGGCTATTGATGCTGATCAAGAATATATATACTTTATGGGGTCGGAAACGTTTCCTTCTCTGCGTTACACACATCCACTTTTACCACAAATCTAATATACCCCTTAACTCTTTTTGAGTACGGGTTTAAAAATATAAATAAATTTGAACAATATGCAACAATTTGTACAACAAATCTTAATTTTTAATAAAGCGAATCGTTTTTAAAAACTGTGAAAAAAAAGCTTTCCCAGCAAATGTCTAACACCTATAGTTCATAAGAAAAGCGACAAAACGAAGATTTGTTCAACTTGCTGTTAGCTTCCCGGATGAGAGCCGTTCCGGACTTAAAATTATTATATTCCTCTGAAATGGTTGCCCCATTTGAAAATATGGAAAATTGCTTCGTTAAATATGAAAATATGCAATTAAATGCATATGCATTGGCTAATCTTAAATTTACGTATTTATACCTTATGAATGTGTTTGTTAAGTGTTAGCTAGTTAAAATTTAGAACAAAGAATATATTAAGCAATGTCTCTGCTGCGTTCTCTAATGGCCGACTACGTAGAGCCGCTTAGTTAGCATGGGCAAAAAAATGTCCTCCTAGCTTGAGTACTTTTTGAGAAATTTTTGTAAATTCTAAAATTCTGGTTTCGAATAGCTCGAACTTATAACTCTAGAATGGCAGAACCAATTTTCATAGTTTTGAAAATCAGTGCTTATGACTGCTTTATATATGTGTGGTAGTTGTAGCTGTAGTTGTAATTATGTGTATTAAAGTATTAAGTATAACTTAAAACTGTCGCCTGGTGTAGGTCTAAATTCAATTCTTTTCTGAAGGCTTGAACTTTGCTAGAACTATTTTACTTTTGCAAGTAAGCTCAGCCAAAAGTGAAATTACTGTAAAAGCAACAGGGTGTTTAAAAAAAAAAGAACTAGGAATGGTCATAAAAACAATCGACCTTCTTGTTACAGCGTATAGCCTAGTACTCAGATCGCGAACAGAATCAGGGTTGATATTCGTATGAAACCGATAAGAAATGTTTTACGGCAAAAACTGTTTTCTAGGCTCTGTACGGAAGGATGTACTCATGTCAAAAAACAAAAGGGTCGGTATATACTGGAAAAGTATCCGAAGTATTTGTTTTTGGTATGTTTCGACCCACCTCGAAAAAGATATCAATTTGATATAATTTGCCAGTAAACACGAAGCAAACATTGCAATAAGAGAACAAGAAACCAAATGAAATATTTTAATAGTGAAGAAAAATAGAATCTAGTTAATGCAGTATTAAATGAATGACAATTATATGGATATTATAATTTATTATTTTCATTAATTTTCATAAATATAAAACAAATATAGTTTTCAAAACATTTTTTCTTCACGGTGTCCGGCACGGGAGGCGTCGCCATCTGCTGATGCTGATAGTCAGACACATTACCTTGCTAATAAAATGTTGTGGAGCCCAGGATATGGCTGGGGAAGAGCGGCCCCAGCCGAAGAAGTGCATTTTATTAACTTTAAACAAAACCAAGCAGCGGTCTGAGTAGTGTAACCGTTCGGAATGCAGTGCACACCTCTGGTCACACACTGGCCGCTCGAAGATTATATGACATTTGTTTGCTGGCAAACAGTTTTTCGATCTGAGTACTAGGCTTATATCTAAAAGGCAGCGAGAAAGTACTTGGCGCCTAACAGCACCGAAAATAACACAAGCAGAACAAAGGGTTAAGCAGTGAAAATGGCATAAAAGAGGTTAATAACAAAAGGTTAAGCAAGGCGAATGGCAGAAAAGACGAGAAACGAAAAATAACAAAGACGCGTCACTTCATTATCATTTGTAAACTTAAATAATCATCATTATCCACCCAAACACCTGTGAATAAAGAAAATTAAATTACTGAACGATCGACTGCAAGAGACTTATTAAACGTACGGCCCCCAGATTTGGAGGCGTTGCCCGGCGCGGCAATACTTCTTCTACTCGATACAGAACTGACTCGCACAGAAATTGAAAATATCAAAAGGCAAATATTAAATATTAACAGAAGTAAGCAATTTTAGAATTGATCACCAATTTCATATGACCATGCATGATAGCAAAACAATTGGAAATCTATTTGAATATGGCTTATCAAGTATCCACGCCTGGTTTTTTGAGTGTGTTTTGTATATTTCATGTAGAATTAATATACAAAAATAGCAAACGCGTGGTGCTTACAAGAAGAACAAACTAAAAGAAGTATTCAGCAGAAGCTAAGAGAAGAAATGCAGAATGTTCTTTCAACAACCAAATTTGGCATACCAGGTGTTAACTATAACATAACACATCGTTTTACGTTGTCTTACGATCATTGGCTTGTGGATATTGTTTTAAATATTGAGGCATTCGGATCTTATGCAATAAAAACTGCGGAAACACATGCCGTCATCTGTTCACAGAATTTTGAATCATGGAGAAGACATCACAAACCATTTTTCTTTTCCGATTGGTCGGAGGAAGCTCTTGAAGCCAGGAATAAGGACTTTCGAAACATACGTGAGAACAACATAAGAAAAACTTCCAAAAAAAATACTATCAAAATACATGTTATTTTGGTTTGTTCCGATTTCGATTTCTTCGATTTCGTCTGAAAAAATATTATTATTGACGAATATGTTAAGAGCAATTTTTTTAAAGCAATTGGAATTTCCTGATTCTAACTCCGAAAATCCGAATGAAATTTCTTCGTTTTGTATAGATGATTGATATTAATATATGATTTTCATAATTAAAAAAATTTTTTAAATACAAATTTGTTTTTAATTACTCTACTCAACAAAGTTGAACTTTTTATTTAGGCTGTGAACCAAAATTACTTTTTCTGATAGATTTCGGGATTTAAAATTTTTGTAGTACCTTGTTTTTTTATGGTGTAGTTTTTATACCCGTACTCAAAAAAGAGTTAAGGGGTATATTAGATTTGTGGTAAAAGTGGATGTGTGTACCGTAAAGAAGGAAACGTTTTCGCCCCCATAAAGTATATATATTCTAGATCAGCATCAATAGCCGAGTTGTCGCCTGGATCTCAGAGGGCAACCAAATTTTGTTTCCAGACTCATGTGATATCACACTGCTACAAGTGTATTTCAAAATTTCGCCCCGCCCCCTTCCGCCCCCACAAAGGACGACAATCTGTGGCAGGCACGCTGCATCGTAGAGAATGACCATATCTACCAGATGGCCGAATCTGAATCAGAGCGGATCATAATTATAGCCAGAATGAAGAAATTAATTTTCAGTTGCTTCCCCCGCCTTCTTCTGCAAGAGACCCGCTAATTATTTCTATTTCTAGCTCGCTCACTCTGCCTTGTTATGTACGCGAGCCCGCTCAAGCGGAGGAGATTTAGAATCTAAATGGTACATGTTAGATGTAGAATGTACATAGTAAATGTAGCAAAAATTTTAATTGTAAAATTATATGCTCAAAATTATGCTCAAAAATGTATATACTGACTGAGTACGGGAATAAGTAGAGTCGCGTCCCCAGAAGCGACTCACACATTCCTTCTCGTTTTTTTAGAATTTGTAAAATCTAGTATTTTTTTTCATGGTTTTTTTAGAGGTAGTGCTTTTTTTCACATAACTTAAGTATTTTATATCTGGTTGCATAGAACTTTTGCAGTTTTGAAAAGCTGACAAATGCCGTAAATCCCACCCAGATACTTTGTATCTGAAGCATAACGCATGGAAGATATTAAGCTTTCAAATTCAAATTTCATAATTTTTTGCGGTATTCTTTTTCAAATTTCGACTTTAAAAACATTCTTGGCTGACAGTCTTCCGACTGTTCTCTACTCAGAAAAAGGCCCCAAAGTATACAATGCTATGGGATCATACAAAAATTTCCTTTAAAACGTCTAGTTGTTTTCGGGTACATCTCTCCATCTCCAAAATTTCCAAAACATACCCAATTTATTTGTATTTTCAACATTGATTGGATTTAGTAGAAGCAGTCACAAAGTCACACCACGCTTCATTGTTTTCAAAACAGATATCCGTTCTAATATTTCATCCATGTTCAGCAACATGATTAGTTGTGCATATTTTTATGCTGAATAAAATTCACAACCATTGCAAGATTATTAATATTAATTTTAATTAAAATATTAAACAATTAAAAAAATAAAACAAATTCTGTGCATCAGCTGTTTTTCATAGATGGTGCCAGTGGGAATCGGAGCTTCACATTTGTCAAAAATTCTCACCGTTCATAGCACATCTATCATGCGGGAAAAGGCTATAAGAATCCAGCTTTAATTTGGTTGTACTAAGACCTTTTAAATCAAAATATTGAATCACATAGCGTAGAACAATTGTGTCCATATTTGAAAATCAATTTAGAGCTTTCTTTATTAAAATCGACCAAAAAACAACTGAGCAAAGGTAAGGCACCAAACTTTAAACGGAAGCCTTTAATAGTCGGTACTTACCCTTTTTAATCTTTGTTTTTGAAAATTTTCCAACAATACTATGTTGGGTCGGCTTTTGTACAAAATGATTTTCCGCTTGTTTTAATTTATCTGCATACCCACTCCATACCCTCCCTCTAAAGTAGTAATCCCCAGAGAAAAAAAATACTTTTACTACCCTTAAGATACAAGGATAGTTCAAGCGATCAAAAAACAGACCGAAAATACATTGCTAATGCTGTCTAGTAGTGTGATATTTCCAAAATATTTCTAGACTAACTATAAAGCCCTTCATTTGTAGCGTTGTACCAAAATACCGCCTTGAGTATTTGTACTCTAACCCCCTGCTCCTGAACCACTATCTCATCCTAGTTTTTAATTATATTAATTGAATTTTTGTATAACTGGTTTGGTTTTCTACCATTTATATAACTTTTGTCATTGTCATACAAAAACTTATTCGAATCGAAATCGATCGACATACGTGAAACCGGAAACAGGCATGAAACATACATATACAGGCAGCCAAAAGTCATACTTTTCATTGCAAGGCGCTCTGACATTCGCAAAAGTAAGGTTTATTTCCTCCTGTACTGTTAAGCGAAAAATTGACTGCTGTTATACCAACGTGTTAATGCCAGCTTATACAAAAAGGTCTCTGTTATGTTTATCTATAACCAAATCGGGCTGCCTCAGCTATTTGGATAAATCCACTATTTGTGGTTGCAATGACCAATTCTTTCAGATCCTGTTTTGCAGTTGGTTTAAACAAAAATTATTCATAATAAAGACACACCTTAATCGTCCTGGTAATGGTGTTCAATTCATATCAATGCATCAATAAGTCATCTATTTTTTACTTTTTTAAATATGACTCGTTTTCTTGTATTAAAAGCAGTTTACTTTTCATTTCGGCAAGGAATTTATTGCCGTTTTGAAAACGGAACAAATTTGCGTTTTACGATTGCGGGAGCGCCTAACTTTCTATTTTGAAAAATAAATCGGAATTTTTTTGCCAAAATGAAAACCGGAGGCTGCCTGATAATTGTTTACCATTGTTAGCCATACCTTTTTTTATTAAGAAAATTCGAAGCCGTTTTTAAAATTCAGCAACTTTTAGACTGAAACAGGCGTTAAACAAAAAAGTTCAATGAATCTCTCGCTAGTGATTCATCAAGTATAAATTTTACACTTATGTATGCGTATATTTATCTGAACATATAGATGTGGATGCATTTTTATACTTATCATTGGATAATAAACTGAAGACAGTAGTAAAACAAAGCCAAGCGATATATTTGACTTGACAAAAAAGACAACTTACTTCTCCATAGTGTTCTTCGTTTTGTTGTAGCAAATCAACGCAAAGTTCGGCTAGGTGTATTAAGTCCTCAAGTTTTTTTGGTGGCGGTACAATAATTTCTCCTCGCAAATCATCTAAGGGTAGAATATTTTATATATAATTTCATGCATACATTCATTTATATGCATATACACACCTTCAATTTTTGCTTTATTGGAGAGTCGTGTGTAATTCACAAGGGCAGCTGTTTCTAAGCTTTTTTTAATCATTTGTCGAACTTCTTCAGGTGGAACAGGAGTGACTATATCTTTCATCAGTACTCTCTCTAACAGTGATAAGGTTGCTTTTAATGCACCTTCAGGACGACCAAAAGGAAAGCAATATCTAAAATTGGTTATTTGAAACTCGAGTAACTGACGCAGGCGTTCTTTGATCTCGGAAAACTTCTCTTTTTCTTCATGAGTAATGCTTCCCACTCCATCAGGTCTATAAAAATGTTTGAAATTGTATTTAATTACAGCCAACGACGCAATCTTACCTATTGCCGTGGACATGACTAGCGCAGAATGCAAAGGAATAATGAATTAGCGTCGGATCAATCATATGCTGTTTTTCAGCACGATCCAATAGGTCAGAAAGATAACATAAGTGTCTATAGCATCCCCGTACACCATAGCGAGCGCAATATTCATCTAAAACAAAAACTTGACCAGGACTGAACCATCCCTGCACAGATAGTTGCATATTTTTATTTAAATATTTCATAAATGAAATAAATCGACAGTTAATCTACTCACCAGAGATGCGTACGGATCGTTAAGCCGGTACTCAAGTGTTAAGTTTTGTAAAGTTTTAAAAAGCGTAGCATGGTCATAGGTACAAGGATCAGCACTTATATAATCCTCCATGCCATGTTTTCGTGCTTTATCTGCATCTAAATGTAAGAAAAACATAAAAGAAGGAATAAACCAAGCGCTGACGTTATTTCTCTCTGTTTATTGAAGCTACTCGGCAACATGCAAGGAATGTGCCGAAAATAAATTGCCAAATCGACAATTTATCGAACTGAAAATTTTTTATCATACACCGTTAGAAAGCTTGTAAAATTCTGCGTTTCTTGCATGTTCTCTTTTTACTATTTCTGTTTACTATCACTGTTTAGTTTCAATGCCTCGAATTGAAGAACAAGTTCGCAACATCTGTACGGAAAAGAGAAAGGTGTGTCGTAGAGACAATTAGCTAAACGCTAAAAAGTTATTGTTTAATAGTGCCCTAAATGTTATGTTCAAGTTTGGAGACACATGTTCTTTAACTGATTTGCCAAAACTGGAAGAAAAAAAGGTCCAAGAGATCAAGGTATGTGTTTAGAGAGGGATATCAAATGTATCACCTGGTTTTACAATAAAACGTCACGAACAGATTATTATACAAATATGTTTATTCATTGTCGATTAGGCGACATGTGTCAGCCGGACCGAATTGCCCGTGCCCTAATACAAGCGATAGAAAGATAGATGCGAAGGCATGTTAGGGCAGACGGACCGAATTTCCCGTGCCCTACGCGATGCTACGAAATAGAGAGCGAGAGAGTGTTCGAGAGAACGAGAGAGCTAAAATGATCGATAGAATGAAAGAGCGAAAGACGAAAGAACGGTTGAAACGGCTATTGCAGTGAGGGGGCGGGTGTAGATACATGTCGATTATAATTAGGTACAGTGGGCAGTGCAAATAACGAACAAATAACAGGAATTACTTTAAGGCTGCACCACTGACTAAACATACTAAATAATGCTCGGCTGGGAGACCAAACAGTATGTATTAAAAGGTTTTCGCCTTAATCCATATCCGATATTGATATCCGTTCGAAAATGGGCTTGAAAACCGGAATAAATATGTGAGTGGTTCAAAGATTTCAGCAACCGTATAGCATAAAGACATACAAAAAAAAGTGCCGAAGTTGGCAAAACGAGAGTGCGAAAGATTTATGATCGCTTGATCAATGATGCAGCTGTATGCATTTTTATGGACGACAGATTTTATGTAAAATTGGAATTGAAAACTTTACAAGGGCATCAGTTTTATACAAAAATACAAACATGTGGTGGTGGTGGAAAAACGTAGATACATTTGGCAAAAAAGCTCCGATACCTTTGCATCTCTAGTCGGTGGTTTTCTCAAATGTTATTCTTGTCGATTAATTTTAATTTTAGCTATCACTTAATCAATTAGAAACAAAATTCCATACTAATTTTTGTTATATCATAGTCATATTTTCAAAATGCACGAAAGCTGACGTAGAAAATTGTCTGTTGATGGTAATCAAAACGAGAAGGAACGTTTAAATCGCTTCTGTGGACACGACTCTACTCTTATACCCGCACTGAGTCAGTATACAATTTTGTGAGCTTATGATTTATGTAGAATTTCGAAATATTTTACATTTCACATTTTTTTCTAAATCTCTTATCCACATCTACAACGTAGATTCTAAATCTTCTCCGCAAAGGTCGCGCATTTCACAGGGCAAACTGTGTGCGAGAAAGAGAATGAGTAGCGGGGTCTCGTAATGGAGGAGGTGGGGGAAGCAACTGAAAACTTCTTCATTCTGGTTAATATAATTTTCCAATCTTTATTAGGTTCGGCATTCTGATAGATATTGTTATTCTCTACGATACTGCTTTTTAAGTTTAATCGTATATTTAAAATTGTGCCTGCCACAGGTTTTCGTCCTTTGTGGGGGTGGAAGGGGGCGGGGCGAAATATTGGAATACACTTGTAGCAGTGTGATATTACATGAGTCTGGAAACCAAATTTGGTTGCCCTAGCTCTTATAGTCTCTGAGATCAAGGCGCTCATCAAGACGGACAGACGGACAGAGCTATATCGACCTCGCTATTGATGCTGATCAAGAATATATATACTTTATGGGGTCGGAAACGTTCCCTTCTCTGCGTTGCATACATCCACTATTACCACAAATACAATATACCGCTTAACTATTCGAGTACTGGTATAAAAATGTATTCTTTTGAAGGTCGCAGATACGTGATCGATTAATAGAATCTATAAACGAGTTAAACGTGCTTTAAATAGTTGTAATACATACCACCTTGTATTTTCGACATCGCTGAGTTTTTATCCTGAGTAATTGGTGGCGTAGGTTTATGGGATTGCCCGGTTGCTCTGTACATTGCCATGACCCACAGGCTACACTCGTTCTCATCATCACAGGCAAATGAGATACTATCACCCTCGCGAACAGCGTTAAAGAAATAACGACCACCATTTAAATCGATGCCGAACATAAGATTTGCTATATAAAAATAGTGAAGAGTCTAACTTTCTTGTACATTCTTGGATTTTAGTTTAAATATACCGCTAGCTGCCTCGATGTAATCTACAGTATATCCATCAAGCTGCATCATCTCAGACGGCTCAGATTTTTTCTCTTTGTAACTGCACATTGCAAATGTATACTGGGACACTTGAACTAACACAAAATAGCGCCGCTTCCACTTTTTCCAAACAGATTTTCCAATTGCATAAAGATGTCTGAGTGTAAAAATGTATTTAAAATCGAAATATATGTCATTACAATAATATCTTACATACCCACAATGTTTCATATTTAATGGTTTATCGAGTCTGCATGCTATTTTAATACGTATATCTTGATCTGGCAAGTTCTTCGGTATAATCATACGGTGCCATTCTGGTGACTGGTTCCAGAAAAAAAAATAAAAAATTGTATTTACGATAATTGTATATGTTTATGCAATGCTTACTTTGGGTGACAGTGGTGTAGGTTTCAGGGTTACTTTTCCTAGTTCTTTATCCTCCAACGCCAGCATTCCAGGATTTTCTGTATAAAGCTTCACCTTTACAACAGGTAATGGATGTGTAGTAGTAAAATCGCCTTGAGTGTCCCACCTATTTGCAAAAATGCATTAGATCAATTCACATCAGATCACATAGTTGCCATTTTCTCACATTGGTTTTGATGCTTCTGCTTGATCTGTTTGAAGCTTTTCGCCATTTTCAACTTCCATCGTGCAATAAACAATACGATTGGGAGCTAGCGATTTCAAACCCTTAACTTCCATTACAATGACTTCTAGTTGAAATGTAAGTACAACGTCCAATTTTGTTAATTGAGTAGAACCATCCTCTGAGTCGCCCTCCAGTTTAGATAGGGAGCCATGGGAGCGCAATATAAGTTTCCTTTTTTATAAATTATGAAAAAATACATATTTTAAACAACAAAATTCTTTGTGAAATATCTAAGCATGACATTAGGAATTTAATTTTCTTTAAAGTTACAATTTTTTTGATTTGATATAATGTAGGGATTTAGAAGAACTAACAAGGTACACCAAGCCCTCGGCTAAAACGGGGGTTACGTTCCTGCAATACGTCCTGTTAAGCGAACGCGCTTTATGCTGATCTATGAATTCAGTACAAGAAAAGGGGTTAAAAAGTGTGGCTCCTCTGGTTTATCAAATAAATCAGTAATTTCACACTGTTTATTGGCTTTTAAAGCTTCTTTGTAACACTCTTTATAAGGTAAAAGTATTTTTTCCAACTCTTTCTTAAACTTAAGTCGTATTTCGATGAATCAGAATGGATCAAAATTTATAAAGCACTAAAACTATTCGGTAAAACCAAAATTACAAGTCCATTTCGTTTTCTTTTGTCCCTGTTGGACTGAAGCCAATGCAAAAGGTTCAGCAAAAAAAAAAAATCTTACAAAAAAACCATAATTTCGTTTCTTAACAATTTTCAGGGCCCCAAATCTATCAGACATTTTTCTTTTGTATGCAGTGGAAAAATAAATTAAATATTTGTATCTAGTGTTATTACATCTGACAGTTCCGATGTGAGATTTCCCGCGCACCCCATGCGTAGTGATGCATACAAAAAAAAAAAACAGGCCCTCTTGTGCGGCAACCCCCAGCTCTTCTGTAGTACTAGTACTTATAGTTACACACTACACTTGCTTCGCTCGTTCGCCAACCCACAAGTCCTTTATATAATTTTACAGATCTGTATTCAAAAGTTTTTGTTTTGTTTTATATTTATATCATTTCGCTCCAATCAATAAAAATCTCGTATTATTTCTGTTTAATCGTGAACCGTTCACATCAGCAAATTTAGCCTTATCGCTGACTTTGTTCAAATACTTGCAAAACGTATTTGATAGATTTCACTGAACTGCAGAACTCAACATTAATGTGGATTTTTTGTTCAGCAGAGGAGACTATCCATCGATTGTCCATGTCTACGTTGTTGATTTTTATCATGAATGATTGTCCACCATTATCAATATTTCTTTTCGATATATTGGATATCCATCGAAGTTTGTGATTGTATCATTGTTGAACTCTTTTCGAAAACGCTTTCTACATTTTCCAGCTTTCATGGAAGGTGATAAGCGATTCAGATCACCGCATGATGGGCCATGAATCATGTTTTTTGGTTGATCAGTAAGCGGATCTGGAATTTCCGCTGAAATTACACTATCTATTTTCTCAAGGCATATTTTTTCCACTAACCAAATTAAAAAATGTGCATGAGGTAATTCTCGCTATTTCCGTTCAACTGAATACATCCAGCATTTTATTTGACCGAATACGTGCAATTTTGTAATGAATCTCATTAAAGATTTCAATTTTAGTCTGAATACACGTGATGTGTTGTCATGACGATGCATTGACTTTTGTCCTGCCACTTTGGATTACTTCCATTAAATCATTGGATATTGGAGACCGTCACGCAGCTAGAAATTAAACCCTAGCCCTTTTCTGGTTATTATAAAAATTATATAATTATATTATAAAAATAAAGTATAATTTTTGTGCGTTATTTTTTACGAAATTTTGACTTTAAAAAGTCAGGAAAAGGAACATAGGAACATAGCGTTGACAAGAGAATTGTACCACTTTTCACAGGATTTTTGATTGGTGAAGATAGAGTAGATATATGTACATGATATAGCGAATCAAAGCTAAAGTTGTCTAACATTTTTAAAGTTCCTGCAACTTTAGAATTAAAAAAAAAATTGTTCGAGCGGTATGGTTTTGTTTTCAAACATGAACTTTTTAGCCGCATCAATTCTTAACAAAATAGGCTTTTAATAAATATTATAAATTACAAGTCCATTTCGTTTTCTTTTGTCCCTGTTGGACAATTGTTTAAAGAATGCCAACGTACGATGTTTTTAGTAAATGTACTTAAATTCAAAAATATAAAAAACAAGCATTTATTGATGGGCCAGCATCGGTGATTTTCGGAGGGTTGGTCAACCAATTTTAAATTTTAGATTTTTAGAAAAACCATAATTCTTTAAAACAAATTTAAAGCCCCAAATCTGTATGAAAAAGTCGGCTTAGTTCCTTGAGGAAAAAAAAGTTTGATTTTTTCGAGTAGTTTAATCGGTTTGTGTCAGCGATTAACTCAAGATTATTTTTTCTTATTTGAATCACAATTTGTGCATGTGTGATTTTAATAATTTCAATAACTCATTGTTTGACTCGTCCAGCTCTCCACAACGTGCATCTACGCGATTGGCGAGAGTGCTATTTTTGACCTCACTACCCATGAAGTATATTTGTAAAAACTTGGCGTTGTCGGTCATTTTGTCTGATATTGTCAATTATGCCTTTGTTCATTGCGTACCTCTTGTGATTAAGATTCACGACAAAAATTTCACGAAAATCGGTCCAGCCGTTTAGGAGGAGTTCAGTGACACGAGATTTATATATATATATAAATAGGTTAGGTTAGGTTAGGTTTCGTCACCGGATAATGTCCGGTGCCTAGGGAGGTTTCACGAGCTATGCCGCGGCCTCTATAAAGAGCACCATTTTCTCTGGAGGCAAGTTTGCCAGGCTATCCAGGTCTTCTTAGAAGGCGCTGCCGCCTCCCCATAAGTACAGGACAGTTGAGAGAAGGTGCTGGATGCTCTCTATTTCCTCCTCGTCCCTGCAGCTGCGGCAGAAGTCATGGTGGGGCAGTCTTTACCTTGTGTCCATGCGGCCGATGACACAGTGCCCCGTTATAACTCCTGTCAGTGTTTGCAACCGACTCTTCCTGAAGCTTAGGAGAGTCTTTGTGCGTGTCGGGTCATAGTGGGGCCAAAGCGAGCGAGAGATCTCACAGTTGGGTATGGTGTTCCACCTCCTGTCCGATCTCGTTCTCGTAGTGGCCTCCGTGAATCGTTGACTGCGTCCGCCATTAGTGGCCGATCCAGCTCTGGCACACTCGTCCGCACTCGTCTCGTTGCCCGCTATGTTGGTATAACCCGGAACCCACGTGAGTGTGATTGAGTGCACGCTGATCTGGTTTAGCGCGTTAACCGTATCACGTAAGAGTCTGCTTGTGGTCTTGCAGGATACCAGGGCTTTGATGGCAGCTTGACTGTCGACGCAGATTGCTATGTTCCTCGGAGGTATCTCCAAGGTGTATACCAACTTAGCCGCTTGCCATACTGCATATATCTCCGCCTGGAATACACTGCACCAGTCTGGTAGTCTTAGGGATGTGTTGGTTCCTAGTTCCTCAGAGAGATTCCAGCTCCTGTCCCTTCGGCCGTCTTTGACCCGTCGGTGAAAATGGAGAGCTCGTTCTGCCCCAGGGCCGTGTTACTTGTCCATTTCTCCCTGTCCGTAGAGTATAGTGGCGTGACCATAAGGCGATGGCTTAAAGAACTGCGCGGCTAGTAGCCTAGCTGCACTTATCTCAGCCTTGCACTTAATATGGAGGTCTATTGGTTCCAGGCCTAGCATGGTGTCCAAAGCTGGCTGTGGGGTGGACTTGAGAGATCCGGTGACCCCAAGGCATGCCGTCCGTTGGACTCTACGGAGGTTCTCCAGGTGGGATTTGGTGTTAACCGCTTCCCAGCATACCATGTCTCCGTATGTCAGGATACCGCTGTATACATCAAGTGGATGATGCGCGGCTGTAAGCCCCATGTTCGTCCAAAGGTCTTCCTACATGTGTAGAAAGCTGCCATTGCCTTTTTCTTCCTTTCCTCCGTGTTTCTCTTCCAGGAGAGTTTGGAGTCAAGGATGACACCAAGATACTTTGCTTCGCTTGATAGCTCGAGTGTCCTTTGGATCTTGGTAGATTGGATCTTCGTGAGAACAGCACCAGTTCTGTTTTTTTTTAAGGATTGACCCCCAAACCGTTCTGGCGCGCCCAGCTGGCAGTGGTGCCCAGTGCGGATTCCAGAAGGTCACTGATTGCGGGCAGAAATTTACCCGTTACCAGTACTATTAGATCATCCGCATAGGCCGTGACCTTAAACCTCCCCCGCTGAAGAAGGAGGTCGCTGAGAACAAGATATATATATATATATAGAGATTTCACGGATGACAGTATTATCATCAACAACAAAACATACCCTGAAAGGACCCCTTTTTATACCCGTACTCAAAAAAGAGTTAAGGGGTATATTAGATTTGTGGTAAAAGTGGATGTGTGCAACGCAGAGAAGGAAACGTTTCTGACCCCATAAAGTATATATATTCTTGATCAGCATCAATAGCCGAGTCGATATAGCCATGTCCGTCTGTCCGTCCGTCCGTCTTGTTGAGCGCCTGGATCTCAGAGACTATAAGAGCTAGGGCAACCAAATTTGGTTTCAAGACTCATGTGATATCACACTGCCACAAGTGTATTTCAAAATTTCGCCCCGCCCCCTTCCGCCACCACAAAGGACGAAAATCTGTGGCAGGCACAATTTTGAAGATACGATAAAACTAAAAACGCAGTATCGTAGAGAATGACCATATCTACCATATTGCTGAATATGACTCAGATCGGAACAAAATTATAGCCAGAATGAAGAAATTAATTTTCTGTTGGTTCCCCCACCTCATCTTGCAAGAGACACTCTACTATATCTCTTTCTCGCTCGCACACTCTGCCGCGTTCAGTGCGCGAGCAACCCCTACCGGAGGAGATGTAGAATATAAATGGTACATGTATAATCTACATGTTAGATGTAAAATATACATTGTAGATGTAGATAACAGATGTAGCAAAAAAATGTAAAATGTAAAATTTTTTTTTTTCCTAAAATTCTAAAAAATCATATCTCAAAAATGTATATACTGACTGAGTACAGGTATAAGTAGAGTCGCGTCCCCAGAAGCGACTCACACGTTCCTTCTCTTTATCAAGTATTTACATGCAGAAAGTATTTGTCTGTCACACATTTCATTTTTGCACTCATACAGGGTGCGCCAATTTTTATTTCTCCATGAAAATTTTGACATTTGTGAACCAATTTGAATATAAAAGGTATTTTTATTTAATTTTCTTCGTTAACCCCCATGGCGAAATTCGGTGTACGACGTGGCTAGTAACCAAAAACTTTTTTTAAGAAATAATTTTTGCCACAAAGAATATCAGTTTCACAGAATTCTTTCCAATTCAATTCGATCAATTATAACTTAAATTGGCCTATTCTGATAGACATCGCTTCAATAATAGACGAGAAGGAACGTGTGAGTCGCTTCTGGGGACGCGACTCTACTTATACCCGTACTCAGTCAGTATATACATTTTTGAGCATATTTTTGAGCAACATAACGAGGCAGAGTGTGCGAGCTAGAAAGAGAATGAGTAGCAGGTCTCTTGCTAGAGGAGGCGGGGGAAGCAACTTAAAATAAATGTCTTCACTCTGGCTATAATTATGATACGATCTGATTCAGATTCGGCAATCTGGTAGATATGGGCATTTTCTACGAAACGGCGTTTTATGGAGGCGGAAGGGATCGGAGAGAAATTTTGAAATACACTTGTAGCAGTGCGATATCACTTGATTCTGGAAACCACATTTGGTTGCCCTAGCTCTTATAGTCTCTGAGATCTAGGCTCTATATCGGCTATATTGGCTCGGCTATTAATGCTGATCAAGAATATATATACTATATGTGGTCGGAAACGTTTCCTTCTTTGCGTTACATACAACGAATTTTACCACAAATCTAATATACCCCTTAACTCTTTTTGAGTACGGGTATAATAAATAAAATAAAGAATATGTTCAACTTTAAATATTATGTTAATTTATGTAAAATATGTATATAGTATACCTAAAAAGTATTGAACTTTTATATCACTTCAAAATTATATTTAATAGAAAACTTACAAAAATGAAGGT
Source organism: Drosophila tristis (assembly GCA_018150885.1). Taxonomy (NCBI): domain Eukaryota; kingdom Metazoa; phylum Arthropoda; class Insecta; order Diptera; family Drosophilidae; genus Drosophila; species Drosophila tristis. Next base: position 26,452 of record JAECWT010000254.1, on the reverse strand, counting down.
GTACTGTAACACAATAAGTGGAAGAGCAAGAGACATATAGAAAAAGTGTTATAAAATCAATATGAGATTATCAAATTTGATATTATATATATTTACCTATGGTTATAGCGTTTCAGCTTTTGTAGTCCATATTTACTGTCCATATTACCTTTCGATACTGGAAGTGACTCAAGATTTGCCATTAATAGATTTATAGATGACTTTAACTCCTCAATATAAAGAGACTCCATTTCTTTAAGAACAAATTTGGGCATAAGTTTACGGTTTTTTTCCATTTCTCCAACACGTTGCATTCGTCCATCCAATTCGCGTCGTATTGCTGCTGCTTGTTCATCTGCCGAGTCCAACTAAATGTTTTATAATATGCTATTAGTTGCATTTTAACATTGAATTAAAACATACCATTAAGGCGTTAAAAAGAATCTGATGCTCAAATTTTTTTACAGACAATATTTGTTGGAACATGTCATATAACTGCTCCTTAGAAAGTATTAACTCGCTGTTTAGTGACTGCTGCATGCGTGTAGGTCTCTTCGAATCCTCTTCGCCACTTCCCTTTAATATAATATCGAATTTTGCCATCCAAGAAGTTAAAACTGTTTCTTTACTAAGCCCATCTATCTCTGGTAAAGATCTTAAAATGGAAAAAATAATTTAATTTATTTGTGAACTTCTCATTATTATGAATTTTTAAAACTTTAATTAAATACTGTTACAGCAAATATTTTTATATATACCTCACACGTTTCTCAATATTATTTCGGAACACTTCTCGAAAATCGTGTTGCGAAGATGCTCCAGATTGAACCATTTTTAAAACACGCTCCGACTTTAAAAACACATCATGATAACTCTGCACAGCATTTTGAAATGCCTCATCGGCCATTATTTGTGTTTCCCCCTTAAGAAATGCCTGGAAGTTTTAAAAAAAATATATATATCTATACTATAAATTTGTAGAAAAAAATGCGTGTGTAAGGGGCTTTCTCCGCAAGGCGTGGACCAAATTGCATACAAATTAAATAATAGCCAGCGTATGTGGCATGGTTTTTATAAAAATTTTTATTTAATGTGTGTTTGAACGCCCATTTCATTTCATTTTGTGTCATTCTGTAGAACGCAACATTTTATGATAGATTTTGTTCGTAAATATCACAAAGCATTGCAATAAATATGTCATTACATCAAAATTATCATTTTTTAATGTCGATGAATTGCTAAACATTAAATTCATTTAGTAAGTAACGAAGCGCGCGAGTCTGCTAGTTATATGATATATGCTATTTTTTTTTCGGTATATGGTATGGTATGGAGAAACGGCAGAACAAAAATTGGTTGACAAGCCCTCCAAAAATCACATTTCACAGTTTGGAATACAGCTGGGATCTGAAATCTTAGTTCTCGGGGGTTTTCAACAAAAAATTCGATACTATCGATAGTATAGTTTTTTTCAAAATTTTAAATCAACGTATCGATAGTGTATGACTCTACCACTAACCATACAGTACAGCCAGGCCATTCGGGTTGGGAGCTGGGCCGTTCGGCATGTGTGACTCATGTCGGGAAACGAAAGCAAGCTGAGCGTTGCAAATGTATGTGTGTAAACAGACACGACAAATTAATTATCAGTTCTAATTTTGCGAAACCGTTTTGAGTTTCGTTTCCAGGTTACGTAAATGTGTGTGTGCCATGTATTCACACATACTATGCTTGTGTGAGGGCTCTACAATTTTTTGCCGCTTGAACTGAATTTCGCTTTTTCGTTTTGCTTTGAGGGCTGATGTAGCGACCTGAGCTGACCTGCCCCAACGTAAATGATGAATTGGTAGGACATAAATAAAATATAAAAATAAAATATGTTGTTTTATTTATTTGAAATTGCACACTTACATATTATGCAAATATTTTTGCAACTTTGTCAAAAAATTCCGTTTTTTCCGAGAACTTTTATATATATTAATAAATCTTGTCTAATAAGTTTTCTTACCTGGAATCGTTGGATAATTATCTCTAATTGTTGTTTGGTAATTTTTGGTTGCCGTTTAGTCATATCCGTGGGCTGTTTAGCATTAAACGGATATGAAATACATCGCGATATAAATACATATAGCTGAATTCGGCGTTTGCGTTCTTCCTCCTCGCGTTCATGTTTATCCTAATAAAAATAAGTTGTTAATTTCATGGAATAAAATACTGGTGTCTTTTAGATGTATTTAGTAGGTAAGTAATTAATATCTTATACTGAGTGTACTGAATGTATTTTTATATAGAACTAGCGGACTCGGCGAACGTTGTCTCGCCCCATTTAAATGCCTTCAGATAAACTCCAGATTGGTAATACAAAACGAGAAGGAACGTTTTAGTTGCTTCTGGGGACGCGACTCTACTTATACCCGTACTCAGTCAGTATATACATTTTTGAGCATATGATTTTTATAATTTCAGAATTAAAAAAATGTTACATTTTTTTGTAACATTTCTATGTACATTCTACATCTAACATGAAGATTCGCTAGAGGGGGCTCGCGAAGCAGAGTGTGCGAGCAAGAAAGAGAGTAGCTGGTCTCTTGCTGGAGGAGGCGGGGGAAGTAACTGAAAATTAATTTATTCATTCTGGCTATAAATTTGATCCGATCTGATTCAGATTCGGCAATCTGGTAGATATGGCCATTCTCTACGATACTACGCTTTTACATTTCTGGTATCTTTGCCACCTTTGTTGGAAGGAGGCGGGTCGACAGTTTTAAATACACTTGTAGCAGTGAGCTGGTTGGTTGGTTGCTCTAGCTCTTATAGTCTCTGAGACAAACAAGACGGTCAGACAGACAGAGACTCGGCTATTGATCAAGAATATATATACTTTATGGGGTCAGATCGGTTTCCTTCTCTGCGTTACACACATCCACTTTTACCACGAATCTTAACTCCTTTTGTGTTACCCATACATAAAAATCCACCATTTCCGAACTTAGATGCATAACTCAATACTCACAGCACTTTATCTTTAAGCGCATATAGGGAATGTATTGATTTGAATACGTGCGGTTTTTATCACTCCTTTTTATTTATTTATCCTAACCACCCTAATTTTCCACTAGTCACTGATCTCAAAGTCTTATAAACGATATTTTAGCACAAAATCCTTGACATTTTCGTTAATTTATTGCAACATTTTCGTATAAAGATCAGGAAAAAGCAGATGCCGAGAGCCATCATTGGAAAACGAAGCATAGCGAACACAAAACGTTATTCGGTTCGTCCAAAATTTAAAACGACGAAGAACTCCAAAGGCTACAATACTAAGGGACTCAAACAACTATATTCGGTGCGTCCACACTTGACTCCTTTGTTCCTTCCGCTTTGTAGATTATATTATTCCTTGCACGAACCATTTAAGGTCCTATGCTCGGATTTCAATTCCCTCTAACATTTAATATCCACCACTAATTCCATTCCTCTTCTTAAATCACTAATACTAACATACCTTTCCCGTAATTAGTACAATTTCTTAGCTATCTTTGCATTTGAGTTGCATGTCTTTGAGTTGTGTTTAGCTCTTTCCTCGAATTTTAGTCTAACACCTATCTTTCCTGCATGATCGCGATCGGTTCGGCAACACGCGTCGCGCGTCATGCGGCAGCGCCCCTCGGCCGGTTGGGCGGGAGGAAGGGCTGCGTTTCTGCCTGGGTTCCGCGCGTAACAGGCTTCGGCTTGGTGTCGTATGGGCCAATTGATGGTGCTGTCATTGCATATGAACGTTCGGACAAGGTTTTAAACAAAGAGATAGCAAACGACAAAAAACTTTATAGCCGGTAAAGCCAGAGAAAAGCCCGGTCAAAAGTCAGATAAAAGTCGGATGAAGAACCACGTCATAGTGCTTCCGAATACGATTCCCCTGTGATTCAAAAAGACTTAGCTGCAATTATAGAAAGCGTAATGAGAAGATCATTTGTGACAATTCTCCAATGGCTTTAATCGCAATGTTAAGCACAAGGTTTGGGAAGAACGTGTTTTTACTCCATTCGACTTGTTTTCCACGTCCTAGTACATGGGGATTGTCGTAAATATACGTCTTTCGTCCCAAAGAGTGGACAATATGCATTAAATTACGTATTTTTTCTTATTACTAGTTCCACTTCGGTACTTATGAGGTAAATATTTGGTGTTTTAAGACCATTGATGAACGACGGTACATTGATCTCGTATATGGATTATATCATTATTCCGTCAAAGAATGAGCAAGGAGTTGAAAAGTTACAGGTGTAGTGTCTCGGAGAAATGTCAGGATTCCGTATGTCCGCTTAATTTTTATACCCGTACTCAAAACAGAGCTAAGGGGTATCGGTTGTATTTGTGGTAAAAGTGGATGTGTGCAACGCAGAGAAGGAAACGTTTCCGAACCCATAAAGTATATATTTTCTTGATCAGCATCAATAACCGAGTCGATATAGCCATGCCCTTCTGTCCGTCCGTCTAGGGCAACCAACTTTGGTTTCCAGACTCATGTGATATCACACTGCTACAACTTTATTTCAAAATTTCGCCCCGCCCCCTTTCGCCCCCACAAAAAACGAAAATTTTAAAGATACGATAAAACTAAAAACGCAGTATCGAAGAAAATGACCATATCTACCATGACCATGACGAATCTGAAACAGATCGGATCATAATTACAGCCAGAATGAAATTAATTTTCAGTTGCTACCCCCGCCTACTTCAGCCAGAGACCCGCATTCTCTTTCTCGCTCGCACACTCTGCCTCGTTATGTACACGAGCGCCCTCTAGCGGAGGAGATGTAGAATTTAAATAGTACATTTATAATCTACATGTTGGATTTATAATATACATAATAGATGTATATAACAGATGTAGCAAAAAATGTAAAATGTACAATTTTTTTAAAATTTTAAAATTCTAAAAAATCAAAAGCTTAAAAATGTAAATACTGACTGAGTACGGGTATAAGTAGAGTCGGGTCCTCAGAAGCAACTCACACGTTCCTTTTCGTTTCGGTAACAAATAGAGAATTCAAGTCCATCTTATAAGTAAAACTCATAAGTCGTAAGAAAATATCTTTCATAAGAGCTTGAATTATTTTATGGAGCGCAGGCTCTCAAGAAGTGAAGAGTGTAATTGCTTCGAAGAAAGATAAAGGTCATAGCTGAGGAAATGCGGATGGACATTTAAAATCACTCTAGCTTGCAATCCGACCTCAATAATTGTGTGGACTTACACCTTAGTGCCTCGAAATATAAATGTATGATATTTCATCGTTCCAGCCCCTTGTTGGCTCCTTACTTCCTCTGCGTAGTTTCTCTTGAACACATTTCTACCATAGTAAATAAGACCATGCGTGTGTTTGGGCTGGTCAAAGAAATTTGATGATCCCTAACACTACTCCCCCACCAATCTTCTTCTTTCGATAACTTACACCCAGCTCAAAAGAATACCCGACATTTTATTATCCGTGCCTCTTATTCTTTCTCTGACTCACACAACCCCTTCTTTATCTAAATCACGGACAAAGAAATTATTTTAATAAACGTTTTCGCGATATTCCGGTTAACTTTTTATATGTACTTACATGTGGGTCCCCTGTTTCAGGCTTCTCGCTGTTAACGGATGGTGATGGTGACAAAGGTCGTGGCAGTGAGTTGGCCCTCGACGATCCAATGCTCTGATTTAATGTTTCTTGCGAAACACCACTAGATGATGATACCAACAATTGATTATTACTTTGTATTACCTCCTGGAATTGAGCATCCACTGATGACCGAACACGGGTAATGCTGCTACTGTACAGGTGTGACTGAGTTTTATTCCCAGGTATATAGGATACATCAGTCACACCCCTAGCAGCAACAAATTTTTGATCGGTGAAACTTTTGTGCAGGTATGGCTCTTCAATAGTGAACTTTTCATGTGAATTGTTTATTTGTTTCTGCTGATGATGGTGATTGTGATAAGGAGAAAATGTTGATTGTTGTCTTTGGAGATTAGCTGACGGGCTTAACTGCTGTATTATTATTCTATTTTGTCCAGAGATTTGCTGCTTGTAGCTGGATTTACATTCGCCAAATGAGCTAACCAACTGACTGTGTCGTTCACATTTTAAACATATATTGGCAATGGAATGTTACGTTTATGAAGTGTTTTTTCACGCAAATATATTTCATAACCATACATGCGTTTATATTTAAAGCCGATTCCGTTCCATCACAAGACATTCACTCAATTGAGTTTATGAATTTTTTCACGCAGATAAGATAGGTGCGGTGTATAATTAGTTTCATGAATTTAAATAATCAAATCAAATTTCGTTGTGCCAATTATGTGTGTTTTAGATTTTTGATATACACATGTGCAGTTATTTATGATTTGCATGATCGTACCCAAAAGAAAAATATTGAAACGAATAAATTTTCATTATTGACAACAACATATGTAGGCTATCTTCGACAGACCGAAGGTTTAAATTTCCTCTCAAATAAAATTAAGCGGTATCACAACGGATCGAAACGGCCTAAGTGTTTCGGGATCCTGGCGATACGTAAAAATTGCAAGCTTTCAAAATGCAGCTATTAAACGGTATTAAAATCTTACAAACTCATTCTTTCAAATGAAAAATGTATCATTTTTTAATGTTAAGTTTAAATACTCATGAAAATAAGCAACTTCAACTACCCGACACTATTTTTAAACAAGGAACCGAACCGACTTTTTTGATAGATTTCTACAGCATAAATTGATTTAAATTAAGCTGTGTCATTTTGAAAAGCTATTAATACGGCCATAAATTTGACCCAAGCACTTTGAGGTTTCAGCTTACCGTCTGGAAAATGCTAAGGCTTAAAATAAAAAATTGTATCATTTTTGTGCTGTATTTTTTTTTTTTAATTTGTGTTTTAAAATCTCAGCAATAATTTAAAAAAAAAACTAGAAGGAACGTGTGAGTCGCTTCTGGGGTGCGACTCTACTTTTATAGCGCTCGCGTGCATAACGAGGCAGAGTGTGCGAGAGAGAAAGAGAATGAGTAGCGGGTCTCTTGCTGGAGGAGGCGGGAGAAGCAACTGAAAATAAATTTCTTCATTCTGGCTATAATTATGATCCGCTCTGATTCAGATTCGGCCATCTGGTAGATATGGTCCTTCTCTACGATGTAGCGTTTTATCGTATCTTTAAAATTGTGCCTGCCACAGATTGTCGTCCTTTGTGGGGGCGGATGGGGACGGGGCGAAATTTTGAAATGCACATGTAGCAGTGTGATATCTCATGAGTCTGGAAACAAAATTTGGTTGCTCTAGCTCTTATAGTCTCTGAGATCTAGGCGCTCATCAAGACGGACAGACGGACAGATATAGCCATATCGACCTCGCTATTGATGCTGATCAAGAATATATATACTTTATGGGGCCGGAAAAGTTTCCTTCTCTGCGTTGCACATATCACCTTTTACTGCAAATACAATACAATACAAACGAGTTTGTTGGCGGTCGGCTCGTGCCGCGTCATCATGAGCCAGCCAGCCAGCCCAGAAACGCATTTAGATGTTTGTGTAACACACATAATATGTGATGTGTGATTCTATGCATTTTTTTCATTTTCAGTGCTGCTTTATTTTGTTTATGTTTTCTCTTGAGGTTCCTGTGGATTTGAATGCATGTGTGATTACGTATTCTCACATTCAGCGTTTATAGGTTTTTAGATTTCTGGTATTTGTGGACTTTATCATTTTCGCTTTCTGGGGTCAACCTTTTACTTGAGTATTTTAAAAGTGTTATGTGATTTTGAGATTTTGTGTGATTTTGAAGAAGCTTTCCCAAAAAATCAGAAGAACTGTTATTTTTCTAAGTTTGACATACAACATATGGACTGTGTACGAAATCCAGTCTCGGATAACATTTCGTTTGAAAGAATTCAGGGAGTTAAAAAATTATCGGCCATTAGAAACAAAATTTTAGATATGGCATATTTTTAACTCTCAGTACGGGACACTGGTTTTGAGTATTTTTTATTAAAATTTATTGAGAAACTGCGCAGTGAGGCCTTCGGCCATTTCAGCTTTCTAAATTAATATCTTGTGAACGATTTACGACATCTTCATATAATTAACGCCTGGAAGACATTAAGCTTTCAAATTAAAATTTGATAATTTTTTGCGGTATTTTTTCCCGAAATTTTGACTTTAAAAACTCAGGAACAGTCGAAAAAAAAATTATTCCTGGCCTGCATTTTTAGTTTTAAATAGAAGCATTAATTAGGCGTCGCACTCTGGCTCGTTTTCTCAAAACATGTTGCAAAATTAATATCTTTTGAACCCGGCTAGGTATAAGTCTGCACTTTCTGAGCTGATAGCAAGAAAAGTTAACGTCCAAAAAACGTCAAGTAAAAATATTGTACAATCGATTTTTTTAGGTTTTTGAATCATGAAATAAATATGTAATCGAAGCGTTTTTAAAAACTGCGAAAGAAAAGCTTTCCCAGCAAATGGATAACACCTCTAATTAAAAAGAAAAGCGACAAAACGAAGATTTGTTCAACTTGCTGTTAGCTTCCCGGATGAGAGCCGGTCCGGACTTAAAATTAGTATATTCCTCTGAATTGGTTGCCCCATTTGGAAAAAAGGCAAATTGCTTCGTTAAGTATGAAAATATTTAAATAAATGTAAATGTATATGCATTAGGCTGGGCCAAACAATTTTTTGGTCAAATTTTGACCCACCTAATAAGCATACATATATGTATTTAGCAAGGGAGCGTGGCTTGGCTAATCTAAAATGTACGTATTTATACCATATGAATGTGTTTGATAATTGTAAACTAGTAAGAATTTGAAACAAATAAAGCATCAACATCGTTCGAGGCGGATAATAGATTTCTTTCGCAAAGCTCAAACACCTGCTCACTTTTGCAAACCATTGAGGTAGCGTCAGATGATGAAACTGAAGATGGTGAGCCAGCAGACCAAAGGGATAAAGCCAATTAGCTTGACCTCCCATATTATGGAGTATTGGGAAGAAAAACGATACGAACAAATTAGGCATTTATACCAGCTGGCCAAAAGTGGTGCATTCGGTCCCTGCAACACAAGTGAATGTTGCCGTTTTCGGCTCTAAAAATGATGCTTACAAATCAACTATGCAGCCTCGCTGACGAGTCGTTGTCGAAATTACTTTTTGTAAAATAACGCAAAGCATGGCACCAAAACCGAAAAACGTATTTTTAAAAACAAAATTTAAGCGCTGGGGTTAACTTTGTGGTGCCTTTACAAGGATATGAAATAATATTGTTGAAAAGTCAAACGCATAGACCGTTAATTACTGCTGAGTTTTATTTTTAGCGAAAAAAATAATCATTTATAATCAATATTTTAAGCGTACTCAAAAAGAGTTAAGGGGTATATTGTAATTGTGGTAAAAGTAGATGTGTACAACGCAGAGAAGGAAACATTTCTGACCCCATAAAGTATGTATATTCTTGATCAGCATCAATAGCGAGGTCGATATGGCTATTAGTGTCCGTCTGTCCGTCTTGATGGGCGCCTAGATCTCAGAGACTATAAGAGCTAGAGCAACCAAATTTTGTTTCCAGACGTGATATCACACTGCTACAAGTGTATTTCAAAATTTATCCCCGCCCCTACAGTCTCTGAGAACTAGGCGCTCATCAAGACAAATATGACTGTACCAACTCGGCTATTGATGCTGTTCAATAATATATATATCTACTTTGCCCACAAATCTAATATAGTCCTTAACTCTTCGAGTACGGGTATAAATCCATATCGTTCCAAAAAAAAAAAATCAATTTTGTTACCTGGTGTTATTTACATTAGGTGGCAAATGTAAAATAATTTGATTTTTATAAAATTGTGACGACCCAAGAACCGATTTACCATTACCGCAAACTTAACTCTGCTACATCGCAAAGAACTAACAACTATTTATGTCCTCGAACTCAAACGCTTTGCTCGCAGAGGCAGCTCTTCATCACTGCAATCCGCTTATGGAACAGTCTTGCTCATTAAATTAAATGCATTAGGAGCGCAGCTCAGTTTCAAAATAAAATAAAAAAACATTTAGGAAACCATTAGAAATAAGTAAAATAAATAAACTCAACATTAACAATAAACATAAAAATAAATGTAGGAATAAGCGCTCCTTTCAAATTTTTAATTATAATATACATAGCTCTTTCCAAATTTTTAAAGTATAAGTACTAGATTTATGTATATAACTTTCAAGACGAACTGTATATACCAGCGATGCCCAGGCCCATTGCCCACGGAGCCCATTTGTTTTTGTAATAATGATATAGTCACGCAAGCTTTATTTTAACACAAAACAATCTCGATTCAGAAATATTTTATTAATTAAAAACATTATATTTATAGAAAAACTTAAAAAAAAAACATTTTCTTTTACTTTTTACAAGCGTATTAAATGTCACATGCATATGAACGAATTGTGCACACCACGAATAGCTCGGTGATTCTCCGTTTTATTTATACTTCAATAAACAAAAACCGAACAGGCAAAGCTTTGTGATTAGTAAAAACGAGATGAACGTGTGAATCGTTTTTTTTGACGCGACTCTACTTTTACTCCCCTACTCTACGTACACAATGTAGATTATACATCTTCTCCGCAAAGGTCGCGCATTGCACAGAGCAGAGTGTGTGCGAGAGAGAAAGATAATGAGTAGCGTGGTCTCGTGCTGGAGGGGGTATCAAGAATATGATCAAGAATATATATATTTTATGGGGTCGGAAACGTTTCCTTCTCTGCGTTGCACACATACATACATCTTCTCCGCAAAGGTCGCGCATTGCACAGAGCAGAGTGTGTGCGAGAGAGAAAGATAATGAGTAGCGTGGTCTCGTGCTGGAGGGGGTATCAAGAATATGATCAAGAATATATATATTTTATGGGGTCGGAAACGTTTCCTTCTCTGCGTTGCACACATACACAAATCCAATATACCCGTTAACTCTTCAAGTACGGGTATACAAAAGTTCCAGAAATGAAAACCACAAGTTCTATTTCTATTTTAATTTCAGTTTCGCAGAACGTCGTAATTTTTTTAAATGTATTTTTTAAAACAATATAGATCGAAAAAAAATTTCTTTTGAAAAGACGTAAAATAAATAAAATGTCCAAAAAATGAAATTTTCTAAGACCCTGTATCACATGCGGATTTTTCAGGGGATTTAGACAACCTCTCGAGTCAAAAATTCTCAAATATTATTTGGCAGAAAAAATATAGAAAAATTTGTGTGCTCAGAAAATATTTTGTTTGCAAAATATGTACGAACCTGGGAATGCCATTGTTTGGAACCTCAAGGTTGCCACCGTCAGTGCGACTACCATGTAATTGGTCATTTTTTGATGGCCCTGAAACCATTCCCCCAGCGACAGGAACATTTCCAGCATCAGTCCGATTGCCAGCAGCAATGGCATTAGATGGCTTATGGTTTCCATCAAAATCACCGTTAGATCCAGAGACGGGAATGCTAGATCCTACTGCGGGACTTGAAGTACCACTTGTTAGGGGAATACCGACCGCAGGCTTAGGTGGTACTGCATGTCGGCCTTTAGTTGGCACATTAACAATGGGATCTTCTTCCCCCTCCTCTTCGCTAGAACTAGGATCAATCATGATACGAAAGTCGGTGCGTCAGGCGTTGTACTCAAACCTGTAATTTAGATTTTTTAAATAAAAATGTAACGGTTAGTTGGGTTGGTAGAAATTTGTATTATAACATTAAATATATATACCGAAGTGAACTCCCTAGTGAAGGTCCCTAATATTATTATTTCATATATAACACTAGTCGACACGAGTTTTCCTCAAAGAACAAAACCAACTTTTTCTTAAAGAAATGATATATTTTTTTTTTATGGCAGACGTGAGATACTAGAGTTATGTGAAAAAACGAAACGCTACCTCTGAAAAAAGCTTTAAAAAAAATACCAGATTTCAAAAATTTGTCAAAAAAACGTTCTGAATTTTGAATGCTGGCTCTAGAGCTGGCTCCAGGCTCTCTTAAAAATTTTTTAGAGAGAGAGAGCGCTCTAGAGCCAGCCGCTCTCGTGTATGCATACAGCATACGAAGGCACAAGAAGTTGGTTCTATGCCGCTGCGACAGCCGAGCCGAGTCGTCGCGACGACTGTATGTGCACACATGCATACATTTTTTACAGCGATGTCGAAATATACCCTTCACTTTATAAGTGTAAGTTAATTTTGCAAGACACTTACCACTCCAATATTCTAAAACTCTTATATTGTATATATCCCTCCACTGATAATTTCTTTTAACACGGTATATTCGGTATATACTTATATAAAAGTACATAATATATTTAATACACGACATCACATTGGAATAATTGTCATTAGGGTATTCAGCGTGCGACGTATTCAACGACTGTAAATAAATTTGTTTCTCAACTCATAAAAAGGTTTTCGTTTCGAAAATCGTCCGCTTCGCAAAAGTACGCACACATACGCACTTGCTGGTTCTGTGTGTACTCACACATGCAAGCGGATTCTATTTTCAGATTCGTACGCTCTCAAATTTTTGCGAGCGAGATGGCGCAAATTTTGTCGCTGGCCGAAAAATTGGCTTGCATATGGCAATTGAAATGTTTGAGCGTTCCGCATCTTATACTTATATTGTCTTTGGTTCAGTGGTAGTCTGTTTGGATGAATTTCCCTTTAATAAAATTAAAAATTCTACGAGTACATTTATATATACAAGAGCGGTCCCAGAAATAGCCGACCTAACCACTAAAACGCAAACATTTTTAATTTTTCTTTTTCAACATAGTATGCTTATAGCTCTAAATGCTTTTTCCAGCATTTTTCCCATGTTTGTATCTCTTTCAAAAATTATGATTTGTTGAGATCCTCAAAAAGGCATTTTTTGTGTGCTGACTTCATCATTGGACTTCAAATCGCTTTCCGTCCAGCCATTTTTCAGGTTTGGAAACAAGAAATAGTCACTAAAGACTAAATCCAGAGAAAAGTGTGGGGGGGGGATCAATTCGTAGCATAATTCATCGATTTTCGCAAAGTTTATATTGCACATGACTGCACCCTTTGTTGGGAAAGCCAAATGCCATCGCTTATTTTTCAAATCCTCATTAAATCGATCCAATAAGTTGGCATAATATTCGCCATTGCTTGTTTTCCCCTTTCTTAAGGTAATCAATATGGCTAATACGGAGAGAATTCCAAAAAACGTTCGCCATGTCTTTATTGACTGAAGGGTTTTCAGGGTTTTCCAGCTCGAACGACCTCGCTTAGGCGAGATATTATCAGCTATTAGTAGCCACCCTGTATATACTGACTGAGTACATTGGAAGTTCGGTAATTAGAGCCCCAACAAATTAGAACATTCCAGAAATTAGAACCGGTCATTTCATTGCATTGGCGACTCTGAAACCTGTGGTTCGCCCGTGGAAATTTATATTAGTTGATGACTAAAGGGCAAAATTAGCATTAAAATACAAAAATTTTAAAATAACTAAATTAACTTTTAATGTGTTTAAGTAACTATATTTTAATAAGTTAGATTAGGTTTTGTATTAAAATAAAATTTTCCCATCTATTTTTAATGTAGTTTTATAATTTTCTGAAAAAAAATATCCGTTCCCCCTTGTTGTATCCTGTGTCAGTAATCAGAACATTTAATTTTAATGTTTAATCATAGGACGCTTTTCCTGAAAAATGTCAACCATCAACCATTCAACCAAATTATTTATATATGTTAATGAATTAATGCATGGTTTAGTTAAGTTTTGTAGGTATGTTTGTGTTGTATGTATTTTTTATTAAATTAAAAATTGGTTTTTTTTTATGTATTTGGAATGAATGAATAAATAATGAAAATACTTTACCATAGCTTATTCATATTTTTGTTGATAAAATTATAAATGATAATTTTCAAATATTTTCAATTCTGCTGCCATCCACATGTCATACTTTAATATACTTAATGTTTGGTTCTTGTTTATTTTCATAACCAATATAATTTTTTAGTAACGGAATAAAGCAAAGGTACATATGCATATATATGTACATATATTATACATTTGTATATATTTACATACATATATGGATTTTTGTCACCCTTAAAAGCGACTTGCTTGTTAAACCATTGTATTTAACATACAGAAATAGTTCAATATTTTGAAAATCTTACATCCTATTGTTGCAACATTTTAGACCTGATATTCACTGATTGGGTGTGTTACGAAATTATGTTTAATTCACGTACATATGTACACATTGTTTGTATGCATGGAACGATTGAAAGCAAGGGCGAATAGGGTGGTAAGGCACACACACTTCACGATATGCTATTGTCAACATATAATTTATCACTTCATGATTTATACATATACTTTTCTGTCGGATATTAACAAAACGTTTAAACCTTAAACAAGTTGGCATTTAATATATACAATCACCGTACATATTAAATTTCAAAATACTCGGATGTCCTTTTAGCAAAGAATAAACATTAAACGAAGAAAATTTTTCTTTTAATTTTTGGTTGAAACGGTACATAAGTACGGTTCCATGCAAATATATCGATATATCGGTAAAATTAAATAAGACATGTAGGGTATTCCTGAAACAGATTTGGATTTATTAAATTTTAACCATCGTCGACATTATATATATTTTGTAATGAATTCAGTTACGTCTGCATAATATAGTTAAGTTTGGTGATAAAATTTCGTTATATTTATATATGTATGTTTTATTTAGTTTTATATGATGTATGTATTTGTATGTAACCATATCGTATTAATATTTGTATCGTATTTGTTTTACACACATTTCATACAAACAATATGAAATATAAAATAGATATGTATTTACTCCCAGTTCATGAAGTTTATGCGGCTAAAAAAGTATGTTCTGTATTGACGAAACAAAAATTATACTCTTGGTGGATACTGATATTTGACAGCAGCACTGTTGTCGGTGCCCTCTATGAAATTTTCGATTTTGTGTCACCCTATATTAAACGAATTCAGTAATCTTTGCTTGAAAATTATGTATACAAACGTAACTTGAAAGAAACAATATTAACTAATAATATTAAGTATAACTATATTGCTACTACATTTGTCAAAAAAGAATCGGAAACTCTTTAATTCAATAGCGCTTTTGAACCCCATTTCTTTTTTTTTTTGCAAATGTCACTTTGCGTTTGTCTATATACGTGTGTGGAGTGTATTTAAAATAATCGGAATGTACATGCATTAAATGAGATTGTATGCTATCCACGCTGAAACCACATTCTTCGGGACTGCACTCTTGCACTTAGGATACTCATAATGGATACATAAAATGTTTGGTTTCTTTGTAGGTACTTACTTACATACATTTGTATGTTCCATTTACAAAGAAAACAAACTAGCCTCAAACTGAATGAAGTTATATTTTTCTTTTCGCATTTCAGAGCACATTCCGTAGAAATTATATATATTTATGGAGTCTGGATCTAACTTCAGCCCCGAAATAGTTTAGGACGTGAGCAACTAGCTGGACAAATTCTTGTAAATGTTGAAGCTGAATAAGAATGATTAGATGCCACGGAAAAGGCTTTTATTAAAAAACGGCATAACCAAAACAGATAAGGTTGCAAAAAACTTTATACTGAAATTTGTTAACCAAGACGTCAACAAACAATATACGGAAGCTATCCGATTTCAAAGTCGTCTTATGCTCTCTTTAATACTGCATTACCATTCAAATCTCTTAAACAAGGCACTACTTCCAAGATCCGACATTGAAAACAGGCACCAGTGGTAGAAATAGGCACATCAAATCCAATAATATATTACCACTCTCGGTTTGTATTATTATATCTGTGATCGGAAATACGGAGTCTCGAGAAGTTTCATATTTTACCTATTAATTCAACAAATTATTAGATTTCGTGAAAAAATCCTTCCTTTTTAAGGGTTCGTCGACCTCGAACTTACCTTAAGACAATCCCAACTTGGCGTTCCTCAAAATTTTCAAAAAACTTCACCTTGGCCACCTTGGTCTCAAAGTAAGAATGCCGTATATTTTCTAAGTGTAATGCAGATATAGAAATGGCTATTGATTTATCTAGCAAAACATTCCGCAAAAAATTTTAAACTTGTTCCAATAACACATTAAAAATGGCTTATTCAAAAAAATATTTAATGCCGTAACATAGTATATATACAACGCCTATATCAAAACTATCACGTGGCTAAAAGTAGTATACAGGAGTGAGAGTAGTAATGCCAATATTTAATGAAGCAAATCGGCTATACCATATCTGTAATATCACCTAAGGGTATATATATTTGTGTTACATTTTCTTGGCTATGTCTTAAGAGAAATAGCTTCTGAAAAATGAAAATTTAATTCAATACAGCTGATTGAATAGTTTGGCTAACAACGAACAATGTGCAACTGAATCTGTGCATCTCCCACTCAGTTAGACCGTACAAGTCGTTCCATTTCTGTATTCTAGCTTCAGTAAAACTAAGTCCACTTATAATCATAAGACAAACAGGGTGAAATAATAACGGAAATTCTGATACAAAAATACAAATATATTCGCCACTATGGTTGGGACACAACAAAAAGGTAGTCATATTCAATTATCTGGAACAAATGCAAAACGTGACACTTTTCCCGGGAAAAGCGACATAAAAGCAGCGCCCGTTGTACCTCAAATCGGTAAAGCATCTTCACCTACAATATCAATATCAACACCTCAGCCCAAAGTCAAGATGATCAATCAAAATCCGAAACAGGCTGGGATCACTCATACCAATTCACATAATTTAAACCATCACTCTTGTCACGGAAACATGGTGCAATATTATAGTAGTAGCTATGGATCACCGGGAATGTTTCATGATAGTAAAAAAGAATTGCAACCCACAGAGAAGCTCGCCAATTATACTGGAGAAGACAAAAATATACAACGTAGTTTAACAACAGATGGATGCGAAATTTTAGGACCCATTCAAGGTGACTATATATGTGCATATTTATATTGAAATAAAAAAAGCATACATTTCATAATATATTTTAGCAATCTCTCTGCCTAATGTTACAACAGTCTCTCCAAAAACCGATTTTATTTCTGGCCTAATTTCCAAAGATTTGCCTTGCAGGGGTGCTATTCTACCCAATTATAAATTACAATCGGAACCAGAAACTCCCGATTTTCTAAAGGAAAAGGCTCAACCTGTCATAGAAAACGACTCTTTCACCTTTCATGAGCAAATAACTATGTCTGGCCAACAAAAAAGTGCATTACAAGAAAAACCAAAAGTACTCGTTGTTTCCCCACAACAAGTAATGATATTGTATATGCATAAATTGACGCCCTATGAGCGAACTGAAATACTCGCGTATCCACAGATTTATTTTATTGGTGCTAATGCAAAGAAACGCCCTGGAGTGTACGGACCAAACAATTCGGACTATGATAATGAACAAGGTGCTTATATTCATATACCGCACGATCACGTAGCGTACCGATACGAAATGCTCAAGATAATTGGCAAGGGCAGCTTCGGTCAGGTGATAAAGGCCTATGATCATAAGACTCACGAGCATGTTGCCTTAAAAATAGTGCGAAATGAGAAGCGGTTTCATCGGCAGGCGCAAGAGGAAATTCGAATTCTTCATCATTTGCGTCGTCACGATAAATATAATACTATGAACATCATACACATGTTTGACTACTTTACATTTCGTAATCACACTTGCATAACATTTGAGCTTCTCAGCATTAACCTTTATGAATTGATTAAAAAAAATGGATTTAAGGGCTTCAGCCTACAGCTTGTGCGAAAATTTGCACATTCGTTACTCCAATGCTTGGATGCACTATACAAAAATGAGATTATACATTGTGATATGAAACCAGAAAATGTGCTTTTAAAACAACAAGGTCGTTCTGGTATTAAGGTAAGCCTATATATATATTTAAAATCTCGTGCCACTGTCCCAAACAGCTCGAACGATTCTTATGATTCTATTTTTTATCGCGATTTTAGTATTTTTGTGTCAAGCAATGATTTGATTTATTTAATATAATATTTTTCTGTGTGTTTCTTACGTTTTTTGTGAATTTGGTCAATTTTGTGTGTGTGCTACAGTGAACAATGACAGCAAGACGTAAAGAACAGGCGAACGAATCCAGCAAGATAACTAAATATCGTTTAAAGCAGCAGAGTTTGCCCGGCCAGCTAGGGAAAATTAAAATATAAAGAACCAAAAATTTATTTTAATAGCAACCTGCTTACAAACGGAACTTCTGTTCGCCTTTCTGTTTCTATGAATAATAATCCTTAGTTTTAAATCTATATATATATTAATATTTCGTGTCACGGTGTTTGTGGTTGAGCTCCTCCCAAACGGTTCGACCGATTTTCATGAAATTTTTGTCGTGTATTAAGTAGGTCTGCGCATAGGTCGTAAAGTACCATTGATGTTCATATTATAACCCATTAATTTTTAATCGCGATTTTATTGTTTTTTTTTTTATCAAGTATTGCTTTGATTTAGCTGTCAGTGTGTTTTGTGACATAAGATGTATAATATGTTTTGAACAAGTAGTTTATTACCTATAACCTAAAAAAGCCAAAAAGACGTCGAACAAATAAAGCAACATTAATGCGACATAATAGAGCAGAAAAAACAGTAGAACAAGTCGACAACGCCAACAAGTACATGGAGCATTAACATCCACTTCGTTCCTTCGCATTCGCAATCGAGCAAGATATTGTCGCGTATATGTACGTTGTGATGTGAATGCCTGGGTTACAAATTTATATACAGGCAGGCTCCGATTTTACCTTTCACAAAAAAAAAGTGCTTTACTTTTCAAAACGAAAAGTCGAGCGCTCCCGCACTCTTAAAACGCAAGACTTTTCCATTTTGAAAACGGTAACAAATTACTCGCCGAAATGAAAAGTATACAGCTTTTTATGCAACTAAAACGATCTTAATTGTAAAAGGAAAAAAATAGATTGAGCTTTTTCCATTTTTATAAATAATTTTTATTAAAGCCAACCTCAAAGTTGGGTCTGAAATAATTAGTAAGGGCAAAAAAAAAAAAATGAATTCCTCTTAACAGCTATAAATCTGTTAAACATAACAGAGGCCTTTTTGTATGAGCAGGCACTAACGCGTGGGTATAACAGCATTAAATTTTGCGCTTAACAGTACAAAGAGTAAACAAATTCACAAAAGTGGATTCCAGAGTGACTTTTTGCTGAAAAGTAAAACGCATTGTGAATATGAAAACCGTAGCCTGCCTGATAAGTTTATTTTTGCAATTCGTGTAAATGTGTGTAAATGCCAGTTGTAAGCTTTTCCGATCCCATAAAGTGTATGCGTATATATATTCTTAATCTTAAGTGTATACATATGTATATTCTTAATGAGTATCAATAAACGGGTAATTTCCGTCTCAAAAACTATTAGAGCTTGAGCTACCGGTTTTTTGTGCAGACTCCAGTCATTTCACACTCCACTGTATCGCGAAGATACATTCTTTCCTCGTGTGTTATTTAAGTTACATAAATCAAAGGTTAACATAGTGCACCAAATGATTTACGTGTATCTAAAAAAATCAATCAAAAGCTAATTATTAGATGGTAAACCAATTCCATTTATATTTTTGTATTTCCAAAAGGTTATTGACTTTGGTTCGTCATGCTTCGAAAATCAACGTATATATACATATATACAATCACGATTTTACCGTGCCCCTGAGGTTATTTTGGGAGCAAAATATGGCAGAGCTATTGACATGTGGTCCTTGGGTTGCATTTTGGCGGAACTATTATCGGGACACGCACTGTTTCCGGGTGAAAACGAAAGCGACCAGCTTGCTTGTATTATTGAAGTTCTCGGCATGCCCAATAAAACTTTACTAGCCACCTCAAAGCGAACCAAAACGTTCTTTAGCCCCAAAGGTTATCCACGTTATTGCACTGTACGCACCATGTCGGATGGAATGGTTGTATTAATTGGTGGCCAGTCGCGTCGAGGAAAGCCACGAGGTCCCCCTTGCTCAAAAAGCCTTTCTAAAGCCCTGGATGGATGCAAGGATCCACTCTTTCTTAACTTTATACGTGGTTGCTTGGAATGGGATGCAGATAAACGATTAACTCCATCGGAGGCTCTTAAGCATCCGTGGCTACGCCGTCGCCTTCCCAGACCGCCAAGTAGCGGTCTGACTAACGTCAGTGGTGATCAGTCACCAATAACAGGTAGATAGTTAGCTGGCTTACTTATTTTTTACCACTTTGCGCCTGTACGTGCTAATGTCTATATTTTCAGGGCTCAACATAAGTTTGGCTAATGAAACGACTGCATCTTCAACTTCTGCTACATCTGCCTCATTAACAATGGAAAGAGAGAACAGCAATTGCAGTGGGCGAGTAAACCATGGCGGAATTTCTGAAGAAGAATTTAAACGTACAACAAGCCTCAACGGCTGTGACGGATCGTTACCAGCGTCAACAGCACCTATATTAACAGCCGACCTTTTGGCCGATAGTTTTAAAAATACTACTGTTATATCGCCACATTTTTCATCGTCAGCGCACTCAGCTGATTCCGGTGGTCTCAGTACAGTCGCTCGCAGTGTCGTTACATCCAGATATCCTCCGTCATCATTATCGTATTTGCCGCACATGAATAATAATGGAACTGAACGTAATATTGAAACTCATAATATAAATTAATTGAAACCAAACTAGTTCTGCAATATATTTCAGGTTTATCTATTTTTTCTGCTTCGTTAAACAGCTCTGCCAACTCATTAACGCAATTGGAACCAATCACAAACTTAGATGTATTTGCCGTATATTCAGCTTCAACCACACCCAATTTAACAGCGACCGATACGGGTTGTGGTTTTGTTTCAGTTTCGGTTGCAGAAGATATGGACATGGCAGCCTCGGCCTCTTTTGTTAATCTCAGTAACACCTGCGCATTGGATAAGTCCATCGGTAACAATGAAAATAAAAACTTTTCACAGCACGCTCATAAGTTTAAAGTATCTTCCAAAGATATTTAGCAAATTTTTTGACGATATAAAGCTTTTTGCCATCTAAGGGATTGGAAGCAGTACTACTTGTTGTTATCTGATTTATTAACAACACTGCCATAGAATTGATAAGTTGAAGACGTCTAAATCGTTGGCGCTGATTTGCATTTTATTTGCTTCAAATTGTACATGCCCATGCTGCATAGATCTCAAGCATCTCGAAATTATGCATTTGAATTATGGCAACAAATATTGCCATTATTTCCTTTAAACTCACTTAACATCTAAAATATACTAGTGTGACAAATATACAACCTAATTTGAAATGTATAGTACGATAATACGAATCAAGCGTGGCAGTGAACTTCGTTAACTATTCTTTGTAGTAAGACATCATTAATGATAACTTTTATACCTTTTTTGAGAGGGTAATATAAATATATAAATTGGTTCATATTTTATATTTTCAATGAACAGATTTAAGCATTACAGACTTTTTATTAAGATGAAAATCTGAGTATTTTGTTTAAAACGATTTTCGTTACTGGTTCCAATTAAAAAAATTACATCAAATTACACTTCTCGACAAAAATTAACTTTTTATTTAGGCTGTGAACCAAAATGACTTTTTCTGATAGATTTCGGGATTTAAAAATTTTTGTAGTACTTTATTATTGTTTTTATGGTGTAATTTTTTTAAAGAATTTTTATTCCTGGTATATTTTTTCATGGTTTTTTTCAGAGGTAGTGCTTCTATTTTTCACATAACTTAAGTTTCTTATATCTGGTTGCATAGAACTTTGCAGTTCTGAAAAGCTATAAATCCCTATGCAATTCTATGCAACTAGATGTAAGATACATAAGTTATGTGAAAAAGATTTGAAAGCTTAATATCTTTCAGGCGTTAAGCTGCAGATACAAAGGGTCTGGGTCGGATTTATAGCTGCATTTGTCAGCTTTTTAGAACTGCAAAGTTCCATGCAACCAGATATAAGATACTTAAGCTATGTGAAAAATAGAAGCACTACCTCTGAAAAAAAACATTAAACAAATAACAGATTTTAAAAAATTCTTTAAAAAAAACTACACCATAAAATAAAACCATAATTTGTTAAAAAAATTTAAACTCCGAAATCTATAAGAAAAAGTGTTTTTGGGCCACAGCCTAATTCTAGTGTTGACTAGTGTTATCATAAAGATAGAAATGCAACAATTGATCGAAACTCTATAATTTATTGTTTCTTTAACTATAAACTGACATGTGAAAACTTGATTGTAGACTTCTGTTGACAAAAATGTAAGCGCTTTTTGCTTTAAATAGATAAAAATTAATAACTTTCATGCATATTTTTTAATAAAGTGCCATTAAACATTTTCATAACATTGTACAAATATTTTTTTCCGTTTTTTTTTCATTTTAATAATAAACCATATATATATTTTTTGTGCATATTTGATTTTAAATGAGTCAGCTTTGTTGCACAGAAAGTCAATTTAAAAATGTAATATATATTTCATAACGTATATATACACTATTAAAAATATCGAACTTATTTTACTAATCGACTTTTTCTGATAGATTTTGACCCCTAACATTATTATTGTATGTATTATTTTTTGTTGATATTTTTTAAAATTACATTTGGTTTTAATAAACTTTGCAATTCTGAAAAGATAGATGCAGCTCGTAGCTTCATCTTAACGTCTGGGAAATATACTTTGAAATGCAAAATCTATAATTTCTTTGCAGTATTTTTCTTAAGTATTTTACATCTTAACATCTTAGGAAAAATTCGAAAAAAATCTTTTCTTGAGCTTTTACATTTTTTTTTTGTATGGGTGTGTGCAATAATTAAATGTCACTTAAGGTAAAAATAAAAATGTTACATATTTGTAAAGCCCCATATATTAGAAAAAGTCGGTTTGGTTCGTTGAGTAACAGAGTGTGCAGAGTGTTATTATCAGTACAATATACTACGGAGACTAAAATTAAATATTTTTTGTAGGGTATCTTCACATCTATAATCAAATACTTAAAATTCCTTTATTTAATCTGCTTGTGAAGTTTTTTTTTTACATTACTTAACGACTGGCCAACAAAAGAAACTACAATATAATACGTGTAGTCAGGTATATCGTAATCATATTCTTCTCATGACTTTATAATAAATATTAAGTTAACTCAATTCAAATATATTATAAATTAAAATTTCTGATGTTATTATAAATATGAACGTAAAGAAGAAATATTGCAGCTGAGCGTTTTTGTAAACCACATACTACCACATGATTTGTCAATATTAATAACCTTAATTGCCTAAAATTTAAAGCTTGCGTTATATGGTTTCCCCATAATATCACAATATTGTGGTTTCAATATTTATGTGTGCACACATTACATTACTTTATTTAAAGGTAGAAATGGTTAAAAAGTTAATTTTAAATATTACTAGTTCCTATCTGTAACCGGCAAAGTCTACATCGAAGCACCCATGAATAATAAATTATACACAATGTAATAAGATTTTTATATATTTTTTTTAAGTTCAGTATTTTGTTAGGTTAAGAAAATCTTGGCACAAAACATACAACATTGATAATGTATTTCAATAGTTAATAAAGCGTTTACGATCAAATGTATTATTTAAGAAATTAAATATACATCTATATTAATGATGCATCTTCAATATCGTCTTGTAAAGGAGTATTATTTGTTACAGGAATGAGACCCGAATCTCTCAAAATCCATAAACAACGTAAATTTCCAATGTATATTCAACTACAATTTTCTTTTCTTACTGAAAAGTATTTTAAAGTATGCTGCCTTCCCCTGGGTAAGCCCTTGTAGCCATGTCTTTTTGTCCGTCCGTCTATGACTTAATATGGGTAGAGCAAACAAATATTGTATCCAGACTCCTGTGATATCACACTGTTAAAAGTGTTTTTCCAAATTTCGAACCGTTCCCAAACGCTTCCACAAAGAGCAAAATTCTGCGGCATCCAACATTTTGAAGATACTAGAAACCCGAAGCGCAGAACCATAGAGAATGTCTGTATCTATAGTTTACGGAATTTAGATCAGATCGAATCACCATTACAGCCTGAATGAACAAAACAATCTTTCCTGCACAATCTCCGCGGCTCTTACAAACTTTTTCTTGTGCAATGGTGGAGTGAGCGGTATATAAAGTCCGGTGTTGGTGTGAAGAAAAAGGATGAGAGATGTAGTGGACAGTATGGAAACCGGTAGAAATAATTATGATTTCAGGTTTATCTATTTTTTCTGCTTCGTTAAACAGCACTGCCAACTCATTAACGCAATTGGAACCAATCACAAACTTAGATGTATTTGCCGTATATTCAGCTTCAACCACACCTAATTTAACAGCGACCGATACGGGTTGTGGTTTTGTTTCAGTTTCGGTTGCAGAAGATATGGACATGGCAGCCTCGTCCTCTTTTGTTAATCTCAGTAACACCTGCGCATTGGATAAGTCCATCGGTAACAATGAAAATAAAAACTTTTCACAGCACGCTCATAAGTTTAAAGTATCTTCCAAAGATATTTAGCAAATTTTTTGACGATATAAAGCTTTTTGCCATCTAAGGGATTGGAAGCAGTACTACTTGTTGTTATCTGATTTATTAACAACACTGCCATAGAATTGATAAGTTGAAGACGTCTAAATCGTTGGCGCTGATTTGCATTTTATTTGCTTCAAATTGTACATGCCCATGCTGCATAGATCTCAAGCATCTCGAAACTATGCATTTGAATTATGGCAACAAATATTGCCATTATTTCCTTTAAACTCACTTAACATCTAAAATATACTAGTGTGACAAATATACAACCTAATTTGAAATATATAGTACGATAATACGAATCAAGCGTGGCAGTGAACTTCGTTAACTATTCTTTGTAGTAAGACATCATTAATGATAACTTTTATACCTTTTTTGAGAGGGTAATATAAATATATAAATTGGTTCACATTTTATATTTTCAATGAACAGATTTAAGCATTACAGACTTTTTATTAAGATGAAAATCTGAGTATTTTGTTTAAAACGATTTTCGTTACTGGTTCCAATTAAAACGAGAAGGAACGTGTGAGTCGCTTCTGGGGACGCGACTCTACTTATACCCGTACTCAGTCAGTAAATACATTTTTGAGATATGATTTTTTAGAATTTTAGAAAAAAAACGAGAAGGAACGTGTGAGTCGCTTCTGTTGACGCGACTCTACTTATACCCGTACTTAGTCAGTGATTACATTTTGGAGCATGATTTTTTAGAATTAAAAAAAAATTTTACATTTTACATTTTTTTGCTACATCTGTTATCTACATCTACAATGTATATTTTACATCTAACATGTAGATTATAGATGTACCATTTATATTCTACATCTCCTCCGCTAGGGGTTGCTCGCGCACTGAACGCGGCAGAGTGTGCGAGCGAGAAGGAGAATGAGTAGTGTGTCTCTGGCTGGAGGAGGCGGGGGAACCAACAGAAAATTAATTTCTTCATTCTGGCTATAATTATAATCCGATCTGATTCATATTCGGCAATCTGGTAGATATGGGCATTCTCTACGATACTGCGTTTTTAGTTTTATCGTATCTTTAAAAATGTGCCTGCCACAGATTTTCGTCCTTTGTGGGGGCGGAAGGGGGCGGGGCGAAATTTTGAAATACACTTGTAGCAGTGTGATATCACATGAGTCTTGAAACCAAATTTGGTTGCCCTAGCTTTTATAGTCTCTGAGATCCAGGCGTCAAACAAGACGGACAGACGGACAGACGGACGGACGGACGGACAGACAGACATGGCTCTATCGACTCGGCTATTGATGCTGATCAAGAATATATATACTTTATGGGGTCGGAAAATTTTCCTTCTCTACGTTACACACATCCACTTTTACCACAAATCTAATATACCCCTTAACTCTTTTTTGAGTACGGGTATAAAAATTACATCAAATTAAACTTCTCGACAAAAATTAACTTTTTATTTAGGCTGTGAACCAAAATGAATTTTTATGATAGAGTTCGGGATTTAAAAATTTTTGTAGTACTTTATTATTTTTTTTATGGTGTAATTTTTTTAAAGAATTTTTAAATTCTGGTATATTTTTTCATGGTTTTTTTCAGAGGTAGTGCTTCTATTTTTCACATAACTTAAGTTTCTTATACGAAAAAATCTTTTCTTGAGCTTTTACATTTTTTTTTTGTATGGGTGTGTGCAATAATTAAATGTCGCTTAAGGTAAAAATAAAAATGTTACATATTTGTAAAGCTCCATATATTAGAAAAACGTCGGTTTGGTTCGTTGAGTAAAAGAGTGTGCAGAGTGTTAGGTTAGTT
>JAECWT010000252.1:0-168163 GCA_018150885.1 Drosophila tristis | reverse complement strand
GATTTCAAGACAGAAGGGATATAGCCATTATAACGTAAACCGCAAGTAAACTCCCTTTCACCATAACTCAACAGTTTCTTATCGGAACATGCCGTACCACACGCTTCTAGCATCTCTATAATGTCGAATGTGTCAATGCGTCCTGAAGAATTCGCTGGATCGTGTGCAATCAATTTGGATTTCAGGACATAAAGGATATAGCCGTTATAACGTAAACCGACTCTGTTTCAAGTAAAAACCCCCTTTCACCCCACAACTCAACAGTTTCTTATCGGAAGATGTCATGCCACGCCTCCTCATCCTCTAGGAATGTCCGGAATGATTCAATGCCTGCAGAAGAATTTGCTAGATCGTTTGCAGCCCCAATTTAGTTTCAAGACATAAGGGATATAGCCGTTATAACGTAAACCGCAAGTAAACTCCCTGTTTCACCATAACTCAACAGTTTCTTATCGGAAGATGTCATGCCACGCCTCCCTAATCATCTCTAGAATGTCCGGAATGAGTCAATGCTCAAGCTAGATCGTTTGCAGCCAATTTGGATTTCAAGACATAAGGGATATAGCCGTTATAACGTAAACCGCAAGTAAACTCCCTGTTTCACCATAACTCAACAGTTTCTTATCGGAAGATGTCATGCCACGCCTCCTAATCATCTCTAGAATGTCCGGAATGATTCAATGCCTGCAGAAGAATTTGCTAGATCGTTTGCAGCCAATTTGGATTTCAAGACATAAGGGATATAGCCGTTATAACGTAAACCGCAAGTAAACTCCCTGTTTCACCATAACTCAACAGTTTCTTATCGGAAGATGTCATGCCACGCCTCCTAATCATCTCTAGAATGTCCGGAATGATTCAATGCTAGATCGTTTGCAGCCAATTTGGATTTCAAGACAGAAGGGATATAGCCATTATAACGTAAACCGCAAGTAAACTCCCTATTTCACCATAACTCAACAGTTTCTTATCGGAACATGCCATGCCACGCTTCCTAGCCATCTCTATAATGTCCGGAATGTGTCAATGCGTCCTGAAGAATTCGCTGGATCGTGTGCAATCAATTTGGATTTCAGGACATAAAGGATATAGCCGTTATAACGTAAACCGCAAGTAAACTCCCTGTTTCACCATAACTCAACAGTTTCTTATCGGAAGATGTCATGCCACGCCTCCTAATCATCTCTAGAATGTCCGGAATGATTCAATGCCTGCAGAAGAATTTGCTAGATCGTTTGCAGCCAATTTGGATTTCAAGACATAAGGGATATAGCCGTTATAACGTAAACCGCAAGTAAACTCCCTGTTTCACCATAACTCAACAGTTTCTTATCGGAAGATGTCATGCCACGCCTCCTAATCATCTCTAGAATGTCCGGAATGATTCAATGCTAGATCGTTTGCAGCCAATTTGGATTTCAAGACATAAGGGATATAGCCGTTATAACGTAAACCGCAAGTAAACTCCCTGTTTCACCATAACTCAACAGTTTCTTATCGGAACATGCCATGCCACGCTACCTAACCATCTCTAGAATGTCGGAATGTGTCTATGCGTCCTGAAGAATTCGCTGGATCGTGTGCAATCAATTTGAATTTCAGGACATAAAGGATATAGCCATTATAACGTAAACCTCAAGTAAACTCCTTGTTTCACCATAACTCAACAGTTTCTTATCGGAACAGGCTATGCCACGCTTCCTAGCCATCTCTAGAATGTCCGGAATGTGTCAATGCCTCCTGAAGAATTCGCTGGATCGTGTGCAATCAATTTGGATTTCAGGACATAAAGGATATAGCCGTTATAACGTATACCGCAAGTAAACTCCCTGTTTCACCATAACTCAACAGTTTCTTATCGGAACATGCCATGCCACGCTTCCTAGCCATCTCTAGAATGTCCGGAATGTGTCAATGCGTCCTGAAGAATTCGCTGGATCGTGTGCAATCAATTTGGATTTCAGGACGTAAAGGATATAGCCGCTATAGCGTAAACCGCAAGTAAACTCCCTGTTTCACCATAACTCAACAGTTTCTTATCGGAACAGGCCATGCCACGCTTCCTAGCCATCTCTAGAATGTCCGGAATGTGTCAATGCGTCCTGAAGAATTCGCTGGATCGTGTGCAATCAATTTGGATTAGAGGACGTAACGGATATAGCCACTATAGCGTAAACCGCAAGTAAACTCCCTGTTTCACCATAACTCAACAGTTTCTTATCGGAACAGGGCCATGCCACGCTTCCTAGCTATCTCTAGAATGTCCGGAATGTGTCAGTGCCTCCTGAAGAATTCGCTGGATCGTGTGCAATCAATTTGGATTTCAAGACATAAGGGATATAGCCATTATAACGTAAACCGCAAGTAAACTCCCTGTTTCACCATAACTCAACAGTTTCTTATCGGGACAGGACATGCCACGCTTCCTAGCTATCTCTAGAATGTCCGGAATGTGTCAGTGCCTCCTGAAGAATTCGCTGGATCGTGTGCAATCAATTTGGATTTCAAGACATAAGGGATATAGCCATTATAACGTAAACCGCAAGTAAACTCCCTGTTTCACCATAACTCAACAGTTTCTTATCGGAACAGGACATGCCACGCTTCCTAGCTATCTCTAGAATGTCCGGAATGTGTCAGTGCCTCCTGAAGAATTCGCTGGATCGTGTGCAATCAATTTGGATTTCAAGACATAAGGGATATAGCCATTATAACGTAAACCGCAAGTAAACTCCCTGTTTCACCATAGCTCAACAGTTTCTTATCGGAACAGGCTATGCCACGCTTCCTAGCCATCTCTAGAATGTCCGGAATGTGTCAATGCCTCCTGAAGAATTCGCTGGATCGTGTGCAATCAATTTGGATTTCAAGACATAAGGGATATAGCCATTATAACGTAAACCGCAAGTAAACTCCCTGTTTCACCATAACTCAACAGTTTCTTATCGGAACAGGCTATGCCACGCTTCCTAGCCATCTCTAGAATGTCCGGAATGTGTCAATGCCTCCTGAAGAATTCGCTGGATCGTGTGCAATCAATTTGGATTTCAAGACATAAGGGATATAGCCATTATAACGTAAACCGCAAGTAAACTCCCTGTTTCACCCATAACTCAACAGTTTCTTATCGGAACAGGACGTGCCACGCTTCCTAGCTATCTCTAGAATGTCCGGAATGTGTCAGTGCCTCCTGAAGAATTCGCTGGATCGTGTGCAATCAATTTGGATTTCAAGACATAAGGGATATAGCCATTATAACGTAAACCGCAAGTAAACTCCCTGTTTCACCATAACTCAACAGTTTCTTATCGGAACAGGACATGCCACGCTTCCTAGCTATCTCTAGAATGTCCGGAATGTGTCAGTGCCTCCTGAAGAATTCGCTGGATCGTGTGCAATCAATTTGGATTTCAAGACATAAGGGATATAGCCATTATAACGTAAACCGCAAGTAAACTCCCTGTTTCACCATAACTCAACAGTTTCTTATCGGAACAGGACATGCCACGCTTCCTAGCTATCTCTAGAATGTCCGGAATGTGTCAGTGCCTCCTGAAGAATTCGCTGGATCGTGTGCAATCAATTTGGATTAGAGGACGTAACGGATATAGCCACTATAGCGTAAACCGCAAGTAAACTCCCTGTTTCACCATAACTCAACAGTTTCTTATCGGAACAGGACATGCCACGCTTCCTAGCTATCTCTAGAATGTCCGGAATGTGTCAGTGCCTCCTGAAGAATTCGCTGGATCGTGTGCAATCAATTTGGATTTCAGGACATAAAGGATATAGCCATTATAACGTAAACCTCAAGTAAACTCCCTGTTTCACCATAACTCAACAGTTTCTTATCGGAACAGGCTATGCCACGCTTCCTAGCCATCTCTAGAATGTCCGGAATGTGTCAATGCCTCCTGAAGAATTCGCTGGATCGTGTGCAATCAATTTGGATTTCAGGACATAAAGGATATAGCCATTATAACGTAAACCGCAAGTAAACTACCTGCTTCACCATAGCTCAACAGTTTCTTATCGGAACATGCCATGCCACGCTTCCTAGCCATCTCTAGAATGTCCGGAATGTGTCAATGCCTCCTGAAGAATTCGCTGGATCGTGTGCAATCAATTTGGATTAGAGGACGTAACGGATATAGCCACTATAGCGTAAACCGCAAGTAAACTCCCTGTTTCACCATAACTCAACAGTTTCTTATCGGAACAGGACATGCCACGCTTCCTAGCTATCTCTAGAATGTCCGGAATGTGTCAGTGCCTCCTGAAGAATTCGCTGGATCGTGTGCAATCAATTTGGATTTCAGGACATAAAGGATATAGCCATTATAACGTAAACCTCAAGTAAACTCCCTGTTTCACCATAACTCAACAGTTTCTTATCGGAACAGGCTTATGCCACGCTTCCTACCCATCTCTAGAATGTCCGGAATGTGTCAATGCCTCCTGGAAGAATTCGCTGGATCGTGTGCAATCAATTTGGATTTCAGGACATAAAGGATATAGCCATTATAACGTAAACCGCAAGTAAACTCCCTGTTTCACCATAACTCAACAGTTTCTTATCGGAACAGGCTATGCCACGCTTCCTAGCCATCTCTAGAATGTCCGGAATGTGTCAGTGCCTCCTGAAGAATTCGCTGGATCGTGTGCAATCAATTTGGATTTCAAGACATAAGGGATATAGCCATTATAACGTAAACCGCAAGTAAACTCCCTGTTTCACCATAACTCAACAGTTTCTTATCGGAACAGGACATGCCACGCTTCCTAGCTATCTCTAGAATGTCCGGAATGTGTCAGTGCCTCCTGAAGAATTCGCTGGATCGTGTGCAATCAATTTGGATTTCAAGACATAAAGGGATATAGCCATTATAACGTAAACCGCAAGTAAACTCCCTGTTTCACCATAACTCAACAGTTTCTTATCGGAACAGGACATGCCACGCCTCCTAGCCATCTCTAGAATGTCCGGAATGTGTTAATGCCTTCTGAAGAATTCGCTGGATCGTTTGCAATCAATTTGGATTTCAGGACATAAAGGATATAGCCATTATAACGTAAACCTCAAGTAAACTCCCTGTTTCACCATAACTCAACAGTTTCTTATCGGAACATGCCATGCCACGCTTCCTAGCCATCTCTATAATGTCCGGAATGTGTCAATGCGTCCTGAAGAATTCGCTGGATCGTGTGCAATCAATTTGGATTAGAGGACATAACGGATATAGCCACTATAACGTAAACCGCAAGTAAACTCCCTGTTTCACCATAACTCAACAGTTTCTTATCGGAACAGGACATGCCACGCTTCCTAGCTATCTCTAGAATGTCCGGAATGTGTCAGTGCCTCCTGAAGAATTCGCTGGATCGTGTGCAATCAATTTGGATTTCAAGACATAAGGGATATAGCCATTATAACGTAAACCGCAAGTAAACTCCCTGTTTCACCATAACTCAACAGTTTCTTATCGGAACAGGACATGCCACGCTTCCTAGCTATCTCTAGAATGTCCGGAATGTGTCAGTGCCTCCTGAAGAATTCGCTGGATCGTGTGCAATCAATTTGGATTTCAAGACATAAAGGATATAGCCATTATAACGTAAACCGCAAGTAAACTCCCTGTTTCACCATAACTCAACAGTTTCTTATCGGAACAGGACATGCCACGCTTCCTAGCTATCTCTAGAATGTCCGGAATGTGTCAGTGCCTCCTGAAGAATTCGCTGGATCGTGTGCAATCAATTTGGATTTCAAGACATAAGGGATATAGCCATTATAACGTAAACCGCAAGTAAACTCCCTGTTTCACCATAACTCAACAGTTTCTTATCGGAACAGGCTATGCCACGCTTCCTAGCCATCTCTAGAATGTCCGGAATGTGTCAATGCCTCCTGAAGAATTCGCTGGATCGTGTGCAATCAATTTGGATTTCAAGACATAAGGGATATAGCCATTATAACGTAAACCGCAAGTAAACTCCCTGTTTCACCATAACTCAACAGTTTCTTATCGGAACAGGCTATGCCACGCTTCCTAGCCATCTCTAGAATGTCCGGAATGTGTCAATGCCTCCTGAAGAATTCGCTGGATCGTGTGCAATCAATTTGGATTTCAAGACATAAGGGATATAGCCATTATAACGTAAACCGCAAGTAAACTCCCTGTTTCACCATAACTCAACAGTTTCTTATCGGAACAGGACATGCCACGCTTCCTAGCTATCTCTAGAATGTCCGGAATGTGTCAATGCCTCCTGAAGAATTCGCTGGATCGTGTGCAATCAATTTGGATTTCAAGACATAAGGGATATAGCCATTATAACGTAAACCGCAAGTAAACTCCCTGTTTCACCATAACTCAACAGTTTCTTATCGGAACAGGACATGCCACGCTTCCTAGCTATCTCTAGAATGTCCGGAATGTGTCAGTGCCTCCTGAAGAATTCGCTGGATCGTGTGCAATCAATTTGGATTTCAAGACATAAGGGATATAGCCATTATAACGTAAACCGCAAGTAAACTCCCTGTTTCACCATAACTCAACAGTTTCTTATCGGAACAGGACATGCCACGCTTCCTAGCTATCTCTAGAATGTCCGGAATGTGTCAGTGCCTCCTGAAGAATTCGCTGGATCGTGTGCAATCAATTTGGATTAGAGGACGTAACGGATATAGCCACTATAGCGTAAACCGCAAGTAAACTCCCTGTTTCACCATAACTCAACAGTTTCTTATCGGAACAGGACATGCCACGCTTCCTAGCTATCTCTAGAATGTCCGGAATGTGTCAGTGCCTCCTGAAGAATTCGCTGGATCGTGTGCAATCAATTTGGATTTCAGGACATAAAGGATATAGCCATTATAACGTAAACCGCAAGTAAACTCCCTGTTTCACCATAACTCAACAGTTTCTTATCGGAACAGGCTATGCCACGCTTCCTAGCCATCTCTAGAATGTCCGGAATGTGTCAATGCCTCCTGAAGAATTCGCTGGATCGTGTGCAATCAATTTGGATTTCAGGACATAAAGGATATAGCCATTATAACGTAAACCGCAAGTAAACTACCTGCTTCACCATAGCTCAACAGTTTCTTATCGGAACATGCCATGCCACGCTTCCTAGCCATCTCTAGAATGTCCGGAATGTGTCAATGCCTCCTGAAGAATTCGCTGGATCGTGTGCAATCAATTTGGATTTCAGGACATAAAGGATATAGCCATTATAACGTAAACCGCAAGTAAACTCCCTGTTTCACCATAACTCAACAGTTTCTTATCGGAACAGGACATGCCACGCTTCCTAGCTATCTCTAGAATGTCCGGAATGTGTCAGTGCCTCCTGAAGAATTCGCTGGATCGTGTGCAATCAATTTGGATTTCAGGACATAAAGGATATAGCCATTATAACGTAAACCGCAAGTAAACTCCCTGTTTCACCATAACTCAACAGTTTCTTATCGGAACAGGCTATGCCACGCTTCCTAGCCATCTCTAGAATGTCCGGAATGTGTCAATGCCTCCTGAAGAATTCGCTGGATCGTGTGCAATCAATTTGGATTTCAGGACATAAAGGATATAGCCATTATAACGTAAACCGCAAGTAAACTCCCTGTTTCACCATAACTCAACAGTTTCTTATCGGAACAGGCCATGCCACGCTTCCTAGCCATCTCTAGAATGTCCGGAATGTGTCAGTGCGTCCTGAAGAATTCGCTGGATCGTGTGCAATCAATTTGGATTTCAGGACATAAAGGATATAGCCATTATAACGTAAACCGCAAGTAAACTCCCTGTTTCACCATAACTCAACAGTTTCTTATCGGAACATGCCATGCCACGCTTCCTAGCCATCTCTATAATGTCCGGAATGTGTCAATGCGTCCTGAAGAATTCGCTGGATCGTGTGCAATCAATTTGGATTTCAGGACATAAAGGATATAGCCGTTATAACGTAAACCGCAAGTAAACTCCCTGTTTCACCATAACTCAACAGTTTCTTATCGGAAGATGTCATGCCACGCCTCCTAATCATCTCTAGAATGTCCGGAATGATTCAATGCCTCCTGAAGAATTCGCTGGATCGTGTGCAATCAATTTGGATTAGAGGACGTAACGGATATAGCCACTATAGCGTAAACCGCAAGTAAACTCCCTGTTTCACGATAACTCAACAGTTTCTTATCGGAACAGGACATGCCACGCTTCCTAGCTATCTCTAGAATGTCCGGAATGTGTCAGTTGTAGTGTGGTTGGAAGTTTTTCAGTTATGATCGATTTTTATTTAAATGAAGCTTATATTTATACAAAATCGTTGGGGCGAGTTGCCTCCATGCAGGTGTTCTATCGTGGGAAACAAAGCCCTGTTGCGTAAGGTTCCCACAGTCAATATGCAATATGAGGCGTCAGCTTTCGGTCAGCGGTGGTACCTGCCCAATGCCCGTTACGTAAGGTTCTTACGGTTTAGATGCAGACGCATCACTTTTGGGCAGCGACAATGACCGCCGCCGAAACCGCATCATATTGCAACTTGGCCTTGGGGTGGTGCTTAAATTGGTTAGGCCAAACACACTGCATGAATACACTACACCTCCCTTTTTATAAGAATAACGTAATATAGTAATGGAGTTATTCTAAGGTGTTACAAGGTTTTACAAAGTGTGTTTGTGTGTGTCAAAATATATTTGTGTAGGTGTAAATTGCTTTAAGTGTACATTGTATTTGTATGAAGTAATATTATTTATAATAATTATTATTTTTTTTTTTTTTTTTTTTTTTTTTTTTTTGTTAATTAGTACGTTTTTGTTTAATTCTGTTTAAGGGTATAAGTATATATGTATGTATAAGTAATTTTATATAATTATTTTTACTTTTTTTTTTTTTTTTTTTCTATGCCCATGAAATGGTGAAAAAGAACAAATTGTTTATATTATATTTTCTTTATATACTTTTAATCTATTTTTGTTTACGTTGGTGGTTTTATTTCTATCCTTTAATATGTAGTTATTCCTATCGTCTATTCCTATTACCTTATATGGGCCCCTATATTGGTTATCTAGTTTATGACCTGTGTCATTTTTAACTAATACTAAATCTCCTATATTTATTTGTATGCTATTTAGGTTCCTGTCATAATATGCTTTTTGTTTTGTTTTTGCTTTTTCTAATAATAATTTTGATCTACTCGTAGCTATCTGTAATCTATATTTTACTTCCTTATCGTATGCTTCATGGTTGTATACTGGACTAACCTTACCTTCTTCTAGAAAGTCATACGTTTGTGGTGTTTTACCAAAAACCAGTTCAAATGGGCAATACCCATGTACTGTTGATGGTGTTGTATTGTAGCAATATGTAAAGTACTTTAGCCATTCGTCCCAATCATTCTTTTCACTAGAGATGTACGAGCGAACATACTCGTTGAATGTTCGGTGTGTACGTTCTACTGCACCGAGTGTCTGATGGTGATGGGCTGTCGATGTTCTATGTTTAATTTTTAATAACTGGC
Source organism: Drosophila tristis (assembly GCA_018150885.1). Lineage (NCBI taxonomy): Eukaryota > Metazoa > Arthropoda > Insecta > Diptera > Drosophilidae > Drosophila > Drosophila tristis. Next base: position 158,641 of record JAECWT010000252.1, on the reverse strand, counting down.
ATAATTCGGAAAAAATGCTGTTTTTATATTCTGTACCCATATCCGTTATGAGCGTCCTCATAGGACCATAGATAAGAATAAAGTTATTAAAGATACTACTGGCTACGACTTTAGCATGCTTGCTAGGGATCGGTATTGTAATAAGGTATTTAGTCAAATCGCATAGAATTGTAACGGCGTATTCATTATTGTTTTCTGACCTTGGTAGGGGTCCTATTGTGTCGATCTGAACCGTATCGAATGCTTTTGCTGGCGTTGCAGTTAATTGCATTTCTTCTTTGTTGTGTTTGAGAGTTTTGTTCTTCAAACATTTGTCACAATGTTTGATATACTTTTTTTATATCCCTTGTCATGTTTTTCCAGTTGTATTTTTCTCTAATCTTGGTAATTGTACGATTGACTCCTGGTGGCCTCCAGTAATTGGGTCGTCGTGGAATTGTTTTAATATTTTATCGATCGATTTTTTGTCTTGCAAGTATGTTGTTTTTGGCGTTAACGCAATTGTTATGTCTGTAAGGTTTTTTATTTCCCATTTCTTTAAATTCTTCTACCCGGGTATATTTAAATATTCTGTCTTCTAAGGACAGTTGTAATTTAGTGACGCCTAGATTACCGGCTTCTAAAGTAAGCCTCTTGAAGAATTGTCCTAAGTCAATTTTCTCGTTAATAATCAGGTCATTCACTATAAATTGGCTACAAATTCGTTTCCCTTTTTGAATAGTAAATTCGGAAGGGTCAGAATGAGCTCGACATGTCGTTTTACTTCTTTTTTATATAGCGCTTCATATATTTTGGGACCTTAAGACTTTCTTTACCAGTCGTATTAAGACTGTTTTTTGTTTTTACTTTTTCGGCTTCTGACCGTGTTGTTACTTTAAGTATTTGGGCTGCCTTGGCAGTTAAGTTTTTCAAATCTGATATTTCTATGCGGGATAGCGCATCCGCTACATAGTTTTCTTTTCCTGCTATGTACTCCACCACAAAATCATATTCTTCTAAATCTAATCGCATTCGTGTTAACTTAGACGACGGGTTTTTCATTGAAAATAGGTATGTTAATGGGCGATGATCTGTTTTCACCAGGAATTTTGTACCGTATAGGTATGGTCTGAAATATGTTATAGCCCAGTGAATTGCTGCTAATTCTTTTTCTATTGTTGATTTATTGGATTCGCCTTTTGTAAATGCCTTAGATGCATATGCAACTGGTAATTGCTTACCATCGTACTCTTGGCTTAGTACTGCTCCACATGCGAAACCGCTGGCATCTGTTGTTAAGCAAAATGATTTTTGGAAATCTGGGTATTGTAAGATTTGAGGGCTTATAAGAGCATTTTTTAAGAAAATTGAAAGCTGTATTGCACTCTTCCGTCCATATAAAGGGTGTATTTTTCTACTTAATCTTGTTAAATTACGAGCTTGTTCTGCAAAATTTGGAATAAATCTTCTATAGTAGTTACAAAATGCAACAAACCTTTTGTTTCGTCTGCTGATGTTGGTGTTGGGTAGTTTTGAATTAATGTGAACTTAGTGTCGTCTGGCAATATTCCTTTGTCTGTGCATTTATGGCCTAAGTATGTTACTTCGTGACTAAAAAATAAACATTTGTCTGGGTGCAACTTTAGGTTGTATTTTCTGCAGATAGTGAACACATCTCTAAGGTTTTTTAGCATGTGTTCTTCGGAACAGCCTAATACGACCAAGTCGTCCATGTATAGGAATGCCTGTGCAGGTGATAATCCTGCAAATGCCATGGTCATCATTCTTTGGAATGAGTTTGGTGCTATTTTGAGGCCGTAAGGCAATCTTTGAATCTATATGTTCCGTTATCTGCCGTAAAAGATGTGACATTTCTTGACTTTTTCTCTAGTTCAATTTGGTGGAAACCAGATGTTAAATCTAAACAGGAGAAATATTTTGATCTTCCCAACTGGTCCAAAATATCATCTATTCTGGGCAGTGGGAACTTATCTGCTATTAGTTTTTTATTTATGCCCTATAATCAACTACCATTCTCCATCGTTTTTGAGTTTTTCCTGGTAGTGATTTTTTGGTACTAATAGCAATGGGCTGTTGTATGCTGATACTGAGGGCTCTATTATGTCATCTTTTATAAGTTTCTTTATTTGAATATTTATTTCGTCTTTTTGGCTATGGGGTATTCTATAGTTTTTTATGTAAACCGGCTCATCGTTTAATAGTTTTAATTCCTGTTTGTAAAAGTTGTTTACTGTTATTGGTTCACTCTCTAATGCAAATATATCAACGTATTCAGAACAGAGGGTATTAATTTCCTTTTTTATAAATTTCGGAAAATTCGTATTAAGTTTTTTCATAATTTCTTTATTTTTGTTTATTTTTATGTTTTTATTGTTAATTAGTTCATAATCCTCAAGGTTTTCCGTTTGAATATTTGTATCGGATACTGTGCAATTATTATCAGTTGTATTGATGATTCGGACAAAAGCTTGTTTGCTTGTGGTAATTGTATTTGCAATGAAGATGCCTTTGTGAATTTCCTGGTTCGGTATGAGAACTTCTTTGTGTTCTGAGCATATTTTCATTAAACGGACAACTTCGGACCTAGCTGGAATTGTTATTGTATTTATATTTTGTGAATTTCGCATAGGAATGGCTATGTCTTCGTGAAAGTCGTGTGGTCTCAAAGTTAACCAATCTTGATTATCTTGGTAATCTAGAATGCAATTATATTTTTTAATGAAGTCTAAACCAATAATTCCAGTACAATTGATTGGAAAGTCATCTTTGACAAGATGAAAAGTATGTTTTATTAAAATATTGCCGCATATCAAGTCCGCTTCCACTATTCCTAGCGTATTAATTGTTCCTTTCCCTATACCATTGAGGTTCGTTGTTATTGATTTATTTATTTTTATATTATTTGTAATTTCGCCAATTTTGAAAATTGAAATATCAGCCCCTGTGTCTACCAAAAACGTTGAAACCGCATTGTTTAGTGAAGTTTTTGTTGATATAAAACTATTGAAATGTAAATTGAACACGAATATGGATTTTTTTAGCGCTATTTATTCTTGTGGGGGAGTTTATGCGTTTTCCGCATTTTCTGTACTATCTACAACGCGGACATTTTGGTGGCCTCCTCGTCTATTATTTTGTTGATTATTTCCGTTTCGGTAATAGCCACCGTTATTGTACCGACCGTTGTAGTTTCCGGAACTGGTTATTACCACGACCTCGGGTACCCTGGAAACGGCCTCTGTTTCCATGATACCCCTATTTGAATAATACATTACGGTATCTGCTCGTCCAGTTGCTTCGGTGCAACTGGTAACGAATTTTGCTACCGCTTCGCTCATGGTCGAGAATGTTCCAGCTTGCATGATAAGTTTGACCTTATCATTGGTGCAGTTTTGAATCATTGCCTTGACCGCCTGCTGGGTACTATATTTTTCTGCCTGCTCATGTGTCATTCCGTCAGAAATAAAAGCGCATTCCAGAGTTTTTGTTAATTGTTCAATTTCTTTTGTGTACTGGTTAGCGGTCTTACTCATCTGGCGGATGTTCATTATTTTGGCAGTTATTGAATCTATTGATTCGCCTTTTACGTTTGTTTTAAGTCTATTTATAATGGAAACAAGTGTGCATTCTGTACTAATTAAATTCCTAACAGCACCTTTTAGTTTGGTTTTTACCAATGACACTGCTGTGGCGTCATGTTCACCTTTGATGGTGTTAACCAAAGATAAGGCATCCAGAAAACTTTGTAGGTTTTCTGCCCTACCGTCAAACTCTGGGATGAGTTTGCTGGCTGTATTAAGAAATTCTATTATTGTTTGAGGCATATTTGAACCTGAAGGTTTTTCACCTTCTGAACTATCGTCGCTATCTGAACTATTTTGCAGCAGTTCTCGTGTGAAAACTGCTGGGTTATTTAGCGCGATTGGTATCACTAAATGCAAATGGTGTCTTTTGTTAATGTTCTCAAGGCACTCTGTTAGCCGTCTGAGAACATCTGTGACCTGGCCGTTATGGAGTTCAGAAAGGTTATGGTGGGCTGCTTTTATTAAGCATTTGATTTCGTTGTAAATGTGAACAACGATCTCAGTATGCTTAATTAGCGTTTGTCGCTTAATGCGCTTTGTCTTATTTAGACATTTATATGATTTATCAAATTCTACCTTGAAGTTTCTAATTTTTTTGTCTTAATGTTTCCCATTCCATTCCGATTGGTAGCTGGGTTGCAGAATTTGTGTCAAGAGTTAAACTAGATTTTATCTAGTGCATCAGCGCGAGACATACTTTTCTACTTTTTTTCAGGCTTCTATGATGCATGTTGTAAATTTTGATTATTAGATTTATTGCTGCTATGATTACTAATATTAACAGAAGGAACCACAATTCATTGATGCTATCTGTATGATCAACAATTTGTATCTTGTTGGCAGGATCGCCATGTAGTGTGGTTGGAAGTTTTTCAGTTATGATCGATTTTTATTTAAATGAAGCTTATATTTATACAAAATCGTTGGGGCGAGTTGCCTCCATGCAGGTGTTCTATCGTGGGAAACAAAGCCCTGTTGCGTAAGGTTCCCACAGTCAATATGCAATATGAGGCGTCAGCTTTCGGTCAGCGGTGGTACCTGCCCAATGCCCGTTACGTAAGGTTCTTACGGTTTAGATGCAGACGCATCACTTTTGGGCAGCGACAATGACCGCCGCCGAAACCGCATCATATTGCAACTTGGCCTTGGGGTGGTGCTTAAATTGGTTAGGCCAAACACACTGCATGAATACACTACACAGTGCCTCCTGAAGAATTCGCTGGATCGTGCGCAATCAATTTGGATTTCAGGACATAAAGGATATAGCCATTATAACGTAAACCTCAAGTAAACTCCCTGTTTCACCATAACTCAACAGTTTCTTATCGGAACATGCCATGCCACGCTTCCTAGCCATCTCTAGAATGTCCGGAATGTGTCAATGCGTCCTGAAGAATTCGTTGGTGGGGTTTGAAATCCATTTGGATTTCAGGACATAAAGGATATAGCCATTATAACGTAAACCGCAAGTAAACTCCCTGTTTCACCATAACTCAACAGTTTCTTATCGGAACAGGACATGCCACGCTTCCTAGCTATCTCTAGAATGTCCGGAATGTGTCAATGCCTCCTGAAGAATTCGCTGGATCGTGTGCAATCAATTTGGATTTCAAGACATAAGGGATATAGCCATTATAACGTAAACCGCAAGTAAACTCCCTGTTTCACCATAACTCAACAGTTTCTTATCGGAACAGGCCATGCCACGCTTCCTAGCTATCTCTAGAATGTCCGGAATGTGTCAGTGCCTCCTGAAGAATTCGCTGGATCGTGTGCAATCAATTTGGATTTCAGGACATAAAGGATATAGCCATTATAACGTAAACCGCAAGTAAACTCCCTGTTTCACCATAACTCAACAGTTTCTTATCGGAACATGCCATGCCACGCTTCCTAGCCATCTCTAGAATGTCCGGAATGTGTCAATGCGTCCTGAAGAATTCGCTGGATCGTGTGCAATCAATTTGGATTTCAGGACATAAAGGATATAGCCATTATAACGTAAACCGCAAGTAAACTCCCTGTTTCACCATAACTCAACAGTTTCTTATCGGAACAGGACATGCCACGCTTCCTAGCTATCTCTAGAATGTCCGGAATGTGTCAATGCCTCCTGAAGAATTCGCTGGATCGTGTGCAATCAATTTGGATTTCAGGACATAAAGGATATAGCCATTATAACGTAAACCGCAAGTAAACTCCCTGTTTCACCATAACTCAACAGTTTCTTATCGGAACAGGCCATGCCACGCTTCCTAGCCATCTCTAGAATGTCCGGAATGTGTCAATGCGTCCTGAAGAATTCGCTGGATCGTGTGCAATCAATTTGGATTTCAGGACATAAAGGATATAGCCATTATAACGTAAACCGCAAGTAAACTCCCTGTTTCACCATAACTCAACAGTTTCTTATCGGAACATGCCATGCCACGCTTCCTAGCCATCTCTAGAATGTCCGGAATGTGTCAATGCGTCCTGAAGAATTCGCTGGATCGTGTGCAATCAATTTGGATTTCAGGACATAAAGGATATAGCCATTATAACGTAAACCGCAAGTAAACTCCCTGTTTCACCATAACTCAACAGTTTCTTATCGGAACATGCCATGCCACGCTTCCTAGCCATCTCTAGAATGTCCGGAATGTGTCAATGCGTCCTGAAGAATTCGCTGGATCGTGTGCAATCAATTTGGATTTCAAGACATAAGGGATATAGCCATTATAACGTAAACCGCAAGTAAACTCCCTGTTTCACCATAACTCAACAGTTTCTTATCGGAACAGGCCATGCCACGCTTCCTAGCTATCTCTAGAATGTCCGGAATGTGTCAATGCGTCCTGAAGAATTCGCTGGATCGTGTGCAATCAATTTGGATTTCAGGACATAAAGGATATAGCCGTTATAACGTAAACCGCAAGTAAACTCCCTGTTTCACCATAACTCAACAGTTTCTTATCGGAACATGCCATGCCACGCTTCCTAGCCATCTCTAGAATGTCCGGAATGTGTCAATGCCTCCTGAAGAATTCGCTGGATCGTGTGCAATCAATTTGGATTTCAGGACATAAAGGATATAGCCATTATAACGTAAACCGCAAGTAAACTCCCTGTTTCACCATAACTCAACAGTTTCTTATCGGAACAGGCCATGCCACGCTTCCTAGCCATCTCTAGAATGTCCGGAATGTGTCAATGCCTCCTGAAGAATTCGCTGGATCGTGTGCAATCAATTTGGATTTCAGGACATAAAGGATATAGCCATTATAACGTAAACCGCAAGTAAACTCCCTGTTTCACCATAACTCAACAGTTTCTTATCGGAACATGCCATGCCACGCTTCCTAGCCATCTCTAGAATGTCCGGAATGTGTCAATGCGTCCTGAAGAATTCGCTGGATCGTGTGCAATCAATTTGGATTTCAGGACATAAAGGATATAGCCGTTATAACGTAAACCGCAAGTAAACTCCCTGTTTCACCATAACTCAACAGTTTCTTATCGGAAGATGTCATGCCACGCCTCCTAATCATCTCTAGAATGTCCGGAATGATTCAATGCTAGATCGTTTGCAGCCAATTTGGATTTCAAGACAGAAGGGATATAGCCATTATAACGTAAACCGCAAGTAAACTCCCTATTTCACCATAACTCAACAGTTTCTTATCGGAACATGCCATGCCACGCTTCCTAGCCATCTCTATAATGTCCGGAATGTGTCAATGCGTCCTGAAGAATTCGCTGGATCGTGTGCAATCAATTTGGATTTCAGGACATAAAGGATATAGCCATTATAACGTAAACCGCAAGTAAACTCCCTGTTTCACCATAACTCAACAGTTTCTTATCGGAACATGCCATGCCACGCTTCCTAGCTATCTCTAGAATGTCCGGAATGTGTCAATGCGTCCTGAAGAATTCGCTGGATCGTGTGCAATCAATTTGGATTTCAGGACATAAAGGATATAGCCATTATAACGTAAACCGCAAGTAAACTCCCTGTTTCACCATAACTCAACAGTTTCTTATCGGAACATGCCATGCCACGCTTCCTAGCCATCTCTAGAATGTCCGGAATGTGTCAATGCGTCCTGAAGAATTCGCTGGATCGTGTGCAATCAATTTGGATTTCAGGACATAAAGGATATAGCCGTTATAACGTAAACCGCAAGTAAACTCCCTGTTTCACCATAACTCAACAGTTTCTTATCGGAAGATGTCATGCCACGCCTCCTAATCATCTCTAGAATGTCCGGAATGATTCAATGCCTGCAGAAGAATTTGCTAGATCGTTTGCAGCCAATTTGGATTTCAAGACATAAGGGATATAGCCGTTATAACGTAAACCGCAAGTAAACTCCCTGTTTCACCATAACTCAACAGTTTCTTATCGGAACATGCCATGCCACGCTTCCTAGCCATCTCTATAATGTCCGGAATGTGTCAATGCGTCCTGAAGAATTCGCTGGATCGTGTGCAATCAATTTGGATTAGAGGACGTAACGGATATAGCCACTATAGCGTAAACCGCAAGTAAACTCCCTGTTTCACCATAACTCAACAGTTTCTTATCGGAACAGGACATGCCACGCTTCCTAGCTATCTCTAGAATGTCCGGAATGTGTCAGTGCCTCCTGAAGAATTCGCTGGATCGTGTGCAATCAATTTGGATTTCAGGACATAAAGGATATAGCCATTATAACGTAAACCGCAAGTAAACTCCCTGTTTCACCATAACTCAACAGTTTCTTATCGGAACATGCCATGCCACGCTTCCTAGCCATCTCTAGAATGTCCGGAATGTGTCAATGCGTCCTGAAGAATTCGCTGGATCGTGTGCAATCAATTTGGATTTCAGGACATAAAGGATATAGCCATTATAACGTAAACCTCAAGTAAACTCCCTGTTTCACCATAACTCAACAGTTTCTTATCGGAACAGGACATGCCACGCTTCCTAGCTATCTCTAGAATGTCCGGAATGTGTCAGTGCCTCCTGAAGAATTCGCTGGATCGTGTGCAATCAATTTGGATTTCAAGACATAAGGGATATAGCCATTATAACGTAAACCGCAAGTAAACTCCCTGTTTCACCATAACTCAACAGTTTCTTATCGGAACAGGCCATGCCACGCTTCCTAGCCATCTCTAGAATGTCCGGAATGTGTCAATGCCTCCTGAAGAATTCGCTGGATCGTGTGCAATCAATTTGGATTTCAGGACATAAAGGATATAGCCGTTATAACGTAAACCGCAAGTAAACTCCCTGTTTCACCATAACTCAACAGTTTCTTATCGGAACAGGACATGCCACGCTTCCTAGCTATCTCTAGAATGTCCGGAATGTGTCAATGCCTCCTGAAGAATTCGCTGGATCGTGTGCAATCAATTTGGATTTCAAGACATAAGGGATATAGCCATTATAACGTAAACCGCAAGTAAACTCCCTGTTTCACCATAACTCAACAGTTTCTTATCGGAACAGGCCATGCCACGCTTCCTAGCCATCTCTAGAATGTCCGGAATGTGTCAATGCCTCCTGAAGAATTCGCTGGATCGTGTGCAATCAATTTGGATTTCAGGACATAAAGGATATAGCCATTATAACGTAAACCGCAAGTAAACTCCCTGTTTCACCATAACTCAACAGTTTCTTATCGGAACATGCCATGCCACGCTTCCTAGCCATCTCTAGAATGTCCGGAATGTGTCAATGCGTCCTGAAGAATTCGCTGGATCGTGTGCAATCAATTTGGATTTCAGGACATAAAGGATATAGCCATTATAACGTAAACCTGCAAGTAAACTCCCTGTTTCACCATAACTCAACAGTTTCTTATCGGAACAGGACATGCCACGCTTCCTAGCTATCTCTAGAATGTCCGGAATGTGTCAATGCCTCCTGAAGAATTCGCTGGATCGTGTGCAATCAATTTGGATTACAGGACATAAAGGATATAGCCATTATAACGTAAACCGCAAGTAAACTCCCTGTTTCACCATAACTCAACAGTTTCTTATCGGAACATGCCATGCCACGCTTCCTAGCCATCTCTAGAATGTCCGGAATGTGTCAATGCGTCCTGAAGAATTCGCTGGATCGTGTGCAATCAATTTGGATTTCAGGACATAAAGGATATAGCCATTATAACGTAAACCGCAAGTAAACTCCCTGTTTCACCATAACTCAACAGTTTCTTATCGGAACAGGACATGCCACGCTTCCTAGCTATCTCTAGAATGTCCGGAATGTGTCAGTGCCTCCTGAAGAATTCGCTGGATCGTGTGCAATCAATTTGGATTAGAGGACATAACGGATATAGCCACTATAGCGTAAACCGCAAGTAAACTCCCTGTTTCACCATAACTCAACAGTTTCTTATCGGAACAGGACATGCCACGCTTCCTAGCTATCTCTAGAATGTCCGGAATGTGTCAGTGCCTCCTGAAGAATTCGCTGGATCGTGTGCAATCAATTTGGATTTCAGGACATAAAGGATATAGCCATTATAACGTAAACCTCAAGTAAACTCCCTGTTTCACCATAACTCAACAGTTTCTTATCGGAACAGGACATGCCACGCTTCCTAGCTATCTCTAGAATGTCCGGAATGTGTCAGTGCCTCCTGAAGAATTCGCTGGATCGTGTGCAATCAATTTGGATTTCAAGACATAAGGGATATAGCCATTATAACGTAAACCGCAAGTAAACTCCCTGTTTCACCATAACTCAACAGTTTCTTATCGGAACAGGCTATGCCACGCTTCCTAGCCATCTCTAGAATGTCCGGAATGTGTCAATGCCTCCTGAAGAATTCGCTGGATCGTGTGCAATCAATTTGGATTTCAGGACATAAAGGATATAGCCATTATAACGTAAACCGCAAGTAAACTCCCTGTTTCACCATAGCTCAACAGTTTCTTATCGGAACATGCCATGCCACGCTTCCTAGCCATCTCTAGAATGTCCGGAATGTGTCAATGCCTCCTGAAGAATTCGCTGGATCGTGTGCAATCAATTTGGATTTCAGGACATAAAGGATATAGCCGTTATAACGTAAACCGCAAGTAAACTCCCTGTTTCACCATAACTCAACAGTTTCTTATCGGAACAGGCTATGCCACGCTTCCTAGCCATCTCTAGAATGTCCGGAATGTGTCAATGCCTCCTGAAGAATTCGCTGGATCGTGTGCAATCAATTTGGATTTCAGGACATAAAGGATATAGCCATTATAACGTAAACCGCAAGTAAACTCCCTGTTTCACCATAACTCAACAGTTTCTTATCGGAACAGGCTATGCCACGCTTCCTAGCCATCTCTAGAATGTCCGGAATGTGTCAATGCCTCCTGAAGAATTCGCTGGATCGTGTGCAATCAATTTGGATTTCAGGACATAAAGGATATAGCCATTATAACGTAAACCGCAAGTAAACTCCCTGTTTCACCATAGCTCAACAGTTTCTTATCGGAACATGCCATGCCACGCTTCCTAGCCATCTCTAGAATGTCCGGAATGTGTCAATGCCTCCTGAAGAATTCGCTGGATCGTGTGCAATCAATTTGGATTTCAGGACATAAAGGATATAGCCGTTATAACGTAAACCGCAAGTAAACTCCCTGTTTCACCATAACTCAACAGTTTCTTATCGGAACATGCCATGCCACGCTTCCTAGCCATCTCTAGAATGTCCGGAATGTGTCAATGCGTCCTGAAGAATTCGCTGGATCGTGTGCAATCAATTTGGATTTCAGGACATAAAGGATATAGCCATTATAACGTAAACCGCAAGTAAACTCCCTGTTTCACCATAACTCAACAGTTTCTTATCGGAACATGCCATGCCACGCTTCCTAGCTATCTCTAGAATGTCCGGAATGTGTCAATGCGTCCTGAAGAATTCGCTGGATCGTGTGCAATCAATTTGGATTTCAGGACATAAAGGATATAGCCGTTATAACGTAAACCGCAAGTAAACTCCCTGTTTCACCATAACTCAACAGTTTCTTATCGGAACATGCCATGCCACGCTTCCTAGCCATCTCTATAATGTCCGGAATGTGTCAATGCGTCCTGAAGAATTCGCTGGATCGTGTGCAATCAATTTGGATTTCAGGACATAAAGGATATAGCCGTTATAACGTAAACCGCAAGTAAACTCCCTGTTTCACCATAACTCAACAGTTTCTTATCGGAAGATGTCATGCCACGCCTCCTAATGATCTCTAGAATGTCCGGAATGATTCAATGCCTGCAGAAGAATTTGCTAGATCGTTTGCAGCCAATTTGGATTTCAAGACATAAAGGATATAGCCATTATAACGTAAACCTCAAGTAAACTCCCTGTTTCACCATAACTCAACAGTTTCTTATCGGAACATGCCATGCCACGCTTCCTAGCCATCTCTAGAATGTCCGGAATGTGTCAATGCGTCCTGAAGAATTCGCTGGATCGTGTGCAATCAATTTGGATTTCAGGACATAAAGGATATAGCCATTATAACGTAAACCTCAAGTAAACTCCCTGTTTCACCATAACTCAACAGTTTCTTATCGGAACAGGACATGCCACGCTTCCTAGCTATCTCTAGAATGTCCGGAATGTGTCAGTGCCTCCTGAAGAATTCGCTGGATCGTGTGCAATCAATTTGGATTACAGGACATAACGGATATAGCCACTATAACGTAAACCGCAAGTAAACTCCCTGTTTCACCATAACTCAACAGTTTCTTATCGGAACAGGACATGCCACGCTTCCTAGCTATCTCTAGAATGTCCGGAATGTGTCAGTGCCTCCTGAAGAATTCGCTGGATCGTGTGCAATCAATTTGGATTTCAAGACATAAGGGATATAGCCATTATAACGTAAACCGCAAGTAAACTCCCTGTTTCACCATAACTCAACAGTTTCTTATCGGAACATGCCATGCCACGCTTCCTAGCCATCTCTATAATGTCCGGAATGTGTCAATGCGTCCTGAAGAATTCGCTGGATCGTGTGCAATCAATTTGGATTTCAGGACATAAAGGATATAGCCGTTATAACGTAAACCGCAAGTAAACTCCCTGTTTCACCATAACTCAACAGTTTCTTATCGGAAGATGTCATGCCACGCCTCCTAATCATCTCTAGAATGTCCGGAATGATTCAATGCCTGCAGAAGAATTGGCTAGATCGTTTGCAATCAATTTGGATTTCAAGACATAAGGGATATAGCCATTATAACGTAAACCGCAAGTAAACTCCCTGTTTCACCATAACTCAACAGTTTCTTATCGGAAGATGTCATGCCACGCCTCCTAACCATCTCTAGAATGTCCGGAATGATTCAATGCCTGCAGAAGAATTTGCTAGATCGTTTGCAGCCAATTTGGATTTCAAGACATAAGGGATATAGCCATTATAACGTAAACCGCAAGTAAACTCCCTGTTTCACCATAACTCAACAGTTTCTTATCGGAACATGCCATGCCACGCTTCCTAGCCATCTCTAGAATGTCCGGAATGTGTCAGTGCCTCCTGAAGAATTCGCTGGATCGTGTGCAATCAATTTGGATTTCAAGACATAAGGGATATAGCCATTATAACGTAAACCGCAAGTAAACTCCCTGTTTCACCATAACTCAACAGTTTCTTATCGGAACAGGCTATGCCACGCTTCCTAGCCATCTCTAGAATGTCCGGAATGTGTCAATGCCTCCTGAAGAATTCGCTGGATCGTGTGCAATCAATTTGGATTTCAGGACATAAAGGATATAGCCATTATAACGTAAACCGCAAGTAAACTCCCTGTTTCACCATAACTCAACAGTTTCTTATCGGAACAGGACATGCCACGCTTCCTAGCTATCTCTAGAATGTCCGGAATGTGTCAGTGCCTCCTGAAGAATTCGCTGGATCGTGTGCAATCAATTTGGATTTCAAGACATAAGGGATATAGCCATTATAACGTAAACCGCAAGTAAACTCCCTGTTTCACCATAACTCAACAGTTTCTTATCGGAACAGGCTATGCCACGCTTCCTAGCCATCTCTAGAATGTCCGGAATGTGTCAATGCCTCCTGAAGAATTCGCTGGATCGTGTGCAATCAATTTGGATTTCAGGACATAAAGGATATAGCCGTTATAACGTAAACCGCAAGTAAACTCCCTGTTTCACCATAACTCAACAGTTTCTTATCGGAACATGCCATGCCACGCTTCCTAGCCATCTCTAGAATGTCCGGAATGTGTCAATGCGTCCTGAAGAATTCGCTGGATCGTGTGCAATCAATTTGGATTTCAGGACATAAAGGATATAGCCATTATAACGTAAACCGCAAGTAAACTCCCTGTTTCACCATAACTCAACAGTTTCTTATCGGAACAGGACATGCCACGCTTCCTAGCTATCTCTAGAATGTCCGGAATGTGTCAGTGCCTCCTGAAGAATTCGCTGGATCGTGTGCAATCAATTTGGATTAGAGGACATAAAGGATATAGCCATTATAACGTAAACCTCAAGTAAACTCCCTGTTTCACCATAACTCAACAGTTTCTTATCGGAACATGCCATGCCACGCTTCCTAGCCATCTCTAGAATGTCCGGAATGTGTCAGTGCCTCCTGAAGAATTCGCTGGATCGTGTGCAATCAATTTGGATTTCAGGACATAAAGGATATAGCCATTATAACGTAAACCGCAAGTAAACTCCCTGTTTCACCATAACTCAACAGTTTCTTATCGGAACAGGACATGCCACGCTTCCTAGCTATCTCTAGAATGTCCGGAATGTGTCAATGCCTCCTGAAGAATTCGCTGGATCGTGTGCAATCAATTTGGATTTCAGGACATAAAGGATATAGCCATTATAACGTAAACCGCAAGTAAACTCCCTGTTTCACCATAACTCAACAGTTTCTTATCGGAACAGGACATGCCACGCTTCCTAGCTATCTCTAGAATGTCCGGAATGTGTCAGTGCCTCCTGAAGAATTCGCTGGATCGTGTGCAATCAATTTGGATTTCAAGACATAAGGGATATAGCCATTATAACGTAAACCGCAAGTAAACTCCCTGTTTCACCATAACTCAACAGTTTCTTATCGGAACAGGCTATGCCACGCTTCCTAGCCATCTCTAGAATGTCCGGAATGTGTCAATGCCTCCTGAAGAATTCGCTGGATCGTGTGCAATCAATTTGGATTTCAGGACATAAAGGATATAGCCATTATAACGTAAACCGCAAGTAAACTCCCTGTTTCACCATAACTCAACAGTTTCTTATCGGAACATGCCATGCCACGCTTCCTAGCCATCTCTAGAATGTCCGGAATGTGTCAATGCCTCCTGAAGAATTCGCTGGATCGTGTGCAATCAATTTGGATTTCAGGACATAAAGGATATAGCCGTTATAACGTAAACCGCAAGTAAACTCCCTGTTTCACCATAACTCAACAGTTTCTTATCGGAACAGGCCATGCCACGCTTCCTAGCCATCTCTAGAATGTCCGGAATGTGTCAATGCCTCCTGAAGAATTCGCTGGATCGTGTGCAATCAATTTGGATTTCAGGACATAAAGGATATAGCCATTATAACGTAAACCGCAAGTAAACTCCCTGTTTCACCATAACTCAACAGTTTCTTATCGGAACAGGCCATGCCACGCTTCCTAGCCATCTCTAGAATGTCCGGAATGTGTCAATGCCTCCTGAAGAATTCGCTGGATCGTGTGCAATCAATTTGGATTTCAGGACATAAAGGATATAGCCATTATAACGTAAACCGCAAGTAAACTCCCTGTTTCACCATAACTCAACAGTTTCTTATCGGAACATGCCATGCCACGCTTCCTAGCCATCTCTAGAATGTCCGGAATGTGTCAATGCCTCCTGAAGAATTCGCTGGATCGTGTGCAATCAATTTGGATTTCAGGACATAAAGGATATAGCCATTATAACGTAAACCGCAAGTAAACTCCCTGTTTCACCATAACTCAACAGTTTCTTATCGGAACATGCCATGCCACGCTTCCTAGCCATCTCTAGAATGTCCGGAATGTGTCAATGCGTCCTGAAGAATTCGCTGGATCGTGTGCAATCAATTTGGATTTCAGGACATAAAGGATATAGCCATTATAACGTAAACCGCAAGTAAACTCCCTGTTTCACCATAACTCAACAGTTTCTTATCGGAACAGGCCATGCCACGCTTCCTAGCTATCTCTAGAATGTCCGGAATGTGTCAATGCGTCCTGAAGAATTCGCTGGATCGTGTGCAATCAATTTGGATTTCAGGACATAAAGGATATAGCCGTTATAACGTAAACCGCAAGTAAACTCCCTGTTTCACCATAACTCAACAGTTTCTTATCGGAACATGCCATGCCACGCTTCCTAGCCATCTCTAGAATGTCCGGAATGTGTCAATGCGTCCTGAAGAATTCGCTGGATCGTGTGCAATCAATTTGGATTTCAGGACATAAAGGATATAGCCGTTATAACGTAAACCGCAAGTAAACTCCCTGTTTCACCATAACTCAACAGTTTCTTATCGGAAGATGTCATGCCACGCTTCCTAGCCATCTCTAGAATGTCCGGAATGATTCAATGCCTCCTGAAGAATTCGCTGGATCGTTTGCAATCAATTTGGATTTCAAGACATAAAGGATATAGCCATTATAACGTAAACCGCAAGTAAACTCCCTGTTTCACCATAACTCAACAGTTTCTTATCGGAACATGCCATGCCACGCTTCCTAGCCATCTCTAGAATGTCCGGAATGTGTCAATGCGTCCTGAAGAATTCGCTGGATCGTGTGCAATCAATTTGGATTTCAGGACATAAAGGATATAGCCATTATAACGTAAACCTCAAGTAAACTCCCTGTTTCACCATAACTCAACAGTTTCTTATCGGAACAGGACATGCCACGCTTCCTAGCTATCTCTAGAATGTCCGGAATGTGTCAATGCCTCCTGAAGAATTCGCTGGATCGTGTGCAATCAATTTGGATTTCAGGACATAAAGGATATAGCCATTATAACGTAAACCGCAAGTAAACTCCCTGTTTCACCATAACTCAACAGTTTCTTATCGGAACAGGCCATGCCACGCTTCCTAGCTATCTCTAGAATGTCCGGAATGTGTCAATGCCTCCTGAAGAATTCGCTGGATCGTGTGCAATCAATTTGGATTTCAAGACATAAGGGATATAGCCATTATAACGTAAACCGCAAGTAAACTCCCTGTTTCACCATAACTCAACAGTTTCTTATCGGAACAGGCCATGCCACGCTTCCTAGCCATCTCTAGAATGTCCGGAATGTGTCAATGCGTCCTGAAGAATTCGCTGGATCGTGTGCAATCAATTTGGATTTCAGGACATAAAGGATATAGCCATTATAACGTAAACCGCAAGTAAACTCCCTGTTTCACCATAACTCAACAGTTTCTTATCGGAACATGCCATGCCACGCTTCCTAGCCATCTCTAGAATGTCCGGAATGTGTCAATGCCTCCTGAAGAATTCGCTGGATCGTGTGCAATCAATTTGGATTTCAAGACATAAGGGATATAGCCATTATAACGTAAACCGCAAGTAAACTCCCTGTTTCACCATAACTCAACAGTTTCTTATCGGAACAGGACATGCCACGCTTCCTAGCCATCTCTAGAATGTCCGGAATGTGTCAATGCCTCCTGAAGAATTCGCTGGATCGTGTGCAATCAATTTGGATTTCAAGACATAAAGGATATAGCCATTATAACGTAAACCGCAAGTAAACTCCCTGTTTCACCATAACTCAACAGTTTCTTATCGGAACATGCCATGCCACGCTTCCTAGCCATCTCTAGAATGTCCGGAATGTGTCAATGCGTCCTGAAGAATTCGCTGGATCGTGTGCAATCAATTTGGATTTCAGGACATAAAGGATATAGCCATTATAACGTAAACCTCAAGTAAACTCCCTGTTTCACCATAACTCAACAGTTTCTTATCGGAACAGGCTATGCCACGCTTCCTAGCCATCTCTAGAATGTCCGGAATGTGTCAATGCCTCCTGAAGAATTCGCTGGATCGTGTGCAATCAATTTGGATTTCAGGACATAAAGGATATAGCCATTATAACGTAAACCGCAAGTAAACTCCCTGTTTCACCATAACTCAACAGTTTCTTATCGGAACAGGCCATGCCACGCTTCCTAGCCATCTCTAGAATGTCCGGAATGTGTCAATGCCTCCTGAAGAATTCGCTGGATCGTGTGCAATCAATTTGGATTTCAGGACATAAAGGATATAGCCATTATAACGTAAACCGCAAGTAAACTCCCTGTTTCACCATAACTCAACAGTTTCTTATCGGAACATGCCATGCCACGCTTCCTAGCCATCTCTAGAATGTCCGGAATGTGTCAATGCCTCCTGAAGAATTCGCTGGATCGTGTGCAATCAATTTGGATTTCAGGACATAAAGGATATAGCCATTATAACGTAAACCGCAAGTAAACTCCCTGTTTCACCATAACTCAACAGTTTCTTATCGGAACATGCCATGCCACGCTTCCTAGCCATCTCTAGAATGTCCGGAATGTGTCAATGCGTCCTGAAGAATTCGCTGGATCGTGTGCAATCAATTTGGATTTCAGGACATAAAGGATATAGCCATTATAACGTAAACCGCAAGTAAACTCCCTGTTTCACCATAACTCAACAGTTTCTTATCGGAACAGGACATGCCACGCTTCCTAGCTATCTCTAGAATGTCCGGAATGTGTCAATGCGTCCTGAAGAATTCGCTGGATCGTGTGCAATCAATTTGGATTTCAGGACATAAAGGATATAGCCGTTATAACGTAAACCGCAAGTAAACTCCCTGTTTCACCATAACTCAACAGTTTCTTATCGGAACATGCCATGCCACGCTTCCTAGCCATCTCTATAATGTCCGGAATGTGTCAATGCGTCCTGAAGAATTCGCTGGATCGTGTGCAATCAATTTGGATTTCAGGACATAAAGGATATAGCCGTTATAACGTAAACCGCAAGTAAACTCCCTGTTTCACCATAACTCAACAGTTTCTTATCGGAAGATGTCATGCCACGCCTCCTAATCATCTCTAGAATGTCCGGAATGATTCAATGCTAGATCGTTTGCAGCCAATTTGGATTTCAAGACATAAGGGATATAGCCGTTATAACGTAAACCGCAAGTAAACTCCCTGTTTCACCATAACTCAACAGTTTCTTATCGGAACATGCCATGCCACGCTTCCTAGCCATCTCTATAATGTCCGGAATGTGTCAATGCGTCCTGAAGAATTCGCTGGATCGTGTGCAATCAATTTGGATTAGAGGACGTAACGGATATAGCCACTATAGCGTAAACCGCAAGTAAACTCCCTGTTTCACCATAACTCAACAGTTTCTTATCGGAACAGGACATGCCACGCTTCCTAGCTATCTCTAGAATGTCCGGAATGTGTCAGTGCCTCCTGAAGAATTCGCTGGATCGTGTGCAATCAATTTGGATTTCAGGACATAAAGGATATAGCCATTATAACGTAAACCTCAAGTAAACTCCCTGTTTCACCATAACTCAACAGTTTCTTATCGGAACATGCCATGCCACGCTTCCTAGCCATCTCTAGAATGTCCGGAATGTGTCAATGCGTCCTGAAGAATTCGCTGGATCGTGTGCAATCAATTTGGATTTCAGGACATAAAGGATATAGCCATTATAACGTAAACCTCAAGTAAACTCCCTGTTTCACCATAACTCAACAGTTTCTTATCGGAACAGGCCATGCCACGCTTCCTAGCCATCTCTAGAATGTCCGGAATGTGTCAGTGCCTCCTGAAGAATTCGCTGGATCGTGTGCAATCAATTTGGATTTCAAGACATAAAGGGATATAGCCATTATAACGTAAACCGCAAGTAAACTCCCTGTTTCACCATAACTCAACAGTTTCTTATCGGAACAGGCCATGCCACGCTTCCTAGCCATCTCTAGAATGTCCGGAATGTGTCAATGCGTCCTGAAGAATTCGCTGGATCGTGTGCAATCAATTTGGATTTCAGGACATAAAGGATATAGCCATTATAACGTAAACCGCAAGTAAACTCCCTGTTTCACCATAACTCAACAGTTTCTTATCGGAAGATGCCATGCCACGCTTCCTAACCATCTCTAGAATGTCCGAGATGATTCCCTGCCTTCTGAAGAATTCGCTGGATCGTGTGCAATCAATTTGGATTTCAGGACATAAAGGATATAGCCATTATAACGTAAACCGCAAGTAAACTCCCTGTTTCACCATAACTCAACAGTTTCTTATCGGAACATGTCATGCCACGCTTCCTAGCCATCTCTAGAATGTCCGGAATGTGTCAATGCCTCCTGAAGAATTCGCTGGATCGTTGTGCAATCAATTTGGATTTCAAGACATAAGGGATATAGCCATTATAACGTAAACCGCAAGTAAACTCCCTGTTTCACCATAACTCAACAGTTTCTTATCGGAACAGGCCATGCCACGCTTCCTAGCCATCTCTAGAATGTCCGGAATGTGTCAATGCGTCCTGAAGAATTCGCTGGATCGTGTGCAATCAATTTGGATTTCAGGACATAAAGGATATAGCCATTATAACGTAAACCGCAAGTAAACTCCCTGTTTCACCATAACTCAACAGTTTCTTATCGGAACATGCCATGCCACGCTTCCTAGCCATCTCTAGAATGTCCGGAATGTGTCAATGCCTCCTGAAGAATTCGCTGGATCGTGTGCAATCAATTTGGATTTCAAGACATAAAGGGATATAGCCATTATAACGTAAACCGCAAGTAAACTCCCTGTTTCACCATAACTCAACAGTTTCTTATCGGAACATGCCATGCCACGCTTCCTAGCCATCTCTAGAATGTCCGGAATGTGTCAATGCGTCCTGAAGAATTCGCTGGATCGTGTGCAATCAATTTGGATTTCAGGACATAAAGGATATAGCCATTATAACGTAAACCGCAAGTAAACTCCCTGTTTCACCATAACTCAACAGTTTCTTATCGGAACAGGCCATGCCACGCTTCCTAGCCATCTCTAGAATGTCCGGAATGTGTCAATGCCTCCTGAAGAATTCGCTGGATCGTTTGCAATCAATTTGGATTTCAAGACATAAAGGATATAGCCATTATAACGTAAACCGCAAGTAAACTCCCTGTTTCACCATAACTCAACAGTTTCTTATCGGAACAGGCCATGCCACGCCTCCTAGCCATCTCTAGAATGTCCGGAATGTGTCAATGCCTCCTGAAGAATTCGCTGGATCGTTTGCAATCAATTTGGATTTCAAGACATAAAGGATATAGCCATTATAACGTAAACCGCAAGTAAACTCCCTGTTTCACCATAACTCAACAGTTTCTTATCGGAACATGCCATGCCACGCTTCCTAGCCATCTCTAGAATGTCCGGAATGTGTCAATGCGTCCTGAAGAATTCGCTGGATCGTGTGCAATCAATTTGGATTTCAGGACATAAAGGATATAGCCATTATAACGTAAACCGCAAGTAAACTCCCTGTTTCACCATAACTCAACAGTTTCTTATCGGAACAGGCCATGCCACGCTTCCTAGCCATCTCTAGAATGTCCGGAATGTGTCAATGCCTCCTGAAGAATTCGCTGAATCGTTTGCAATCAATTTGGATTTCAGGACATAAAGGGATATAGCCACTATAATGTAAACCGCAAGTAAACTCCCTGTTTCACCATAACTCAACAGTTTCTTATCGGAACATGCCATGCCACGCTTCCTAGCCATCTCTAGAATGTCCGGAATGTGTCAATGCGTCCTGAAGAATTCGCTGGATCGTGTGCAATCAATTTGGATTTCAGGACATAAAGGATATAGCCATTATAACGTAAACCGCAAGTAAACTCCCTGTTTCACCATAACTCAACAGTTTCTTATCGGAACATGTCATGCCACGCCTCCTAATCATCTCTAGAATGTCCGGAATGATTCAATGCCTCCTGAAGAATTCGCTGGATCGTTTGCAATCAATTTGGATTTCAAGACATAAAGGATATAGCCATTATAACGTAAACCGCAAGTAAACTCCCTGTTTCACCATAACTCAACAGTTTCTTATCGGAACATGCCATGCCACGCTTCCTAGCCATCTCTAGAATGTCCGGAATGTGTCAATGCCTCCTGAAGAATTCGCTGGATCGTGTGCAATCAATTTGGATTTCAGGACATAAAGGATATAGCCATTATAACGTAAACCGCAAGTAAACTCCCTGTTTCACCATAACTCAACAGTTTCTTATCGGAACAGGCCATGCCACGCTTCCTAGCCATCTCTAGAATGTCCGGAATGTGTCAATGCGTCCTGAAGAATTCGCTGGATCGTGTGCAATCAATTTGGATTTCAGGACATAAAGGATATAGCCATTATAACGTAAACCTCAAGTAAACTCCCTGTTTCACCATAACTCAACAGTTTCTTATCGGAACAGGCCATGCCACGCTTCCTAGCCATCTCTAGAATGTCCGGAATGTGTCAATGCCTCCTGAAGAATTCGCTGGATCGTGTGCAATCAATTTGGATTTCAGGACATAAAGGATATAGCCATTATAACGTAAACCGCAAGTAAACTCCCTGTTTCACCATAACTCAACAGTTTCTTATCGGAACAGGCTATGCCACGCTTCCTAGCCATCTCTAGAATGTCCGGAATGTGTCAATGCCTCCTGAAGAATTCGCTGGATCGTGTGCAATCAATTTGGATTTCAGGACATAAAGGATATAGCCATTATAACGTAAACCGCAAGTAAACTCCCTGTTTCACCATAACTCAACAGTTTCTTATCGGAACATGCCATGCCACGCTTCCTAGCCATCTCTAGAATGTCCGGAATGTGTCAATGCCTCCTGAAGAATTCGCTGGATCGTGTGCAATCAATTTGGATTTCAGGACATAAAGGATATAGCCATTATAACGTAAACCGCAAGTAAACTCCCTGTTTCACCATAACTCAACAGTTTCTTATCGGAACAGGCCATGCCACGCTTCCTAGCCATCTCTAGAATGTCCGGAATGTGTCAATGCCTCCTGAAGAATTCGCTGGATCGTGTGCAATCAATTTGGATTTCAGGACATAAAGGATATAGCCATTATAACGTAAACCGCAAGTAAACTCCCTGTTTCACCATAACTCAACAGTTTCTTATCGGAACATGCCATGCCACGCTTCCTAGCCATCTCTAGAATGTCCGGAATGTGTCAATGCGTCCTGAAGAATTCGCTGGATCGTGTGCAATCAATTTGGATTTCAGGACATAAAGGATATAGCCATTATAACGTAAACCGCAAGTAAACTCCCTGTTTCACCATAACTCAACAGTTTCTTATCGGAACATGCCATGCCACGCTTCCTAGCCATCTCTAGAATGTCCGGAATGTGTCAATGCCTCCTGAAGAATTCGCTGGATCGTGTGCAATCAATTTGGATTTCAAGACATAAAGGGATATAGCCATTATAACGTAAACCGCAAGTAAACTCCCTGTTTCACCATAACTCAACAGTTTCTTATCGGAACAGGCCATGCCACGCTTCCTAGCCATCTCTAGAATGTCCGGAATGTGTCAATGCGTCCTGAAGAATTCGCTGGATCGTGTGCAATCAATTTGGATTTCAGGACATAAAGGATATAGCCATTATAACGTAAACCGCAAGTAAACTCCCTGTTTCACCATAACTCAACAGTTTCTTATCGGAACAGGCCATGCCACGCTTCCTAGCCATCTCTAGAATGTCCGGAATGTGTCAATGCCTCCTGAAGAATTCGCTGGATCGTGTGCAATCAATTTGGATTTCAGGACATAAAGGATATAGCCATTATAACGTAAACCGCAAGTAAACTCCCTGTTTCACCATAACTCAACAGTTTCTTATCGGAACAGGCTATGCCACGCTTCCTAGCCATCTCTAGAATGTCCGGAATGTGTCAATGCCTCCTGAAGAATTCGCTGGATCGTGTGCAATCAATTTGGATTTCAGGACATAAAGGATATAGCCATTATAACGTAAACCGCAAGTAAACTCCCTGTTTCACCATAACTCAACAGTTTCTTATCGGAACATGCCATGCCACGCTTCCTAGCCATCTCTAGAATGTCCGGAATGTGTCAATGCCTCCTGAAGAATTCGCTGGATCGTGTGCAATCAATTTGGATTTCAGGACATAAAGGATATAGCCATTATAACGTAAACCGCAAGTAAACTCCCTGTTTCACCATAACTCAACAGTTTCTTATCGGAACATGCCATGCCACGCTTCCTAGCCATCTCTAGAATGTCCGGAATGTGTCAATGCGTCCTGAAGAATTCGCTGGATCGTGTGCAATCAATTTGGATTTCAGGACATAAAGGATATAGCCATTATAACGTAAACCGCAAGTAAACTCCCTGTTTCACCATAACTCAACAGTTTCTTATCGGAACATGCCATGCCACGCTTCCTAGCCATCTCTAGAATGTCCGGAATGTGTCAATGCGTCCTGAAGAATTCGCTGGATCGTGTGCAATCAATTTGGATTTCAGGACATAAAGGATATAGCCATTATAACGTAAACCGCAAGTAAACTCCCTGTTTCACCATAACTCAACAGTTTCTTATCGGAACATGCCATGCCACGCTTCCTAGCCATCTCTATAATGTCCGGAATGTGTCAATGCGTCCTGAAGAATTCGCTGGATCGTGTGCAATCAATTTGGATTTCAGGACATAAAGGATATAGCCGTTATAACGTAAACCGCAAGTAAACTCCCTGTTTCACCATAACTCAACAGTTTCTTATCGGAAGATGTCATGCCACGCCTCCTAATCATCTCTAGAATGTCCGGAATGATTCAATGCCTCCTGAAGAATTCGCTGGATCGTGTGCAATCAATTTGGATTTCAAGACATAAAGGATATAGCCGTTATAACGTAAACCGCAAGTAAACTCCCTGTTTCACCATAACTCAACAGTTTCTTATCGGAACATGCCATGCCACGCTTCCTAGCCATCTCTAGAATGTCCGGAATGTGTCAATGCGTCCTGAAGAATTCGCTGGATCGTGTGCAATCAATTTGGATTACAGGACATAAAGGATATAGCCATTATAACGTAAACCGCAAGTAAACTCCCTGTTTCACCATAACTCAACAGTTTCTTATCGGAACAGGACATGCCACGCTTCCTAGCTATCTCTAGAATGTCCGGAATGTGTCAGTGCCTCCTGAAGAATTCGCTGGATCGTGTGCAATCAATTTGGATTTCAGGACATAAAGGATATAGCCATTATAACGTAAACCGCAAGTAAACTCCCTGTTTCACCATAACTCAACAGTTTCTTATCGGAACATGCCATGCCACGCTTCCTAGCCATCTCTAGAATGTCCGGAATGTGTCAATGCGTCCTGAAGAATTCGCTGGATCGTGTGCAATCAATTTGGATTTCAGGACATAAAGGATATAGCCATTATAACGTAAACCTCAAGTAAACTCCCTGTTTCACCATAACTCAACAGTTTCTTATCGGAACAGGACATGCCACGCTTCCTAGCTATCTCTAGAATGTCCGGAATGTGTCAGTGCCTCCTGAAGAATTCGCTGGATCGTGTGCAATCAATTTGGATTTCAAGACATAAGGGATATAGCCATTATAACGTAAACCGCAAGTAAACTCCCTGTTTCACCATAACTCAACAGTTTCTTATCGGAACATGCCATGCCACGCTTCCTAGCCATCTCTAGAATGTCCGGAATGTGTCAATGCGTCCTGAAGAATTCGCTGGATCGTGTGCAATCAATTTGGATTTCAGGACATAAAGGATATAGCCGTTATAACGTAAACCGCAAGTAAACTCCCTGTTTCACCATAACTCAACAGTTTCTTATCGGAAGATGTCATGCCACGCCTCCTAATCATCTCTAGAATGTCCGGAATGATTCAATGCCTGCAGAAGAATTTGCTAGATCGTTTGCAGCCAATTTGGATTTCAAGACATAAGGGATATAGCCGTTATAACGTAAACCGCAAGTAAACTCCCTGTTTCACCATAACTCAACAGTTTCTTATCGGAACATGCCATGCCACGCTTCCTAGCCATCTCTAGAATGTCCGGAATGTGTCAATGCCTCCTGAAGAATTCGCTGGATCGTGTGCAATCAATTTGGATTTCAAGACATAAGGGATATAGCCATTATAACGTAAACCGCAAGTAAACTCCCTGTTTCACCATAACTCAACAGTTTCTTATCGGAACATGCCATGCCACGCTTCCTAGCCATCTCTAGAATGTCCGGAATGTGTCAATGCGTCCTGAAGAATTCGCTGGATCGTGTGCAATCAATTTGGATTTCAGGACATAAAGGATATAGCCATTATAACGTAAACCGCAAGTAAACTCCCTGTTTCACCATAACTCAACAGTTTCTTATCGGAACAGGACATGCCACGCTTCCTAGCCATCTCTAGAATGTCCGGAATGTGTCAATGCCTCCTGAAGAATTCGCTGGATCGTGTGCAATCAATTTGGATTTCAAGACATAAGGGATATAGCCATTATAACGTAAACCGCAAGTAAACTCCCTGTTTCACCATAACTCAACAGTTTCTTATCGGAACATGCCATGCCACGCTTCCTAGCCATCTCTATAATGTCCGGAATGTGTCAATGCGTCCTGAAGAATTCGCTGGATCGTGTGCAATCAATTTGGATTTCAGGACATAAAGGATATAGCCATTATAACGTAAACCGCAAGTAAACTCCCTGTTTCACCATAACTCAACAGTTTCTTATCGGAACATGCCATGCCACGCTTCCTAGCCATCTCTAGAATGTCCGGAATGTGTCAATGCCTCCTGAAGAATTCGCTGGATCGTGTGCAATCAATTTGGATTTCAGGACATAAAGGATATAGCCATTATAACGTAAACCGCAAGTAAACTCCCTGTTTCACCATAACTCAACAGTTTCTTATCGGAACATGCCATGCCACGCTTCCTAACCATCTCTAGAATGTCCGGAATGTGTCAATGCCTCCTGAAGAATTCGCTGGATCGTGTGCAATCAATTTGGATTTCAAGACATAAGGGATATAGCCATTATAACGTAAACCGCAAGTAAACTCCCTGTTTCACCATAACTCAACAGTTTCTTATCGGAACAGGCCATGCCACGCTTCCTAGCCATCTCTAGAATGTCCGGAATGTGTCAATGCGTCCTGAAGAATTCGCTGGATCGTGTGCAATCAATTTGGATTTCAGGACATAAAGGATATAGCCATTATAACGTAAACCGCAAGTAAACTCCCTGTTTCACCATAACTCAACAGTTTCTTATCGGAACAGGCTATGCCACGCTTCCTAGCCATCTCTAGAATGTCCGGAATGTGTCAATGCCTCCTGAAGAATTCGCTGGATCGTGTGCAATCAATTTGGATTTCAGGACATAAAGGATATAGCCGTTATAACGTAAACCGCAAGTAAACTCCCTGTTTCACCATAACTCAACAGTTTCTTATCGGAACAGGCTATGCCACGCTTCCTAGCCATCTCTAGAATGTCCGGAATGTGTCAATGCCTCCTGAAGAATTCGCTGGATCGTGTGCAATCAATTTGGATTTCAGGACATAAAGGATATAGCCATTATAACGTAAACCGCAAGTAAACTCCCTGTTTCACCATAACTCAACAGTTTCTTATCGGAACATGCCATGCCACGCTTCCTAGCCATCTCTAGAATGTCCGGAATGTGTCAATGCGTCCTGAAGAATTCGCTGGATCGTGTGCAATCAATTTGGATTTCAGGACATAAAGGATATAGCCATTATAACGTAAACCGCAAGTAAACTCCCTGTTTCACCATAACTCAACAGTTTCTTATCGGAACATGCCATGCCACGCTTCCTAGCCATCTCTAGAATGTCCGGAATGTGTCAATGCGTCCTGAAGAATTCGCTGGATCGTGTGCAATCAATTTGGATTTCAGGACATAAAGGATATAGCCATTATAACGTAAACCGCAAGTAAACTCCCTGTTTCACCATAACTCAACAGTTTCTTATCGGAACAGGACATGCCACGCTTCCTAGCCATCTCTAGAATGTCCGGAATGTGTCAATGCCTCCTGAAGAATTCGCTGGATCGTGTGCAATCAATTTGGATTTCAGGACATAAAGGATATAGCCATTATAACGTAAACCGCAAGTAAACTCCCTGTTTCACCATAACTCAACAGTTTCTTATCGGAACAGGACATGCCACGCTTCCTAGCTATCTCTAGAATGTCCGGAATGTGTCAGTGCCTCCTGAAGAATTCGCTGGATCGTGTGCAATCAATTTGGATTTCAAGGACATAAAGGATATAGCCATTATAACGTAAACCGCAAGTAAACTCCCTGTTTCACCATAACTCAACAGTTTCTTATCGGAACAGGACATGCCACGCTTCCTAGCCATCTCTAGAATGTCCGGAATGTGTCAATGCGTCCTGAAGAATTCGCTGGATCGTGTGCAATCAATTTGGATTTCAAGACATAAGGGATATAGCCATTATAACGTAAACCGCAAGTAAACTCCCTGTTTCACCATAACTCAACAGTTTCTTATCGGAACAGGCCATGCCACGCTTCCTAGCCATCTCTAGAATGTCCGGAATGTGTCAATGCGTCCTGAAGAATTCGCTGGATCGTGTGCAATCAATTTGGATTTCAAGACATAAGGGATATAGCCATTATAACGTAAACCGCAAGTAAACTCCCTGTTTCACCATAACTCAACAGTTTCTTATCGGAACAGGCCATGCCACGCTTCCTAGCCATCTCTAGAATGTCCGGAATGTGTCAATGCCTCCTGAAGAATTCGCTGGATCGTGTGCAATCAATTTGGATTTCAGGACATAAAGGATATAGCCATTATAACGTAAACCGCAAGTAAACTCCCTGTTTCACCATAACTCAACAGTTTCTTATCGGAACAGGCCATGCCACGCTTCCTAGCCATCTCTAGAATGTCCGGAATGTGTCAATGCCTCCTGAAGAATTCGCTGGATCGTGTGCAATCAATTTGGATTTCAAGACATAAAGGATATAGCCATTATAACGTAAACCGCAAGTAAACTCCCTGTTTCACCATAACTCAACAGTTTCTTATCGGAACAGGACATGCCACGCTTCCTAGCTATCTCTAGAATGTCCGGAATGTGTCAATGCCTCCTGAAGAATTCGCTGGATCGTGTGCAATCAATTTGGATTTCAGGACATAAAGGATATAGCCATTATAACGTAAACCGCAAGTAAACTCCCTGTTTCACCATAACTCAACAGTTTCTTATCGGAACAGGACATGCCACGCTTCCTAGCCATCTCTAGAATGTCCGGAATGTGTCAGTGCCTCCTGAAGAATTCGCTGGATCGTGTGCAATCAATTTGGATTTCAAGACATAAGGGATATAGCCATTATAACGTAAACCGCAAGTAAACTCCCTGTTTCACCATAACTCAACAGTTTCTTATCGGAACAGGCCATGCCACGCTTCCTAGCCATCTCTAGAATGTCCGGAATGTGTCAATGCCTCCTGAAGAATTCGCTGGATCGTGTGCAATCAATTTGGATTTCAGGACATAAAGGATATAGCCATTATAACGTAAACCGCAAGTAAACTCCCTGTTTCACCATAACTCAACAGTTTCTTATCGGAACATGCCATGCCACGCTTCCTAGCCATCTCTAGAATGTCCGGAATGTGTCAATGCCTCCTGAAGAATTCGCTGGATCGTGTGCAATCAATTTGGATTTCAGGACATAAAGGATATAGCCATTATAACGTAAACCGCAAGTAAACTCCCTGTTTCACCATAACTCAACAGTTTCTTATCGGAACATGCCATGCCACGCTTCCTAGCCATCTCTAGAATGTCCGGAATGTGTCAATGCGTCCTGAAGAATTCGCTGGATCGTGTGCAATCAATTTGGATTTCAGGACATAAAGGATATAGCCATTATAACGTAAACCGCAAGTAAACTCCCTGTTTCACCATAACTCAACAGTTTCTTATCGGAACATGCCATGCCACGCTTCCTAGCCATCTCTAGAATGTCCGGAATGTGTCAATGCGTCCTGAAGAATTCGCTGGATCGTGTGCAATCAATTTGGATTTCAGGACATAAAGGATATAGCCGTTATAACGTAAACCGCAAGTAAACTCCCTGTTTCACCATAACTCAACAGTTTCTTATCGGAAGATGTCATGCCACGCCTCCTAATCATCTCTAGAATGTCCGGAATGATTCAATGCCTGCAGAAGAATTTGCTAGATCGTTTGCAGCCAATTTGGATTTCAAGACATAAGGGATATAGCCGTTATAACGTAAACCGCAAGTAAACTCCCTGTTTCACCATAACTCAACAGTTTCTTATCGGAACATGCCATGCCACGCTTCCTAGCCATCTCTATAATGTCCGGAATGTGTCAATGCGTCCTGAAGAATTCGCTGGATCGTGTGCAATCAATTTGGATTTCAGGACATAAAGGATATAGCCATTATAACGTAAACCGCAAGTAAACTCCCTGTTTCACCATAACTCAACAGTTTCTTATCGGAACAGGCCATGCCACGCTTCCTAGCCATCTCTAGAATGTCCGGAATGTGTCAATGCGTCCTGAAGAATTCGCTGGATCGTGTGCAATCAATTTGGATTTCAGGACATAAAGGATATAGCCATTATAACGTAAACCGCAAGTAAACTCCCTGTTTCACCATAACTCAACAGTTTCTTATCGGAACATGCCATGCCACGCTTCCTAGCCATCTCTAGAATGTCCGGAATGTGTCAATGCGTCCTGAAGAATTCGCTGGATCGTGTGCAATCAATTTGGATTTCAGGACATAAAGGATATAGCCATTATAACGTAAACCGCAAGTAAACTCCCTGTTTCACCATAACTCAACAGTTTCTTATCGGAACATGCCATGCCACGCTTCCTAGCCATCTCTAGAATGTCCGGAATGTGTCAATGCGTCCTGAAGAATTCGCTGGATCGTGTGCAATCAATTTGGATTTCAGGACATAAAGGATATAGCCATTATAACGTAAACCGCAAGTAAACTCCCTGTTTCACCATAACTCAACAGTTTCTTATCGGAACAGGCCATGCCACGCTTCCTAGCCATCTCTAGAATGTCCGGAATGTGTCAATGCCTTCTGAAGAATTCGCTGGATCGTGTGCAATCAATTTGGATTTCAGGACATAAAGGATATAGCCATTATAACGTAAACCGCAAGTAAACTCCCTGTTTCACCATAACTCAACAGTTTCTTATCGGAACATGCCATGCCACGCTTCCTAGCCATCTCTAGAATGTCCGGAATGTGTCAATGCGTCCTGAAGAATTCGCTGGATCGTGTGCAATCAATTTGGATTTCAGGACATAAAGGATATAGCCATTATAACGTAAACCGCAAGTAAACTCCCTGTTTCACCATAACTCAACAGTTTCTTATCGGAACAGGCCATGCCACGCTTCCTAGCCATCTCTAGAATGTCCGGAATGTGTCAATGCCTTCTGAAGAATTCGCTGGATCGTGTGCAATCAATTTGGATTTCAGGACATAAAGGATATAGCCATTATAACGTAAACCGCAAGTAAACTCCCTGTTTCACCATAACTCAACAGTTTCTTATCGGAACAGGCCATGCCACGCTTCCTAGCCATCTCTAGAATGTCCGGAATGTGTCAATGCGTCCTGAAGAATTCGCTGGATCGTGTGCAATCAATTTGGATTTCAGGACATAAAGGATATAGCCATTATAACGTAAACCGCAAGTAAACTCCCTGTTTCACCATAACTCAACAGTTTCTTATCGGAACAGGCCATGCCACGCTTCCTAGCCATCTCTAGAATGTCCGGAATGTGTCAATGCGTCCTGAAGAATTCGCTGGATCGTGTGCAATCAATTTGGATTTCAAGACATAAAGGATATAGCCATTATAACGTAAACCGCAAGTAAACTCCCTGTTTCACCATAACTCAACAGTTTCTTATCGGAACAGGACATGCCACGCTTCCTAGCTATCTCTAGAATGTCCGGAATGTGTCAGTGCCTCCTGAAGAATTCGCTGGATCGTGTGCAATCAATTTGGATTTCAAGACATAAAGGATATAGCCATTATAACGTAAACCGCAAGTAAACTCCCTGTTTCACCATAACTCAACAGTTTCTTATCGGAACAGGCCATGCCACGCTTCCTAGCCATCTCTAGAATGTCCGGAATGTGTCAATGCCTCCTGAAGAATTCGCTGGATCGTTTGCAATCAATTTGGATTTCAAGACATAAAGGATATAGCCATTATAACGTAAACCGCAAGTAAACTCCCTGTTTCACCATAACTCAACAGTTTCTTATCGGAACAGGCCATGCCACGCTTCCTAGCCATCTCTAGAATGTCCGGAATGTGTCAATGCCTCCTGAAGAATTCGCTGGATCGTGTGCAATCAATTTGGATTTCAGGACATAAAGGATATAGCCATTATAACGTAAACCGCAAGTAAACTCCCTGTTTCACCATAACTCAACAGTTTCTTATCGGAACAGGCCATGCCACGCTTCCTAGCTATCTCTAGAATGTCCGGAATGTGTCAATGCCTCCTGAAGAATTCGCTGGATCGTGTGCAATCAATTTGGATTTCAGGACATAAAGGATATAGCCATTATAACGTAAACCGCAAGTAAACTCCCTGTTTCACCATAACTCAACAGTTTCTTATCGGAACAGGCCATGCCACGCTTCCTAGCCATCTCTAGAATGTCCGGAATGTGTCAATGCCTCCTGAAGAATTCGCTGGATCGTGTGCAATCAATTTGGATTTCAGGACATAAAGGATATAGCCATTATAACGTAAACCGCAAGTAAACTCCCTGTTTCACCATAACTCAACAGTTTCTTATCGGAACAGGACATGCCACGCTTCCTAGCCATCTCTAGAATGTCCGGAATGTGTCAATGCCTCCTGAAGAATTCGCTGGATCGTGTGCAATCAATTTGGATTTCAGGACATAAAGGATATAGCCATTATAACGTAAACCGCAAGTAAACTCCCTGTTTCACCATAACTCAACAGTTTCTTATCGGAACATGCCATGCCACGCTTCCTAGCCATCTCTATAATGTCCGGAATGTGTCAATGCGTCCTGAAGAATTCGCTGGATCGTGTGCAATCAATTTGGATTTCAGGACATAAAGGATATAGCCGTTATAACGTAAACCGCAAGTAAACTCCCTGTTTCACCATAACTCAACAGTTTCTTATCGGAAGATGTCATGCCACGCCTCCTAATCATCTCTAGAATGTCCGGAATGATTCAATGCCTGCAGAAGAATTTGCTAGATCGTTTGCAGCCAATTTGGATTTCAAGACATAAGGGATATAGCCGTTATAACGTAAACCGCAAGTAAACTCCCTGTTTCACCATAACTCAACAGTTTCTTATCGGAACATGCCATGCCACGCTTCCTAGCCATCTCTATAATGTCCGGAATGTGTCAATGCGTCCTGAAGAATTCGCTGGATCGTGTGCAATCAATTTGGATTAGAGGACGTAACGGATATAGCCACTATAGCGTAAACCGCAAGTAAACTCCCTGTTTCACCATAACTCAACAGTTTCTTATCGGAACAGGACATGCCACGCTTCCTAGCTATCTCTAGAATGTCCGGAATGTGTCAGTGCCTCCTGAAGAATTCGCTGGATCGTGTGCAATCAATTTGGATTTCAGGACATAAAGGATATAGCCATTATAACGTAAACCTCAAGTAAACTCCCTGTTTCACCATAACTCAACAGTTTCTTATCGGAACATGCCATGCCACGCTTCCTAGCCATCTCTAGAATGTCCGGAATGTGTCAATGCGTCCTGAAGAATTCGCTGGATCGTGTGCAATCAATTTGGATTTCAGGACATAAAGGATATAGCCATTATAACGTAAACCTCAAGTAAACTCCCTGTTTCACCATAACTCAACAGTTTCTTATCGGAACAGGACATGCCACGCTTCCTAGCTATCTCTAGAATGTCCGGAATGTGTCAGTGCCTCCTGAAGAATTCGCTGGATCGTGTGCAATCAATTTGGATTTCAAGACATAAGGGATATAGCCATTATAACGTAAACCGCAAGTAAACTCCCTGTTTCACCATAACTCAACAGTTTCTTATCGGAACAGGCCATGCCACGCTTCCTAGCCATCTCTAGAATGTCCGGAATGTGTCAATGCGTCCTGAAGAATTCGCTGGATCGTGTGCAATCAATTTGGATTTCAAGACATAAGGGATATAGCCATTATAACGTAAACCGCAAGTAAACTCCCTGTTTCACCATAACTCAACAGTTTCTTATCGGAACAGGCCATGCCACGCTTCCTAGCCATCTCTAGAATGTCCGGAATGTGTCAATGCCTCCTGAAGAATTCGCTGGATCGTGTGCAATCAATTTGGATTTCAAGACATAAAGGATATAGCCATTATAACGTAAACCGCAAGTAAACTCCCTGTTTCACCATAACTCAACAGTTTCTTATCGGAACAGGCCATGCCACGCTTCCTAGCCATCTCTAGAATGTCCGGAATGTGTCAATGCCTCCTGAAGAATTCGCTGGATCGTGTGCAATCAATTTGGATTTCAGGACATAAAGGATATAGCCATTATAACGTAAACCGCAAGTAAACTCCCTGTTTCACCATAACTCAACAGTTTCTTATCGGAACAGGCCATGCCACGCTTCCTAGCCATCTCTAGAATGTCCGGAATGTGTCAATGCGTCCTGAA
Source organism: Drosophila tristis (assembly GCA_018150885.1). Lineage (NCBI taxonomy): Eukaryota > Metazoa > Arthropoda > Insecta > Diptera > Drosophilidae > Drosophila > Drosophila tristis. The sequence continues at coordinate 124,185 of JAECWT010000252.1, read as the reverse complement.
GAATTCGCTGGATCGTGTGCAATCAATTTGGATTTCAGGACATAAAGGATATAGCCATTATAACGTAAACCGCAAGTAAACTCCCTGTTTCACCATAACTCAACAGTTTCTTATCGGAACAGGACATGCCACGCTTCCTAGCTATCTCTAGAATGTCCGGAATGTGTCAATGCCTCCTGAAGAATTCGCTGGATCGTGTGCAATCAATTTGGATTTCAAGACATAAGGGATATAGCCATTATAACGTAAACCGCAAGTAAACTCCCTGTTTCACCATAACTCAACAGTTTCTTATCGGAACAGGCCATGCCACGCTTCCTAGCCATCTCTAGAATGTCCGGAATGTGTCAATGCCTCCTGAAGAATTCGCTGGATCGTGTGCAATCAATTTGGATTTCAGGACATAAAGGATATAGCCATTATAACGTAAACCGCAAGTAAACTCCCTGTTTCACCATAACTCAACAGTTTCTTATCGGAACAGGCCATGCCACGCTTCCTAGCCATCTCTAGAATGTCCGGAATGTGTCAATGCCTCCTGAAGAATTCGCTGGATCGTGTGCAATCAATTTGGATTTCAAGACATAAGGGATATAGCCATTATAACGTAAACCGCAAGTAAACTCCCTGTTTCACCATAACTCAACAGTTTCTTATCGGAACAGGCCATGCCACGCTTCCTAGCCATCTCTAGAATGTCCGGAATGTGTCAATGCCTCCTGAAGAATTCGCTGGATCGTGTGCAATCAATTTGGATTTCAGGACATAAAGGATATAGCCATTATAACGTAAACCGCAAGTAAACTCCCTGTTTCACCATAACTCAACAGTTTCTTATCGGAACATGCCATGCCACGCTTCCTAGCCATCTCTAGAATGTCCGGAATGTGTCAATGCGTCCTGAAGAATTCGCTGGATCGTGTGCAATCAATTTGGATTTCAGGACATAAAGGATATAGCCATTATAACGTAAACCTCAAGTAAACTCCCTGTTTCACCATAACTCAACAGTTTCTTATCGGAACAGGCCATGCCACGCTTCCTAGCCATCTCTAGAATGTCCGGAATGTGTCAATGCCTCCTGAAGAATTCGCTGGATCGTGTGCAATCAATTTGGATTTCAGGACATAAAGGATATAGCCATTATAACGTAAACCGCAAGTAAACTCCCTGTTTCACCATAACTCAACAGTTTCTTATCGGAACAGGCCATGCCACGCTTCCTAGCCATCTCTAGAATGTCCGGAATGTGTCAATGCGTCCTGAAGAATTCGCTGGATCGTGTGCAATCAATTTGGATTTCAGGACATAAAGGATATAGCCATTATAACGTAAACCGCAAGTAAACTCCCTGTTTCACCATAACTCAACAGTTTCTTATCGGAACAGGCCATGCCACGCTTCCTAGCCATCTCTAGAATGTCCGGAATGTGTCAATGCCTCCTGAAGAATTCGCTGGATCGTGTGCAATCAATTTGGATTTCAGGACATAAAGGATATAGCCATTATAACGTAAACCGCAAGTAAACTCCCTGTTTCACCATAACTCAACAGTTTCTTATCGGAACATGCCATGCCACGCTTCCTAGCCATCTCTAGAATGTCCGGAATGTGTCAATGCGTCCTGAAGAATTCGCTGGATCGTGTGCAATCAATTTGGATTTCAGGACATAAAGGATATAGCCATTATAACGTAAACCGCAAGTAAACTCCCTGTTTCACCATAACTCAACAGTTTCTTATCGGAACAGGCCATGCCACGCTTCCTAGCCATCTCTAGAATGTCCGGAATGTGTCAATGCCTCCTGAAGAATTCGCTGGATCGTGTGCAATCAATTTGGATTTCAAGACATAAGGGATATAGCCATTATAACGTAAACCGCAAGTAAACTCCCTGTTTCACCATAACTCAACAGTTTCTTATCGGAACAGGCCATGCCACGCTTCCTAGCCATCTCTAGAATGTCCGGAATGTGTCAATGCGTCCTGAAGAATTCGCTGGATCGTGTGCAATCAATTTGGATTTCAGGACATAAAGGATATAGCCATTATAACGTAAACCGCAAGTAAACTCCCCGTTTCACCATAACTCAACGGTTTCTTATCGGAACAGGCCATGCCTCGCCTCCTAGCTATCTCTAGAATGTCCGGAATGTGTCAATGCCTTCTGAAGAATTCGCTGGATCGTTTGCAATCAATTTGGATTTCAGGACATAAAGGATATAGCCATTATAACGTAAACCGCAAGTAAACTCCCTGTTTCACCATAACTCAACAGTTTCTTATCGGAACAGGCCATGCCACGCCTCCTAGCCATCTCTAGAATGTCCGGAATGTGTCAATGCGTCCTGAAGAATTCGCTGGATCGTGTGCAATCAATTTGGATTTCAGGACATAAAGGATATAGCCATTATAACGTAAACCGCAAGTAAACTCCCTGTTTCACCATAACTCAACAGTTTCTTATCGGAACAGGCCATGCCACGCTTCCTAGCTATCTCTAGAATGTCCGGAATGTGTCAATGCCTCCTGAAGAATTCGCTGGATCGTGTGCAATCAATTTGGATTTCAAGACATAAGGGATATAGCCATTATAACGTAAACCGCAAGTAAACTCCCTGTTTCACCATAACTCAACAGTTTCTTATCGGAACAGGCCATGCCACGCTTCCTAGCCATCTCTAGAATGTCCGGAATGTGTCAATGCGTCCTGAAGAATTCGCTGGATCGTGTGCAATCAATTTGGATTTCAGGACATAAAGGATATAGCCATTATAACGTAAACCGCAAGTAAACTCCCTGTTTCACCATAACTCAACAGTTTCTTATCGGAACATGCCATGCCACGCTTCCTAGCCATCTCTATAATGTCCGGAATGTGTCAATGCGTCCTGAAGAATTCGCTGGATCGTGTGCAATCAATTTGGATTTCAGGACATAAAGGATATAGCCATTATAACGTAAACCGCAAGTAAACTCCCTGTTTCACCATAACTCAACAGTTTCTTATCGGAACAGGACATGCCACGCTTCCTAGCTATCTCTAGAATGTCCGGAATGTGTCAATGCCTCCTGAAGAATTCGCTGGATCGTGTGCAATCAATTTGGATTTCAGGACATAAAGGATATAGCCATTATAACGTAAACCGCAAGTAAACTCCCTGTTTCACCATAACTCAACAGTTTCTTATCGGAACATGCCATGCCACGCTTCCTAGCCATCTCTAGAATGTCCGGAATGTGTCAATGCGTCCTGAAGAATTCGCTGGATCGTGTGCAATCAATTTGGATTTCAGGACATAAAGGATATAGCCATTATAACGTAAACCGCAAGTAAACTCCCTGTTTCACCATAACTCAACAGTTTCTTATCGGAACAGGTCTATGCCACGCTTCCTAGCCATCTCTAGAATGTCCGGAATGTGTCAATGCCTCCTGAAGAATTCGCTGGATCGTGTGCAATCAATTTGGATTTCAAGACATAAAGGATATAGCCATTATAACGTAAACCGCAAGTAAACTCCCTGTTTCACCATAACTCAACAGTTTCTTATCGGAACATGCCATGCCACGCTTCCTAGCCATCTCTAGAATGTCCGGAATGTGTCAATGCGTCCTGAAGAATTCGCTGGATCGTGTGCAATCAATTTGGATTTCAGGACATAAAGGATATAGCCATTATAACGTAAACCGCAAGTAAACTCCCTGTTTCACCATAACTCAACAGTTTCTTATCGGAACAGGCCATGCCACGCTTCCTAGCTATCTCTAGAATGTCCGGAATGTGTCAATGCCTCCTGAAGAATTCGCTGGATCGTGTGCAATCAATTTGGATTTCAGGACATAAAGGATATAGCCATTATAACGTAAACCGCAAGTAAACTCCCTGTTTCACCATAACTCAACAGTTTCTTATCGGAACAGGCCATGCCACGCTTCCTAGCCATCTCTAGAATGTCCGGAATGTGTCAATGCGTCCTGAAGAATTCGCTGGATCGTGTGCAATCAATTTGGATTTCAGGACATAAAGGATATAGCCATTATAACGTAAACCGCAAGTAAACTCCCTGTTTCACCATAACTCAACAGTTTCTTATCGGAACAGGCCATGCCACGCTTCCTAGCCATCTCTAGAATGTCCGGAATGTGTCAATGCCTCCTGAAGAATTCGCTGGATCGTGTGCAATCAATTTGGATTTCAAGACATAAGGGATATAGCCATTATAACGTAAACCGCAAGTAAACTCCCTGTTTCACCATAACTCAACAGTTTCTTATCGGAACAGGCCATGCCACGCTTCCTAGCCATCTCTAGAATGTCCGGAATGTGTCAATGCGTCCTGAAGAATTCGCTGGATCGTGTGCAATCAATTTGGATTTCAGGACATAAAGGATATAGCCATTATAACGTAAACCGCAAGTAAACTCCCTGTTTCACCATAACTCAACAGTTTCTTATCGGAACAGGCCATGCCACGCTTCCTAGCCATCTCTAGAATGTCCGGAATGTGTCAATGCGTCCTGAAGAATTCGCTGGATCGTGTGCAATCAATTTGGATTTCAGGACATAAAGGATATAGCCATTATAACGTAAACCGCAAGTAAACTCCCTGTTTCACCATAACTCAACAGTTTCTTATCGGAACAGGCCATGCCACGCTTCCTAGCCATCTCTAGAATGTCCGGAATGTGTCAATGCGTCCTGAAGAATTCGCTGGATCGTGTGCAATCAATTTGGATTTCAGGACATAAAGGATATAGCCATTATAACGTAAACCGCAAGTAAACTCCCTGTTTCACCATAACTCAACAGTTTCTTATCGGAACAGGCCATGCCACGCTTCCTAGCCATCTCTAGAATGTCCGGAATGTGTCAATGCGTCCTGAAGAATTCGCTGGATCGTGTGCAATCAATTTGGATTTCAGGACATAAAGGATATAGCCATTATAACGTAAACCGCAAGTAAACTCCCTGTTTCACCATAACTCAACAGTTTCTTATCGGAACATGCCATGCCACGCTTCCTAGCCATCTCTAGAATGTCCGGAATGTGTCAATGCCTCCTGAAGAATTCGCTGGATCGTGTGCAATCAATTTGGATTTCAGGACATAAAGGATATAGCCATTATAACGTAAACCGCAAGTAAACTCCCTGTTTCACCATAACTCAACAGTTTCTTATCGGAACATGCCATGCCACGCTTCCTAGCCATCTCTAGAATGTCCGGAATGTGTCAATGCGTCCTGAAGAATTCGCTGGATCGTGTGCAATCAATTTGGATTTCAGGACATAAAGGATATAGCCATTATAACGTAAACCGCAAGTAAACTCCCTGTTTCACCATAACTCAACAGTTTCTTATCGGAACAGGCCATGCCACGCTTCCTAGCCATCTCTAGAATGTCCGGAATGTGTCAATGCCTCCTGAAGAATTCGCTGGATCGTGTGCAATCAATTTGGATTTCAGGACATAAAGGATATAGCCATTATAACGTAAACCGCAAGTAAACTCCCTGTTTCACCATAACTCAACAGTTTCTTATCGGAACATGCCATGCCACGCTTCCTAGCCATCTCTATAATGTCCGGAATGTGTCAATGCGTCCTGAAGAATTCGCTGGATCGTGTGCAATCAATTTGGATTTCAGGACATAAAGGATATAGCCATTATAACGTAAACCGCAAGTAAACTCCCTGTTTCACCATAACTCAACAGTTTCTTATCGGAACAGGACATGCCACGCTTCCTAGCTATCTCTAGAATGTCCGGAATGTGTCAATGCCTCCTGAAGAATTCGCTGGATCGTGTGCAATCAATTTGGATTTCAAGACATAAGGGATATAGCCATTATAACGTAAACCGCAAGTAAACTCCCTGTTTCACCATAACTCAACAGTTTCTTATCGGAACAGGCCATGCCACGCTTCCTAGCCATCTCTAGAATGTCCGGAATGTGTCAATGCGTCCTGAAGAATTCGCTGGATCGTGTGCAATCAATTTGGATTTCAGGACATAAAGGATATAGCCATTATAACGTAAACCGCAAGTAAACTCCCTGTTTCACCATAACTCAACAGTTTCTTATCGGAACAGGCCATGCCACGCTTCCTAGCCATCTCTAGAATGTCCGGAATGTGTCAATGCCTCCTGAAGAATTCGCTGGATCGTGTGCAATCAATTTGGATTTCAGGACATAAAGGATATAGCCATTATAACGTAAACCGCAAGTAAACTCCCTGTTTCACCATAACTCAACAGTTTCTTATCGGAACAGGCCATGCCACGCTTCCTAGCCATCTCTAGAATGTCCGGAATGTGTCAATGCGTCCTGAAGAATTCGCTGGATCGTGTGCAATCAATTTGGATTTCAGGACATAAAGGATATAGCCATTATAACGTAAACCGCAAGTAAACTCCCTGTTTCACCATAACTCAACAGTTTCTTATCGGAACATGCCATGCCACGCTTCCTAGCCATCTCTAGAATGTCCGGAATGTGTCAATGCCTCCTGAAGAATTCGCTGGATCGTGTGCAATCAATTTGGATTTCAGGACATAAAGGATATAGCCATTATAACGTAAACCGCAAGTAAACTCCCTGTTTCACCATAACTCAACAGTTTCTTATCGGAACATGCCATGCCACGCTTCCTAGCCATCTCTAGAATGTCCGGAATGTGTCAATGCGTCCTGAAGAATTCGCTGGATCGTGTGCAATCAATTTGGATTTCAAGACATAAAGGATATAGCCATTATAACGTAAACCGCAAGTAAACTCCCTGTTTCACCATAACTCAACAGTTTCTTATCGGAACAGGCCATGCCACGCATCCTAGCTATCTCTAGAATGTCCGGAATGTGTCAATGCCTCCTGAAGAATTCGCTGGATCGTTTGCAATCAATTTGGATTTCAGGACATAAAGGATATAGCCATTATAACGTAAACCGCAAGTAAACTCCCTGTTTCACCATAACTCAACAGTTTCTTATCGGAACATGCCATGCCACGCTTCCTAGCCATCTCTAGAATGTCCGGAATGTGTCAATGCGTCCTGAAGAATTCGCTGGATCGTGTGCAATCAATTTGGATTTCAGGACATAAAGGATATAGCCATTATAACGTAAACCGCAAGTAAACTCCCTGTTTCACCATAACTCAACAGTTTCTTATCGGAACAGGCCATGCCACGCTTCCTAGCCATCTCTAGAATGTCCGGAATGTGTCAATGCGTCCTGAAGAATTCGCTGGATCGTGTGCAATCAATTTGGATTTCAGGACATAAAGGATATAGCCATTATAACGTAAACCGCAAGTAAACTCCCTGTTTCACCATAACTCAACAGTTTCTTATCGGAACATGCCATGCCACGCTTCCTAGCCATCTCTAGAATGTCCGGAATGTGTCAATGCGTCCTGAAGAATTCGCTGGATCGTGTGCAATCAATTTGGATTTCAGGACATAAAGGATATAGCCATTATAACGTAAACCGCAAGTAAACTCCCTGTTTCACCATAACTCAACAGTTTCTTATCGGAACATGCCATGCCACGCTTCCTAGCCATCTCTAGAATGTCCGGAATGTGTCAATGCGTCCTGAAGAATTCGCTGGATCGTGTGCAATCAATTTGGATTTCAGGACATAAAGGATATAGCCATTATAACGTAAACCGCAAGTAAACTCCCTGTTTCACCATAACTCAACAGTTTCTTATCGGAACATGCCATGCCACGCTTCCTAGCCATCTCTAGAATGTCCGGAATGTGTCAATGCGTCCTGAAGAATTCGCTGGATCGTGTGCAATCAATTTGGATTTCAGGACATAAAGGATATAGCCATTATAACGTAAACCGCAAGTAAACTCCCTGTTTCACCATAACTCAACAGTTTCTTATCGGAACAGGCCATGCCACGCTTCCTAGCCATCTCTAGAATGTCCGGAATGTGTCAATGCGTCCTGAAGAATTCGCTGGATCGTGTGCAATCAATTTGGATTTCAGGACATAAAGGATATAGCCATTATAACGTAAACCGCAAGTAAACAAGTAAACTCCCTGTTTCACCATAACTCAACAGTTTCTTATCGGAACATGCCATGCCACGCTTCCTAGCCATCTCTAGAATGTCCGGAATGTGTCAATGCGTCCTGAAGAATTCGCTGGATCGTGTGCAATCAATTTGGATTTCAGGACATAAAGGATATAGCCATTATAACGTAAACCGCAAGTAAACTCCCTGTTTCACCATAACTCAACAGTTTCTTATCGGAACATGCCATGCCACGCTTCCTAGCCATCTCTAGAATGTCCGGAATGTGTCAATGCGTCCTGAAGAATTCGCTGGATCGTGTGCAATCAATTTGGATTTCAGGACATAAAGGATATAGCCATTATAACGTAAACCGCAAGTAAACTCCCTGTTTCACCATAACTCAACAGTTTCTTATCGGAACAGGCCATGCCACGCTTCCTAGCCATCTCTAGAATGTCCGGAATGTGTCAATGCCTCCTGAAGAATTCGCTGGATCGTGTGCAATCAATTTGGATTTCAGGACATAAAGGATATAGCCATTATAACGTAAACCGCAAGTAAACTCCCTGTTTCACCATAACTCAACAGTTTCTTATCGGAACAGGCCATGCCACGCTTCCTAGCCATCTCTAGAATGTCCGGAATGTGTCAATGCGTCCTGAAGAATTCGCTGGATCGTGTGCAATCAATTTGGATTTCAGGACATAAAGGATATAGCCATTATAACGTAAACCGCAAGTAAACTCCCTGTTTCACCATAACTCAACAGTTTCTTATCGGAACAGGCCATGCCACGCTTCCTAGCCATCTCTAGAATGTCCGGAATGTGTCAATGCCTCCTGAAGAATTCGCTGGATCGTGTGCAATCAATTTGGATTTCAAGACATAAAGGGATATAGCCATTATAACGTAAACCGCAAGTAAACTCCCTGTTTCACCATAACTCAACAGTTTCTTATCGGAACAGGCCATGCCACGCTTCCTAGCCATCTCTAGAATGTCCGGAATGTGTCAATGCCTCCTGAAGAATTCGCTGGATCGTTTGCAATCAATTTGGATTTCAGGACATAAAGGATATAGCCATTATAACGTAAACCGCAAGTAAACTCCCTGTTTCACCATAACTCAACAGTTTCTTATCGGAACATGCCATGCCACGCTTCCTAGCCATCTCTAGAATGTCCGGAATGTGTCAATGCGTCCTGAAGAATTCGCTGGATCGTGTGCAATCAATTTGGATTTCAGGACATAAAGGATATAGCCATTATAACGTAAACCGCAAGTAAACTCCCTGTTTCACCATAACTCAACAGTTTCTTATCGGAACAGGACATGCCACGCTTCCTAGCTATCTCTAGAATGTCCGGAATGTGTCAATGCCTCCTGAAGAATTCGCTGGATCGTGTGCAATCAATTTGGATTTCAGGACATAAAGGATATAGCCGTTATAACGTAAACCGCAAGTAAACTCCCTGTTTCACCATAACTCAACAGTTTCTTATCGGAACATGCCATGCCACGCTTCCTAGCCATCTCTAGAATGTCCGGAATGTGTCAATGCGTCCTGAAGAATTCGCTGGATCGTGTGCAATCAATTTGGATTTCAGGACATAAAGGATATAGCCGTTATAACGTAAACCGCAAGTAAACTCCCTGTTTCACCATAACTCAACAGTTTCTTATCGGAAGATGTCATGCCACGCCTCCTAATCATCTCTAGAATGTCCGGAATGATTCAATGCCTGCAGAAGAATTTGCTAGATCGTTTGCAGCCAATTTGGATTTCAAGACATAAGGGATATAGCCGTTATAACGTAAACCGCAAGTAAACTCCCTGTTTCACCATAACTCAACAGTTTCTTATCGGAACATGCCATGCCACGCTTCCTAGCCATCTCTATAATGTCCGGAATGTGTCAATGCGTCCTGAAGAATTCGCTGGATCGTGTGCAATCAATTTGGATTACAGGACGTAAAGGATATAGCCATTATAACGTAAACCGCAAGTAAACTCCCTGTTTCACCATAACTCAACAGTTTCTTATCGGAACAGGACATGCCACGCTTCCTAGCCATCTCTAGAATGTCCGGAATGTGTCAATGCCTCCTGAAGAATTCGCTGGATCGTGTGCAATCAATTTGGATTTCAGGACATAAAGGATATAGCCATTATAACGTAAACCGCAAGTAAACTCCCTGTTTCACCATAACTCAACAGTTTCTTATCGGAACATGCCATGCCACGCTTCCTAGCCATCTCTAGAATGTCCGGAATGTGTCAATGCGTCCTGAAGAATTCGCTGGATCGTGTGCAATCAATTTGGATTTCAGGACATAAAGGATATAGCCATTATAACGTAAACCGCAAGTAAACTCCCTGTTTCACCATAACTCAACAGTTTCTTATCGGAACAGGCCATGCCACGCTTCCTAGCCATCTCTAGAATGTCCGGAATGTGTCAATGCGTCCTGAAGAATTCGCTGGATCGTGTGCAATCAATTTGGATTTCAGGACATAAAGGATATAGCCATTATAACGTAAACCGCAAGTAAACTCCCTGTTTCACCATAACTCAACAGTTTCTTATCGGAACATGCCATGCCACGCTTCCTAGCCATCTCTAGAATGTCCGGAATGTGTCAATGCGTCCTGAAGAATTCGCTGGATCGTGTGCAATCAATTTGGATTTCAGGACATAAAGGATATAGCCATTATAACGTAAACCGCAAGTAAACTCCCTGTTTCACCATAACTCAACAGTTTCTTATCGGAACATGCCATGCCACGCTTCCTAGCCATCTCTAGAATGTCCGGAATGTGTCAATGCGTCCTGAAGAATTCGCTGGATCGTGTGCAATCAATTTGGATTTCAGGACATAAAGGATATAGCCATTATAACGTAAACCGCAAGTAAACTCCCTGTTTCACCATAACTCAACAGTTTCTTATCGGAACAGGCCATGCCACGCTTCCTAGCCATCTCTAGAATGTCCGGAATGTGTCAATGCGTCCTGAAGAATTCGCTGGATCGTGTGCAATCAATTTGGATTTCAGGACATAAAGGATATAGCCATTATAACGTAAACCGCAAGTAAACTCCCTGTTTCACCATAACTCAACAGTTTCTTATCGGAACAGGCCATGCCACGCTTCCTAGCCATCTCTAGAATGTCCGGAATGTGTCAATGCGTCCTGAAGAATTCGCTGGATCGTGTGCAATCAATTTGGATTTCAGGACATAAAGGATATAGCCATTATAACGTAAACCGCAAGTAAACTCCCTGTTTCACCATAACTCAACAGTTTCTTATCGGAACATGCCATGCCACGCTTCCTAGCCATCTCTAGAATGTCCGGAATGTGTCAATGCGTCCTGAAGAATTCGCTGGATCGTGTGCAATCAATTTGGATTTCAGGACATAAAGGATATAGCCATTATAACGTAAACCGCAAGTAAACTCCCTGTTTCACCATAACTCAACAGTTTCTTATCGGAACATGCCATGCCACGCTTCCTAGCCATCTCTAGAATGTCCGGAATGTGTCAATGCGTCCTGAAGAATTCGCTGGATCGTGTGCAATCAATTTGGATTTCAGGACATAAAGGATATAGCCATTATAACGTAAACCGCAAGTAAACTCCCTGTTTCACCATAACTCAACAGTTTCTTATCGGAACATGCCATGCCACGCTTCCTAGCCATCTCTAGAATGTCCGGAATGTGTCAATGCGTCCTGAAGAATTCGCTGGATCGTGTGCAATCAATTTGGATTTCAGGACATAAAGGATATAGCCATTATAACGTAAACCGCAAGTAAACTCCCTGTTTCACCATAACTCAACAGTTTCTTATCGGAACAGGCCATGCCACGCTTCCTAGCCATCTCTAGAATGTCCGGAATGTGTCAATGCGTCCTGAAGAATTCGCTGGATCGTGTGCAATCAATTTGGATTTCAGGACATAAAGGATATAGCCGTTATAACGTAAACCGCAAGTAAACTCCCTGTTTCACCATAACTCAACAGTTTCTTATCGGAACATGCCATGCCACGCTTCCTAGCCATCTCTATAATGTCCGGAATGTGTCAATGCGTCCTGAAGAATTCGCTGGATCGTGTGCAATCAATTTGGATTTCAGGACATAAAGGATATAGCCGTTATAACGTAAACCGCAAGTAAACTCCCTGTTTCACCATAACTCAACAGTTTCTTATCGGAAGATGTCATGCCACGCCTCCTAATCATCTCTAGAATGTCCGGAATGATTCAATGCCTGCAGAAGAATTTGCTAGATCGTTTGCAGCCAATTTGGATTTCAAGACATAAGGGATATAGCCGTTATAACGTAAACCGCAAGTAAACTCCCTGTTTCACCATAACTCAACAGTTTCTTATCGGAACATGCCATGCCACGCTTCCTAGCCATCTCTATAATGTCCGGAATGTGTCAATGCGTCCTGAAGAATTCGCTGGATCGTGTGCAATCAATTTGGATTAGAGGACGTAACGGATATAGCCACTATAGCGTAAACCGCAAGTAAACTCCCTGTTTCACCATAACTCAACAGTTTCTTATCGGAACAGGACATGCCACGCTTCCTAGCTATCTCTAGAATGTCCGGAATGTGTCAGTGCCTCCTGAAGAATTCGCTGGATCGTGTGCAATCAATTTGGATTTCAGGACATAAAGGATATAGCCATTATAACGTAAACCTCAAGTAAACTCCCTGTTTCACCATAACTCAACAGTTTCTTATCGGAACATGCCATGCCACGCTTCCTAGCCATCTCTAGAATGTCCGGAATGTGTCAATGCGTCCTGAAGAATTCGCTGGATCGTGTGCAATCAATTTGGATTTCAGGACATAAAGGATATAGCCATTATAACGTAAACCTCAAGTAAACTCCCTGTTTCACCATAACTCAACAGTTTCTTATCGGAACAGGACATGCCACGCTTCCTAGCTATCTCTAGAATGTCCGGAATGTGTCAGTGCCTCCTGAAGAATTCGCTGGATCGTGTGCAATCAATTTGGATTTCAAGACATAAGGGATATAGCCATTATAACGTAAACCGCAAGTAAACTCCCTGTTTCACCATAACTCAACAGTTTCTTATCGGAACAGGCTATGCCACGCTTCCTAGCCATCTCTAGAATGTCCGGAATGTGTCAATGCCTCCTGAAGAATTCGCTGGATCGTGTGCAATCAATTTGGATTTCAGGACATAAAGGATATAGCCATTATAACGTAAACCGCAAGTAAACTCCCTGTTTCACCATAACTCAACAGTTTCTTATCGGAACATGCCATGCCACGCTTCCTAGCCATCTCTAGAATGTCCGGAATGTGTCAATGCGTCCTGAAGAATTCGCTGGATCGTGTGCAATCAATTTGGATTTCAGGACATAAAGGATATAGCCATTATAACGTAAACCGCAAGTAAACTCCCTGTTTCACCATAACTCAACAGTTTCTTATCGGAACAGGCCATGCCACGCTTCCTAGCCATCTCTAGAATGTCCGGAATGTGTCAATGCCTCCTGAAGAATTCGCTGGATCGTGTGCAATCAATTTGGATTTCAGGACATAAAGGATATAGCCATTATAACGTAAACCGCAAGTAAACTCCCTGTTTCACCATAACTCAACAGTTTCTTATCGGAACATGCCATGCCACGCTTCCTAGCCATCTCTAGAATGTCCGGAATGTGTCAATGCGTCCTGAAGAATTCGCTGGATCGTGTGCAATCAATTTGGATTTCAGGACATAAAGGATATAGCCATTATAACGTAAACCGCAAGTAAACTCCCTGTTTCACCATAACTCAACAGTTTCTTATCGGAACAGGCCATGCCACGCTTCCTAGCCATCTCTAGAATGTCCGGAATGTGTCAATGCCTCCTGAAGAATTCGCTGGATCGTGTGCAATCAATTTGGATTTCAGGACATAAAGGATATAGCCATTATAACGTAAACCGCAAGTAAACTCCCTGTTTCACCATAACTCAACAGTTTCTTATCGGAACATGCCATGCCACGCTTCCTAGCCATCTCTAGAATGTCCGGAATGTGTCAATGCGTCCTGAAGAATTCGCTGGATCGTGTGCAATCAATTTGGATTTCAGGACATAAAGGATATAGCCATTATAACGTAAACCGCAAGTAAACTCCCTGTTTCACCATAACTCAACAGTTTCTTATCGGAACAGGCCATGCCACGCTTCCTAGCCATCTCTAGAATGTCCGGAATGTGTCAATGCCTCCTGAAGAATTCGCTGGATCGTGTGCAATCAATTTGGATTTCAGGACATAAAGGATATAGCCATTATAACGTAAACCGCAAGTAAACTCCCTGTTTCACCATAACTCAACAGTTTCTTATCGGAACATGCCATGCCACGCTTCCTAGCCATCTCTAGAATGTCCGGAATGTGTCAATGCGTCCTGAAGAATTCGCTGGATCGTGTGCAATCAATTTGGATTTCAGGACATAAAGGATATAGCCATTATAACGTAAACCGCAAGTAAACTCCCTGTTTCACCATAACTCAACAGTTTCTTATCGGAACATGCCATGCCACGCTTCCTAGCCATCTCTAGAATGTCCGGAATGTGTCAATGCGTCCTGAAGAATTCGCTGGATCGTGTGCAATCAATTTGGATTTCAGGACATAAAGGATATAGCCGTTATAACGTAAACCGCAAGTAAACTCCCTGTTTCACCATAACTCAACAGTTTCTTATCGGAACATGCCATGCCACGCTTCCTAGCCATCTCTATAATGTCCGGAATGTGTCAATGCGTCCTGAAGAATTCGCTGGATCGTGTGCAATCAATTTGGATTTCAGGACATAAAGGATATAGCCGTTATAACGTAAACCGCAAGTAAACTCCCTGTTTCACCATAACTCAACAGTTTCTTATCGGAAGATGTCATGCCACGCCTCCTAATCATCTCTAGAATGTCCGGAATGATTCAATGCCTGCAGAAGAATTTGCTAGATCGTTTGCAGCCAATTTGGATTTCAAGACATAAGGGATATAGCCGTTATAACGTAAACCGCAAGTAAACTCCCTGTTTCACCATAACTCAACAGTTTCTTATCGGAACATGCCATGCCACGCTTCCTAGCCATCTCTATAATGTCCGGAATGTGTCAATGCGTCCTGAAGAATTCGCTGGATCGTGTGCAATCAATTTGGATTAGAGGACGTAACGGATATAGCCACTATAGCGTAAACCGCAAGTAAACTCCCTGTTTCACCATAACTCAACAGTTTCTTATCGGAACAGGACATGCCACGCTTCCTAGCTATCTCTAGAATGTCCGGAATGTGTCAGTGCCTCCTGAAGAATTCGCTGGATCGTGTGCAATCAATTTGGATTTCAGGACATAAAGGATATAGCCATTATAACGTAAACCTCAAGTAAACTCCCTGTTTCACCATAACTCAACAGTTTCTTATCGGAACATGCCATGCCACGCTTCCTAGCCATCTCTAGAATGTCCGGAATGTGTCAATGCGTCCTGAAGAATTCGCTGGATCGTGTGCAATCAATTTGGATTTCAGGACATAAAGGATATAGCCATTATAACGTAAACCGCAAGTAAACTCCCTGTTTCACCATAACTCAACAGTTTCTTATCGGAACAGGCCATGCCACGCTTCCTAGCCATCTCTAGAATGTCCGGAATGTGTCAATGCCTCCTGAAGAATTCGCTGGATCGTGTGCAATCAATTTGGATTTCAGGACATAAAGGATATAGCCATTATAACGTAAACCGCAAGTAAACTCCCTGTTTCACCATAACTCAACAGTTTCTTATCGGAACATGCCATGCCACGCTTCCTAGCCATCTCTAGAATGTCCGGAATGTGTCAATGCGTCCTGAAGAATTCGCTGGATCGTGTGCAATCAATTTGGATTTCAGGACATAAAGGATATAGCCGTTATAACGTAAACCGCAAGTAAACTCCCTGTTTCACCATAACTCAACAGTTTCTTATCGGAACATGCCATGCCACGCTTCCTAGCCATCTCTAGAATGTCCGGAATGTGTCAATGCGTCCTGAAGAATTCGCTGGATCGTGTGCAATCAATTTGGATTTCAGGACATAAAGGATATAGCCGTTATAACGTAAACCGCAAGTAAACTCCCTGTTTCACCATAACTCAACAGTTTCTTATCGGAAGATGTCATGCCACGCCTCCTAATCATCTCTAGAATGTCCGGAATGATTCAATGCCTGCAGAAGAATTTGCTAGATCGTTTGCAGCCAATTTGGATTTCAAGACATAAGGGATATAGCCGTTATAACGTAAACCGCAAGTAAACTCCCTGTTTCACCATAACTCAACAGTTTCTTATCGGAACATGCCATGCCACGCTTCCTAGCCATCTCTATAATGTCCGGAATGTGTCAATGCGTCCTGAAGAATTCGCTGGATCGTGTGCAATCAATTTGGATTAGAGGACGTAACGGATATAGCCACTATAGCGTAAACCGCAAGTAAACTCCCTGTTTCACCATAACTCAACAGTTTCTTATCGGAACAGGCCATGCCACGCTTCCTAGCCATCTCTAGAATGTCCGGAATGTGTCAATGCCTCCTGAAGAATTCGCTGGATCGTGTGCAATCAATTTGGATTTCAGGACATAAAGGATATAGCCATTATAACGTAAACCGCAAGTAAACTCCCTGTTTCACCATAACTCAACAGTTTCTTATCGGAACATGCCATGCCACGCTTCCTAGCCATCTCTAGAATGTCCGGAATGTGTCAATGCGTCCTGAAGAATTCGCTGGATCGTGTGCAATCAATTTGGATTTCAGGACATAAAGGATATAGCCATTATAACGTAAACCGCAAGTAAACTCCCTGTTTCACCATAACTCAACAGTTTCTTATCGGAACAGGCTATGCCACGCTTCCTAGCCATCTCTAGAATGTCCGGAATGTGTCAATGCCTCCTGAAGAATTCGCTGGATCGTGTGCAATCAATTTGGATTTCAAGACATAAGGGATATAGCCATTATAACGTAAACCGCAAGTAAACTCCCTGTTTCACCATAACTCAACAGTTTCTTATCGGAACATGCCATGCCACGCTTCCTAGCCATCTCTAGAATGTCCGGAATGTGTCAATGCCTCCTGAAGAATTCGCTGGATCGTGTGCAATCAATTTGGATTTCAGGACATAAAGGATATAGCCGTTATAACGTAAACCGCAAGTAAACTCCCTGTTTCACCATAACTCAACAGTTTCTTATCGGAACATGCCATGCCACGCTTCCTAGCCATCTCTAGAATGTCCGGAATGTGTCAATGCGTCCTGAAGAATTCGCTGGATCGTGTGCAATCAATTTGGATTTCAGGACATAAAGGATATAGCCATTATAACGTAAACCGCAAGTAAACTCCCTGTTTCACCATAACTCAACAGTTTCTTATCGGAACATGCCATGCCACGCTTCCTAGCCATCTCTAGAATGTCCGGAATGTGTCAATGCGTCCTGAAGAATTCGCTGGATCGTGTGCAATCAATTTGGATTTCAGGACATAAAGGATATAGCCATTATAACGTAAACCGCAAGTAAACTCCCTGTTTCACCATAACTCAACAGTTTCTTATCGGAACATGCCATGCCACGCTTCCTAGCCATCTCTAGAATGTCCGGAATGTGTCAATGCGTCCTGAAGAATTCGCTGGATCGTGTGCAATCAATTTGGATTTCAGGACATAAAGGATATAGCCATTATAACGTAAACCGCAAGTAAACTCCCTGTTTCACCATAACTCAACAGTTTCTTATCGGAACATGCCATGCCACGCTTCCTAGCCATCTCTAGAATGTCCGGAATGTGTCAATGCGTCCTGAAGAATTCGCTGGATCGTGTGCAATCAATTTGGATTTCAGGACATAAAGGATATAGCCATTATAACGTAAACCGCAAGTAAACTCCCTGTTTCACCATAACTCAACAGTTTCTTATCGGAACATGCCATGCCACGCTTCCTAGCCATCTCTAGAATGTCCGGAATGTGTCAATGCGTCCTGAAGAATTCGCTGGATCGTGTGCAATCAATTTGGATTTCAGGACATAAAGGATATAGCCATTATAACGTAAACCGCAAGTAAACTCCCTGTTTCACCATAACTCAACAGTTTCTTATCGGAACATGCCATGCCACGCTTCCTAGCCATCTCTAGAATGTCCGGAATGTGTCAATGCGTCCTGAAGAATTCGCTGGATCGTGTGCAATCAATTTGGATTTCAGGACATAAAGGATATAGCCATTATAACGTAAACCGCAAGTAAACTCCCTGTTTCACCATAACTCAACAGTTTCTTATCGGAACAGGCCATGCCACGCTTCCTAGCCATCTCTAGAATGTCCGGAATGTGTCAATGCGTCCTGAAGAATTCGCTGGATCGTGTGCAATCAATTTGGATTTCAGGACATAAAGGATATAGCCATTATAACGTAAACCGCAAGTAAACTCCCTGTTTCACCATAACTCAACAGTTTCTTATCGGAACATGCCATGCCACGCTTCCTAGCCATCTCTAGAATGTCCGGAATGTGTCAATGCGTCCTGAAGAATTCGCTGGATCGTGTGCAATCAATTTGGATTTCAGGACATAAAGGATATAGCCATTATAACGTAAACCGCAAGTAAACTCCCTGTTTCACCATAACTCAACAGTTTCTTATCGGAACATGCCATGCCACGCTTCCTAGCCATCTCTAGAATGTCCGGAATGTGTCAATGCGTCCTGAAGAATTCGCTGGATCGTGTGCAATCAATTTGGATTTCAGGACATAAAGGATATAGCCATTATAACGTAAACCGCAAGTAAACTCCCTGTTTCACCATAACTCAACAGTTTCTTATCGGAACATGCCATGCCACGCTTCCTAGCCATCTCTAGAATGTCCGGAATGTGTCAATGCGTCCTGAAGAATTCGCTGGATCGTGTGCAATCAATTTGGATTTCAGGACATAAAGGATATAGCCATTATAACGTAAACCGCAAGTAAACTCCCTGTTTCACCATAACTCAACAGTTTCTTATCGGAACATGCCATGCCACGCTTCCTAGCCATCTCTAGAATGTCCGGAATGTGTCAATGCGTCCTGAAGAATTCGCTGGATCGTGTGCAATCAATTTGGATTTCAGGACATAAAGGATATAGCCATTATAACGTAAACCGCAAGTAAACTCCCTGTTTCACCATAACTCAACAGTTTCTTATCGGAACAGGCCATGCCACGCTTCCTAGCCATCTCTAGAATGTCCGGAATGTGTCAATGCGTCCTGAAGAATTCGCTGGATCGTGTGCAATCAATTTGGATTTCAGGACATAAAGGATATAGCCATTATAACGTAAACCGCAAGTAAACTCCCTGTTTCACCATAACTCAACAGTTTCTTATCGGAACATGCCATGCCACGCTTCCTAGCCATCTCTAGAATGTCCGGAATGTGTCAATGCGTCCTGAAGAATTCGCTGGATCGTGTGCAATCAATTTGGATTTCAGGACATAAAGGATATAGCCATTATAACGTAAACCGCAAGTAAACTCCCTGTTTCACCATAACTCAACAGTTTCTTATCGGAACAGGACCATGCCACGCTTCCTAGCCATCTCTAGAATGTCCGGAATGTGTCAATGCCTCCTGAAGAATTCGCTGGATCGTGTGCAATCAATTTGGATTTCAGGACATAAAGGATATAGCCATTATAACGTAAACCGCAAGTAAACTCCCTGTTTCACCATAACTCAACAGTTTCTTATCGGAACATGCCATGCCACGCTTCCTAGCCATCTCTAGAATGTCCGGAATGTGTCAATGCGTCCTGAAGAATTCGCTGGATCGTGTGCAATCAATTTGGATTTCAGGACATAAAGGATATAGCCGTTATAACGTAAACCGCAAGTAAACTCCCTGTTTCACCATAACTCAACAGTTTCTTATCGGAACATGCCATGCCACGCTTCCTAGCCATCTCTAGAATGTCCGGAATGTGTCAATGCGTCCTGAAGAATTCGCTGGATCGTGTGCAATCAATTTGGATTTCAGGACATAAAGGATATAGCCGTTATAACGTAAACCGCAAGTAAACTCCCTGTTTCACCATAACTCAACAGTTTCTTATCGGAAGATGTCATGCCACGCCTCCTAACCATCTCTAGAATGTCCGGAATGATTCAATGCCTGCTGAAGAATTTGCTGGATCGTTTGCAATCAATTTGGATTTCAAGACATAAGGGATATAGCCGTTATAACGTAAACCGCAAGTAAACTCCCTGTTTCACCATAACTCAACAGTTTCTTATCGGAACATGCCATGCCACGCTTCCTAGCCATCTCTATAATGTCCGGAATGTGTCAATGCGTCCTGAAGAATTCGCTGGATCGTGTGCAATCAATTTGGATTTCAGGACATAAAGGATATAGCCATTATAACGTAAACCGCAAGTAAACTCCCTGTTTCACCATAACTCAACAGTTTCTTATCGGAACAGGCCATGCCACGCTTCCTAGCCATCTCTAGAATGTCCGGAATGTGTCAATGCGTCCTGAAGAATTCGCTGGATCGTGTGCAATCAATTTGGATTTCAGGACATAAAGGATATAGCCATTATAACGTAAACCGCAAGTAAACTCCCTGTTTCACCATAACTCAACAGTTTCTTATCGGAACATGCCATGCCACGCTTCCTAGCCATCTCTATAATGTCCGGAATGTGTCAATGCGTCCTGAAGAATTCGCTGGATCGTGTGCAATCAATTTGGATTTCAGGACATAAAGGATATAGCCATTATAACGTAAACCGCAAGTAAACTCCCTGTTTCACCATAACTCAACAGTTTCTTATCGGAACAGGCCATGCCACGCTTCCTAGCCATCTCTAGAATGTCCGGAATGTGTCAATGCCTCCTGAAGAATTCGCTGGATCGTGTGCAATCAATTTGGATTTCAGGACATAAAGGATATAGCCATTATAACGTAAACCGCAAGTAAACTCCCTGTTTCACCATAACTCAACAGTTTCTTATCGGAACATGCCATGCCACGCTTCCTAGCCATCTCTAGAATGTCCGGAATGTGTCAATGCGTCCTGAAGAATTCGCTGGATCGTGTGCAATCAATTTGGATTTCAGGACATAAAGGATATAGCCGTTATAACGTAAACCGCAAGTAAACTCCCTGTTTCACCATAACTCAACAGTTTCTTATCGGAACATGCCATGCCACGCTTCCTAGCCATCTCTATAATGTCCGGAATGTGTCAATGCGTCCTGAAGAATTCGCTGGATCGTGTGCAATCAATTTGGATTTCAGGACATAAAGGATATAGCCGTTATAACGTAAACCGCAAGTAAACTCCCTGTTTCACCATAACTCAACAGTTTCTTATCGGAAGATGTCATGCCACGCCTCCTAATCATCTCTAGAATGTCCGGAATGATTCAATGCCTGCAGAAGAATTTGCTAGATCGTTTGCAGCCAATTTGGATTTCAAGACATAAGGGATATAGCCGTTATAACGTAAACCGCAAGTAAACTCCCTGTTTCACCATAACTCAACAGTTTCTTATCGGAACATGCCATGCCACGCTTCCTAGCCATCTCTATAATGTCCGGAATGTGTCAATGCGTCCTGAAGAATTCGCTGGATCGTGTGCAATCAATTTGGATTAGAGGACGTAACGGATATAGCCACTATAGCGTAAACCGCAAGTAAACTCCCTGTTTCACCATAACTCAACAGTTTCTTATCGGAACAGGCCATGCCACGCTTCCTAGCCATCTCTAGAATGTCCGGAATGTGTCAATGCCTCCTGAAGAATTCGCTGGATCGTGTGCAATCAATTTGGATTTCAGGACATAAAGGATATAGCCATTATAACGTAAACCGCAAGTAAACTCCCTGTTTCACCATAACTCAACAGTTTCTTATCGGAACATGCCATGCCACGCTTCCTAGCCATCTCTAGAATGTCCGGAATGTGTCAATGCGTCCTGAAGAATTCGCTGGATCGTGTGCAATCAATTTGGATTTCAGGACATAAAGGATATAGCCGTTATAACGTAAACCGCAAGTAAACTCCCTGTTTCACCATAACTCAACAGTTTCTTATCGGAACATGCCATGCCACGCTTCCTAGCCATCTCTAGAATGTCCGGAATGTGTCAATGCGTCCTGAAGAATTCGCTGGATCGTGTGCAATCAATTTGGATTTCAGGACATAAAGGATATAGCCATTATAACGTAAACCGCAAGTAAACTCCCTGTTTCACCATAACTCAACAGTTTCTTATCGGAACATGCCATGCCACGCTTCCTAGCCATCTCTAGAATGTCCGGAATGTGTCAATGCCTCCTGAAGAATTCGCTGGATCGTGTGCAATCAATTTGGATTTCAAGACATAAAGGATATAGCCGTTATAACGTAAACCGCAAGTAAACTCCCTGTTTCACCATAACTCAACAGTTTCTTATCGGAACATGCCATGCCACGCTTCCTAGCCATCTCTATAATGTCCGGAATGTGTCAATGCGTCCTGAAGAATTCGCTGGATCGTGTGCAATCAATTTGGATTTCAGGACATAAAGGATATAGCCATTATAACGTAAACCGCAAGTAAACTCCCTGTTTCACCATAACTCAACAGTTTCTTATCGGAACATGCCATGCCACGCTTCCTAGCCATCTCTAGAATGTCCGGAATGTGTCAATGCGTCCTGAAGAATTCGCTGGATCGTGTGCAATCAATTTGGATTTCAGGACATAAAGGATATAGCCGTTATAACGTAAACCGCAAGTAAACTCCCTGTTTCACCATAACTCAACAGTTTCTTATCGGAACATGCCATGCCACGCTTCCTAGCCATCTCTATAATGTCCGGAATGTGTCAATGCGTCCTGAAGAATTCGCTGGATCGTGTGCAATCAATTTGGATTTCAGGACATAAAGGATATAGCCATTATAACGTAAACCGCAAGTAAACTCCCTGTTTCACCATAACTCAACAGTTTCTTATCGGAACAGGCCATGCCACGCTTCCTAGCCATCTCTAGAATGTCCGGAATGTGTCAATGCGTCCTGAAGAATTCGCTGGATCGTGTGCAATCAATTTGGATTTCAGGACATAAAGGATATAGCCATTATAACGTAAACCGCAAGTAAACTCCCTGTTTCACCATAACTCAACAGTTTCTTATCGGAACATGCCATGCCACGCTTCCTAGCCATCTCTAGAATGTCCGGAATGTGTCAATGCGTCCTGAAGAATTCGCTGGATCGTGTGCAATCAATTTGGATTTCAGGACATAAAGGATATAGCCATTATAACGTAAACCGCAAGTAAACTCCCTGTTTCACCATAACTCAACAGTTTCTTATCGGAACAGGCCATGCCACGCTTCCTAGCCATCTCTAGAATGTCCGGAATGTGTCAATGCGTCCTGAAGAATTCGCTGGATCGTGTGCAATCAATTTGGATTTCAGGACATAAAGGGATATAGCCGTTATAACGTAAACCGCAAGTAAACTCCCTGTTTCACCATAACTCAACAGTTTCTTATCGGAACATGCCATGCCACGCTTCCTAGCCATCTCTAGAATGTCCGGAATGTGTCAATGCGTCCTGAAGAATTCGCTGGATCGTGTGCAATCAATTTGGATTTCAGGACATAAAGGATATAGCCATTATAACGTAAACCGCAAGTAAACTCCCTGTTTCACCATAACTCAACAGTTTCTTATCGGAACAGGCCATGCCACGCTTCCTAGCCATCTCTAGAATGTCCGGAATGTGTCAATGCCTCCTGAAGAATTCGCTGGATCGTGTGCAATCAATTTGGATTTCAGGACATAAAGGATATAGCCATTATAACGTAAACCGCAAGTAAACTCCCTGTTTCACCATAACTCAACAGTTTCTTATCGGAACATGCCATGCCACGCTTCCTAGCCATCTCTAGAATGTCCGGAATGTGTCAATGCGTCCTGAAGAATTCGCTGGATCGTGTGCAATCAATTTGGATTTCAGGACATAAAGGATATAGCCATTATAACGTAAACCGCAAGTAAACTCCCTGTTTCACCATAACTCAACAGTTTCTTATCGGAACATGCCATGCCACGCTTCCTAGCCATCTCTAGAATGTCCGGAATGTGTCAATGCCTCCTGAAGAATTCGCTGGATCGTGTGCAATCAATTTGGATTTCAGGACATAAAGGATATAGCCATTATAACGTAAACCGCAAGTAAACTCCCTGTTTCACCATAACTCAACAGTTTCTTATCGGAACAGGCCATGCCACGCTTCCTAGCCATCTCTAGAATGTCCGGAATGTGTCAATGCCTCCTGAAGAATTCGCTGGATCGTGTGCAATCAATTTGGATTTCAGGACATAAAGGATATAGCCGTTATAACGTAAACCGCAAGTAAACTCCCTGTTTCACCATAACTCAACAGTTTCTTATCGGAACATGCCATGCCACGCTTCCTAGCCATCTCTAGAATGTCCGGAATGTGTCAATGCGTCCTGAAGAATTCGCTGGATCGTGTGCAATCAATTTGGATTTCAGGACATAAAGGATATAGCCGTTATAACGTAAACCGCAAGTAAACTCCCTGTTTCACCATAACTCAACAGTTTCTTATCGGAACATGCCATGCCACGCTTCCTAGCCATCTCTATAATGTCCGGAATGTGTCAATGCGTCCTGAAGAATTCGCTGGATCGTGTGCAATCAATTTGGATTTCAGGACATAAAGGATATAGCCGTTATAACGTAAACCGCAAGTAAACTCCCTGTTTCACCATAACTCAACAGTTTCTTATCGGAAGATGTCATGCCACGCCTCCTAATCATCTCTAGAATGTCCGGAATGATTCAATGCCTGCAGAAGAATTTGCTAGATCGTTTGCAGCCAATTTGGATTTCAAGACATAAGGGATATAGCCGTTATAACGTAAACCGCAAGTAAACTCCCTGTTTCACCATAACTCAACAGTTTCTTATCGGAACATGCCATGCCACGCTTCCTAGCCATCTCTATAATGTCCGGAATGTGTCAATGCGTCCTGAAGAATTCGCTGGATCGTGTGCAATCAATTTGGATTAGAGGACGTAACGGATATAGCCACTATAGCGTAAACCGCAAGTAAACTCCCTGTTTCACCATAACTCAACAGTTTCTTATCGGAACAGGCTATGCCACGCTTCCTAGCCATCTCTAGAATGTCCGGAATGTGTCAATGCCTCCTGAAGAATTCGCTGGATCGTGTGCAATCAATTTGGATTTCAGGACATAAAGGATATAGCCGTTATAACGTAAACCGCAAGTAAACTCCCTGTTTCACCATAACTCAACAGTTTCTTATCGGAACATGCCATGCCACGCTTCCTAGCCATCTCTAGAATGTCCGGAATGTGTCAATGCGTCCTGAAGAATTCGCTGGATCGTGTGCAATCAATTTGGATTTCAGGACATAAAGGATATAGCCATTATAACGTAAACCGCAAGTAAACTCCCTGTTTCACCATAACTCAACAGTTTCTTATCGGAACATGCCATGCCACGCTTCCTAGCCATCTCTAGAATGTCCGGAATGTGTCAATGCGTCCTGAAGAATTCGCTGGATCGTGTGCAATCAATTTGGATTTCAGGACATAAAGGATATAGCCATTATAACGTAAACCGCAAGTAAACTCCCTGTTTCACCATAACTCAACAGTTTCTTATCGGAACATGCCATGCCACGCTTCCTAGCCATCTCTAGAATGTCCGGAATGTGTCAATGCGTCCTGAAGAATTCGCTGGATCGTGTGCAATCAATTTGGATTTCAGGACATAAAGGATATAGCCATTATAACGTAAACCGCAAGTAAACTCCCTGTTTCACCATAACTCAACAGTTTCTTATCGGAACATGCCATGCCACGCTTCCTAGCCATCTCTAGAATGTCCGGAATGTGTCAATGCGTCCTGAAGAATTCGCTGGATCGTGTGCAATCAATTTGGATTTCAGGACATAAAGGATATAGCCATTATAACGTAAACCGCAAGTAAACTCCCTGTTTCACCATAACTCAACAGTTTCTTATCGGAACAGGCCATGCCACGCTTCCTAGCCATCTCTAGAATGTCCGGAATGTGTCAATGCCTCCTGAAGAATTCGCTGGATCGTGTGCAATCAATTTGGATTTCAGGACATAAAGGATATAGCCATTATAACGTAAACCGCAAGTAAACTCCCTGTTTCACCATAACTCAACAGTTTCTTATCGGAACATGCCATGCCACG
This sequence comes from Drosophila tristis, assembly GCA_018150885.1. NCBI lineage: Eukaryota > Metazoa > Arthropoda > Insecta > Diptera > Drosophilidae > Drosophila > Drosophila tristis. Next base: position 97,795 of record JAECWT010000252.1, on the reverse strand, counting down.
CTTCCTAGCCATCTCTAGAATGTCCGGAATGTGTCAATGCGTCCTGAAGAATTCGCTGGATCGTGTGCAATCAATTTGGATTTCAGGACATAAAGGATATAGCCATTATAACGTAAACCGCAAGTAAACTCCCTGTTTCACCATAACTCAACAGTTTCTTATCGGAACATGCCATGCCACGCTTCCTAGCCATCTCTAGAATGTCCGGAATGTGTCAATGCGTCCTGAAGAATTCGCTGGATCGTGTGCAATCAATTTGGATTTCAGGACATAAAGGATATAGCCGTTATAACGTAAACCGCAAGTAAACTCCCTGTTTCACCATAACTCAACAGTTTCTTATCGGAACATGCCATGCCACGCTTCCTAGCCATCTCTATAATGTCCGGAATGTGTCAATGCGTCCTGAAGAATTCGCTGGATCGTGTGCAATCAATTTGGATTTCAGGACATAAAGGATATAGCCGTTATAACGTAAACCGCAAGTAAACTCCCTGTTTCACCATAACTCAACAGTTTCTTATCGGAAGATGTCATGCCACGCCTCCTAATCATCTCTAGAATGTCCGGAATGATTCAATGCCTGCAGAAGAATTTGCTAGATCGTTTGCAGCCAATTTGGATTTCAAGACATAAGGGATATAGCCGTTATAACGTAAACCGCAAGTAAACTCCCTGTTTCACCATAACTCAACAGTTTCTTATCGGAACATGCCATGCCACGCTTCCTAGCCATCTCTATAATGTCCGGAATGTGTCAATGCGTCCTGAAGAATTCGCTGGATCGTGTGCAATCAATTTGGATTAGAGGACATAACGGATATAGCCACTATAACGTAAACCGCAAGTAAACTCCCTGTTTCACCATAACTCAACAGTTTCTTATCGGAACAGGCCATGCCACGCTTCCTAGCCATCTCTAGAATGTCCGGAATGTGTCAATGCCTCCTGAAGAATTCGCTGGATCGTGTGCAATCAATTTGGATTTCAGGACATAAAGGATATAGCCGTTATAACGTAAACCGCAAGTAAACTCCCTGTTTCACCATAACTCAACAGTTTCTTATCGGAACATGCCATGCCACGCTTCCTAGCCATCTCTAGAATGTCCGGAATGTGTCAATGCGTCCTGAAGAATTCGCTGGATCGTGTGCAATCAATTTGGATTTCAGGACATAAAGGATATAGCCGTTATAACGTAAACCGCAAGTAAACTCCCTGTTTCACCATAACTCAACAGTTTCTTATCGGAACATGCCATGCCACGCTTCCTAGCCATCTCTATAATGTCCGGAATGTGTCAATGCGTCCTGAAGAATTCGCTGGATCGTGTGCAATCAATTTGGATTTCAGGACATAAAGGATATAGCCGTTATAACGTAAACCGCAAGTAAACTCCCTGTTTCACCATAACTCAACAGTTTCTTATCGGAAGATGTCATGCCACGCCTCCTAATCATCTCTAGAATGTCCGGAATGATTCAATGCCTGCAGAAGAATTTGCTAGATCGTTTGCAGCCAATTTGGATTTCAAGACATAAGGGATATAGCCGTTATAACGTAAACCGCAAGTAAACTCCCTGTTTCACCATAACTCAACAGTTTCTTATCGGAACATGCCATGCCACGCTTCCTAGCCATCTCTAGAATGTCCGGAATGTGTCAATGCGTCCTGAAGAATTCGCTGGATCGTGTGCAATCAATTTGGATTAGAGGACGTAACGGATATAGCCATTATAACGTAAACCGCAAGTAAACTCCCTGTTTCACCATAACTCAACAGTTTCTTATCGGAACAGGCCATGCCACGCTTCCTAGCCATCTCTAGAATGTCCGGAATGTGTCAATGCCTCCTGAAGAATTCGCTGGATCGTGTGCAATCAATTTGGATTTCAGGACATAAAGGATATAGCCATTATAACGTAAACCGCAAGTAAACTCCCTGTTTCACCATAACTCAACAGTTTCTTATCGGAACATGCCATGCCACGCTTCCTAGCCATCTCTAGAATGTCCGGAATGTGTCAATGCGTCCTGAAGAATTCGCTGGATCGTGTGCAATCAATTTGGATTTCAGGACATAAAGGATATAGCCATTATAACGTAAACCGCAAGTAAACTCCCTGTTTCACCATAACTCAACAGTTTCTTATCGGAACATGCCATGCCACGCTTCCTAGCCATCTCTAGAATGTCCGGAATGTGTCAATGCGTCCTGAAGAATTCGCTGGATCGTGTGCAATCAATTTGGATTTCAGGACATAAAGGATATAGCCACTATAACGTAAACCGCAAGTAAACTCCCTGTTTCACCATAACTCAACAGTTTCTTATCGGAACAGGCCATGCCACGCGTCCTAGCCATCTCTAGAATGTCCGGAATGTGTCTAAACAAGAATAATCGCTGGATCGTGTGCAATCAATTTGGATTTCAGGACATAAAGGATATAGCCACTATAACGTAAACCGCAAGTAAACTCCCTGTTTCACCATAACTCAACAGTTTCTTATCGGAACAGTCCATGCCACGCCTCCTAGCCATCTCTAGAATGTCCGGAATGTGTCAATGCCTCCTGAAGAATTCGCTGGATCGTGTGCAATCAATTTGGATTTCAGGACATAAAGGATATAGCCGTTATAACGTAAACCGCAAGTAAACTCCCTGTTTCACCATAACTCAACAGTTTCTTATCGGAACATGCCATGCCACGCTTTCTTTTTTTTTTTTTTTCTTTAAATTTTTTTTTTTTTTTTTTTTTTTTTTTTTTTTTTTAAAAAAAAAATATTTTTTTTTTTAAAATTTAAACCCAAAATTACCTTCTGTTTCTCCATTTAGTGTGGTCGGAGGTCTTTTTGTTATGATCGATTTTTATTTAAATGAAGCTTATATTTATACAAAATCGTTGGGGCGAGTTGCCTCCATGCAGGTGTTCTATCGTGGGAAACAAAGCCCTGTTGCGTAAGGTTCCCACAGTCAATATGCAATATGAGGCGTCAGCTTTCGGTCAGCGGTGGTACCTGCCCAATGCCCGTTACGTAAGGTTCTTACGGTTTAGATGCAGACGCATCACTTTTGGGCAGCGACAATGACCGCCGCCGAAACCGCATCATATTGCAACTTGGCCTTGGGGTGGTGCTTAAATTGGTTAGGCCAAACACACTGCATGAATACACTACACCTCCCTTTTTATAAGAATAACGTAATATAGTAATGGAGTTATTCTAAGGTGTTACAAGGTTTTACAAAGTGTGTTTGTGTGTGTCAAAATATATTTGTGTAGGTGTAAATTGCTTTAAGTGTACATTGTATTTGTATGAAGTAATATTATTTATAATAATATATTATATTTTTTTTTTTTTTTTTTTTTTTTTTTTTATTTGTGTACGTTTTTGTTTAATTCTGTTTAAGGGTATAAGTATATATGTATGTATAAGTAATTTTATATAATTATTTTTACTTTTTTTTTTTTTTTTTTTTTTTATGCCCATGAAATGGTGAAAAAGAACAAATTGTTTATATTATATTTTCTTTATATACTTTTAATCTATTTTTGTTTACGTTGGTGGTTTTATTTCTATCCTTTAATATGTAGTTATTCCTATCGTCTATTCCTATTACCTTATATGGGCCCCTATATTGGTTATCTAGTTTATGACCTGTGTCATTTTTAACTAATACTAAATCTCCTATATTTATTTGTATGCTATTTAGGTTCCTGTCATAATATGCTTTTTGTTTTGTTTTTGCTTTTTCTAATAATAATTTTGATCTACTCGTAGCTATCTGTAATCTATATTTTACTTCCTTATCGTATGCTTCATGGTTGTATACTGGACTAACCTTACCTTCTTCTAGAAAGTCATACGTTTGTGGTGTTTTACCAAAAACCAGTTCAAATGGGCAATACCCATGTACTGTTGATGGTGTTGTATTGTAGCAATATGTAAAGTACTTTAGCCATTCGTCCCAATCATTCTTTTCACTAGAGATGTACGAGCGAACATACTCGTTGAATGTTCGGTGTGTACGTTCTACTGCACCGAGTGTCTGATGGTGATGGGCTGTCGATGTTCTATGTTTAATTTTTAATAACTGGCATAATTCGGAAAAAATGCTGTTTTTATATTCTGTACCCATATCCGTTATGAGCGTCCTCATAGGACCATAGATAAGAATAAAGTTATTAAAGATACTACTGGCTACGACTTTAGCATGCTTGCTAGGGATCGGTATTGTAATAAGGTATTTAGTCAAATCGCATAGAATTGTAACGGCGTATTCATTATTGTTTTCTGACCTTGGTAGGGGTCCTATTGTGTCGATCTGAACCGTATCGAATGCTTTTGCTGGCGTTGCAGTTAATTGCATTTCTTCTTTGTTGTGTTTGAGAGTTTTGTTCTTCAAACATTTGTCACAATGTTTGATATACTTTTTTATATCCCTTGTCATGTTTTTCCAGTTGTATTTTTCTCTAATCTTGGTAATTGTACGATTGACTCCCTGGTGGCCTCCAGTAATTGGGTCGTCGTGGAATTGTTTTAATATTTTATCGATCGATTTTTTGTCTTGCAAGTATGTTGTTTTTGGCGTTAACGCAATTGTTATGTCTGTAAGGTTTTTATTTCCCATTTCTTTAAATTCTTCTACCCGGGTATATTTAAATATTCTGTCTTCTAAGGACAGTTGTAATTTAGTGACGCCTAGATTACCGGCTTCTAAAGTAAGCCTCTTGAAGAATTGTCCTAAGTCAATTTTCTCGTTAATAATCAGGTCATTCACTATAAATTGGCTACAAATTCGTTTTCCCTTTTTGAATAGTAAATTCGGAAGGGTCAGAATGAGCTCGACATGTCGTTTTACTTCTTTTTTATATAGCGCTTCATATATTTTTGGGACCTTAAGACTTTCTTTACCAGTCGTATTAAGACTGTTTTTTGTTTTTACTTTTTCGGCTTCTGACCGTGTTGTTACTTTAAGTATTTGGGCTGCCTTGGCAGTTAAGTTTTTCAAATCTGATATTTCTATGCGGGATAGCGCATCCGCTACATAGTTTTCTTTTCCTGCTATGTACTCCACCACAAAATCATATTCTTCTAAATCTAATCGCATTCGTGTTAACTTAGACGACGGGTTTTTCATTGAAAATAGGTATGTTAATGGGCGATGATCTGTTTTCACCAGGAATTTTGTACCGTATAGGTATGGTCTGAAATATGTTATAGCCCAGTGAATTGCTGCTAATTCTTTTTCTATTGTTGATTTATTGGATTCGCCTTTTGTAAATGCCTTAGATGCATATGCAACTGGTAATTGCTTACCATCGTACTCTTGGCTTAGTACTGCTCCACATGCGAAACCGCTGGCATCTGTTGTTAAGCAAAATGATTTTTTGAAATCTGGGTATTGTAAGATTTGAGGGCTTATAAGAGCATTTTTAAGAAAATTGAAAGCTGTATTGCACTCTTCCGTCCATATAAAGGGTGTATTTTTTCTACTTAATCTTGTTAAATTACGAGCTTGTTCTGCAAAATTTGGAATAAATCTTCTATAGTAGTTACAAAATGCAACAAACCTTTTTGTTTCGTCTGCTGATGTTGGTGTTGGGTAGTTTTGAATTAATGTGAACTTAGTGTCGTCTGGCAATATTCCTTTGTCTGTGCATTTATGGCCTAAGTATGTTACTTCGTGACTAAAAAATAAACATTTGTCTGGGTGCAACTTTAGATTGTATTTTCTGCAGATAGTGAACACATCTCTAAGGTTTTTTAGCATGTGTTCTTCGGAACAGCCTAATACGACCAAGTCGTCCATGTATAGGAATGCCTGTGCAGGTGATAATCCTGCAAATGCCATGGTCATCATTCTTTGGAATGAGTTTGGTGCTACTTTGAGGCCGTAAGGCAATCTTTTGAATCTATATGTTCCGTTATCTGCCGTAAAAGATGTGACATTTCTTGACTTTTTCTCTAGTTCAATTTGGTGGAAACCAGATGTTAAATCTAAACAGGAGAAATATTTTGATCTTCCCAACTGGTCCAAAATATCATCTATTCTGGGCAGTGGGAACTTATCTGCTATTAGTTTTTTATTTATGCCCCTATAATCAACTACCATTCTCCATCGTTTTTGAGGTTTTCCTGGTAGTGATTTTTTTGGTACTAATAGCAATGGGCTGTTGTATGCTGATACTGAGGGCTCTATTATGTCATCTTTTATAAGTTTCTTTATTTGAATATTTATTTCGTCTTTTTGGCTATGGGGTATTCTATAGTTTTTTATGTAAACCGGCTCATCGTTTAATAGTTTTAATTCCTGTTTGTAAAAGTTGTTTACTGTTATTGGTTCAGTCTCTAATGCAAATATATCAACGTATTCAGAACAGAGGGTATTAATTTCCTTTTTTATAAATTTCGGAAAATTCGTATTAAGTTTTTTCATAATTTCTTTATTTTTGTTTATTTTTATGTTTTTATTGTTAATTAGTTCATAATCCTCAAGGTTTTCCGTTTGAATATTTGTATCGGATACTGTGCAATTATTATCAGTTGTATTGATGATTCGGACAAAAGCTTGTTTGCTTGTGGTAATTGTATTTGCAATGAAGATGCCTTTGTGAATTTCCTGGTTCGGTATGAGAACTTCTTTGTGTTCTGAGCATATTTTCATTAAACGGACAACTTCGGACCTAGCTGGAATTGTTATTGTATTTATATTTTGTGAATTTCGCATAGGAATGGCTATGTCTTCGTGAAAGTCGTGTGGTCTCAAAGTTAACCAATCTTGATTATCTTGGTAATCTAGAATGCAATTATATTTTTTAATGAAGTCTAAACCAATAATTCCAGTACAATTGATTGGAAAGTCATCTTTGACAAGATGAAAAGTATGTTTTATTAAAATATTGCCGCATATCAAGTCCGCTTCCACTATTCCTAGCGTATTAATTGTTCCTTTCCCTATACCATTGAGGTTCGTTGTTATTGATTTATTTATTTTTATATTATTTGTAATTTCGCCAATTTTGAAAATTGAAATATCAGCCCCTGTGTCTACCAAAAACGTTGAAACCGCATTGTTTAGTGAAGTTTTTGTTGATATAAAACTATTGAAATGTAAATTGAACACGAATATGGATTTTTTAGCGCTATTTATTCTTGTGGGGGAGTTTATGCGTTTTCCGCATTTTCTGTACTATCTACAACGCGGACATTTTGGTGGCCTCCTCGTCTATTATTTTGTTGATTATTTCCGTTTCGGTAATAGCCACCGTTATTGTACCGACCGTTGTAGTTTCCGCGGAACTGGTTATTACCACGACCTCGGGTACCCTGGAAACGGCCTCTGTTTCCACGATACCCCTATTTGAATAATACATTACGGTATCTGCTCGTCCAGTTGCTTCGGTGCAACTGGTAACGAATTTTGCTACCGCTTCGCTCATGGTCGAGAATGTTCCAGCTTGCATGATAAGTTTGACCTTATCATTGGTGCAGTTTTGAATCATTGCCTTGACCGCCTGCTGGGTACTATATTTTTCTGCCTGCTCATGTGTCATTCCGTCAGAAATAAAAGCGCATTCCAGAGTTTTTGTTAATTGTTCGATTTCTTTTGTGTACTGGTTAGCGGTCTTACTCATCTGGCGGATGTTCATTATTTTGGCAGTTATTGAATCTATTGATTCGCCTTTTACGTTTGTTTTAAGTCTATTTATAATGGAAACAAGTGTGCATTCTGTACTAATTAAATTCCTAACAGCACCTTTTAGTTTGGTTTTTACCAATGACACTGCTGTGGCGTCATGTTCACCTTTGATGGTGTTAACCAAAGATAAGGCATCCAGAAAACTTTGTAGGTTTTCTGCCCTACCGTCAAACTCTGGGATGAGTTTGCTGGCTGTATTAAGAAATTCTATTATTGTTTGAGGCATATTTGAACCTGAAGGTTTTTCACCTTCTGAACTATCGTCGCTATCTGAACTATTTTGCAGCAGTTCTCGTGTGAAAACTGCTGGGTTATTTAGCGCGATTGGTATCACTAAATGCAAATGGTGTCTTTTGTTAATGTTCTCAAGGCACTCTGTTAGCCGTCTGAGAACATCTGTGACTTGGCCGTTATGGAGTTCAGAAAGGTTATGGTGGGCTGCTTTTATTAAGCATTTGATTTCGTTGTAAATGTGAACAACGATCTCAGTATGCTTAATTAGCGTTTGTCGCTTAATGCGCTTTGTCTTATTTAGACATTTATATGATTTATCAAATTCTACCTTGAAGTTTCTAATTTTTTGTCTTAATGTTTCCCATTCCATTCCGATTGGTAGCTGGGTTGCAGAATTTGTATCAAGAGTTAAACTAGATTTTATCTAGTGCATCAGCGCGAGACATATACCTTTTTTTCAGGCTTCTATGATGCATGTTGTAAATTTTGATTATTAGATTTATTGCTGCTATGATTACTAATATTAACAGAAGGAACCACAATTCATTGATGCTATCTGTATGATCAACAATTTGTATCTTGTTCACCACATTGGCATTGGGGTTTTCTACTTTTGATTGCGTTTTCCCCATTGTAGTTATTAATATTTAGTATTTAAAAAAATTTTTTTTTTTTCTTAATTAAAATTTGTTTGTTTTTGGAAATATTTTTATTTTATCATTTTATTTAATACTTTTACATATAAAAGGGAAAATATTATATATATATATATAAATTTAAGAATTATTTTAGGGTGCTGGTTTGTTTGGCCAGCAGCCGTTTCTTCGCATCGCGAAGCGCCTGTTTGGTGGCGTCCAGCAGCTCTTTGTAGCGCCTTTTTCATAACTTGTACGAATACACGCTACGTGTGCTGCGGGGCTTGGGTTCTGTTGGGACTGAGTTCGTAGGATTCGTTCACAACAGTTGTGCTGGTGGTGTTGGTCTCTTCATCTTCATCTTTGATGGATTTGAGATCGCGTCCTATGCTCTCCAATTGCAAATGTAAGTCTGCGGCGGCCAGATTGCTGTGCAACTCGTTTAGCTTGGGCTGGCGGAGACAGTTCTCGTCGTCGGCCACCTCCCGTTTGATCCTGGCCAGAGGCTGATCCGTCGGCTCGCTGGGCGTCCTCAGGTTCAGCAGCTCGCGGCGTATGGCCTCCACGTTATCATCGATGTTGGTCTTGTGGAGCGCAGAGTCGTTCGCTGAGTTGTTGTTTGCCTTTGGCTGCGTCGTATTGAGCAGCAGGGCGGCCAGTGGAATTGGCAATCGTTTAATCAGGGCTGCTGTGTCTATACTGGTGTTCCTGAGCAGTTCCCCCGTCTTGTAGGAGAGCGGCTCGAAGACATTAGTCGCAGTCGCAGTCCGTGGACTCGTCTGTGAAGAGCTGCAGCTCCTTGAAGCGGCACAAAATATCCTTTAGGTAGAGGGTTTTACGACTTCTTGTCGTCGTAGACGATGGTTTAGCACCTCATCGACACAGGACTCGAAATATTTCCACAGGACTTTAGATTGGTTTCTCAAGTTTTTGGTTTTTGTTTTTGGGTTTTGGTTTTTATTATATTATATATCTGGCGCTATAACGCCGCTGATATATATATAATAAATTTTAAACCTGGCAAGATCGCCATGTAGTGTGGTCGGAGGTCTTTTTGTTATGATCGATTTTTATTTAAATGAAGCTTATATTTATACAAAATCGTTGGGGCGAGTTGCCTCCATGCAGGTGTTCTATCGTGGGAAACAAAGCCCTGTTGCGTAAGGTTCCCACAGTCAATATGCAATATGAGGCGTCAGCTTTCGGTCAGCGGTGGTACCTGCCCAATGCCCGTTACGTAAGGTTCTTACGGTTTAGATGCAGACGCATCACTTTTGGGCAGCGACAATGACCGCCGCCGAAACTGCGCATCATATTGCAACTTGGCCTTTAAAAAAATATTTCCTTTTTAATTTTTTAAATAATTTTCAATTCCCTTTAATAGAGGGGTTGCTAAATTGTTTGCAACCAAATTGGGGTTGAAGACATAAATGGGATATAGCCATTATACACGCTAAACCGAAAACCTGTTTCACCATAACTCAACAGTTTCTTATCGGAACATGCCATGCCACGCTTCCTAGCCATCTCTATAATGTCCGGAATGTGTCAATGCGTCCTGAAGAATTCGCTGGATCGTGTGCAATCAATTTGGATTTCAGGACATAAAGGATATAGCCACTATAACGTAAACCGCAAGTAAACTCCCTGTTTCACCATAACTCAACAGTTTCTTATCGGAACATGCCATGCCACGCCTCCTAGCCATCTCTAGAATGTCCGGAATGTGTCAATGCCTCCTGAAGAATTCGCTGGATCGTTTGCAGCCAATTTGGATTTCAAGACATAAAGGATATAGCCGTTATAACGTAAACCGCAAGTAAACTCCCTGTTTCACCATAACTCAACAGTTTCTTATCGGAACATGCCATGCCACGCTTCCTAGCCATCTCTATAATGTCCGGAATGTGTCAATGCGTCCTGAAGAATTCGCTGGATCGTGTGCAATCAATTTGGATTAGAGGACATAACGGATATAGCCACTATAACGTAAACCGCAAGTAAACTCCCTGTTTCACCATAACTCAACAGTTTCTTATCGGAACATGCCATGCCACGCTTCCTAGCCATCTCTAGAATGTCCGGAATGTGTCAATGCGTCCTGAAGAATTCGCTGGATCGTGTGCAATCAATTTGGATTTCAGGACATAAAGGATATAGCCACTATAACGTAAACCGCAAGTAAACTCCCTGTTTCACCATAACTCAACAGTTTCTTATCGGAACAGGCCATGCCACGCTTCCTAGCCATCTCTAGAATGTCCGGAATGTGTCAATGCCTCCTGAAGAATTCGCTGGATCGTGTGCAATCAATTTGGATTTCAGGACATAAAGGATATAGCCATTATAACGTAAACCGCAAGTAAACTCCCTGTTTCACCATAACTCAACAGTTTCTTATCGGAACATGCCATGCCACGCTTCCTAGCCATCTCTAGAATGTCCGGAATGTGTCAATGCGTCCTGAAGAATTCGCTGGATCGTGTGCAATCAATTTGGATTTCAGGACATAAAGGATATAGCCATTATAACGTAAACCGCAAGTAAACTCCCTGTTTCACCATAACTCAACAGTTTCTTATCGGAACATGCCATGCCACGCTTCCTAGCCATCTCTATAATGTCCGGAATGTGTCAATGCGTCCTGAAGAATTCGCTGGATCGTGTGCAATCAATTTGGATTTCAGGACATAAAGGATATAGCCGTTATAACGTAAACCGCAAGTAAACTCCCTGTTTCACCATAACTCAACAGTTTCTTATCGGAACATGCCATGCCACGCCTCCTAGCCATCTCTAGAATGTCCGGAATGTGTCAATGCCTCCTGAAGAATTCGCTGGATCGTTTGCAATCAATTTGGATTTCAAGACATAAAGGATATAGCCGTTATAACGTAAACCGCAAGTAAACTCCCTGTTTCACCATAACTCAACAGTTTCTTATCGGAACATGCCATGCCACGCTTCCTAGCCATCTCTATAATGTCCGGAATGTGTCAATGCGTCCTGAAGAATTCGCTGGATCGTGTGCAATCAATTTGGATTTCAGGACATAAAGGATATAGCCACTATAACGTAAACCGCAAGTAAACTCCCTGTTTCACCATAACTCAACAGTTTCTTATCGGAACATGCCATGCCACGCTTCCTAGCCATCTCTAGAATGTCCGGAATGTGTCAATGCGTCCTGAAGAATTCGCTAGATCGTTTGCAGCCAATTTGGATTTCAAGACATAAGGGATATAGCCGTTATAACGTAAACCGCAAGTAAACTCCCTGTTTCACCATAACTCAACAGTTTCTTATCGGAACATGCCATGCCACGCTTCCTAGCCATCTCTATAATGTCCGGAATGTGTCAATGCGTCCTGAAGAATTCGCTGGATCGTGTGCAATCAATTTGGATTAGAGGACGTAACGGATATAGCCACTATAGCGTAAACCGCAAGTAAACTCCCTGTTTCACCATAACTCAACAGTTTCTTATCGGAACATGCCATGCCACGCTTCCTAGCCATCTCTAGAATGTCCGGAATGTGTCAATGCGTCCTGAAGAATTCGCTGGATCGTGTGCAATCAATTTGGATTTCAGGACATAAAGGATATAGCCATTATAACGTAAACCGCAAGTAAACTCCCTGTTTCACCATAACTCAACAGTTTCTTATCGGAACATGCCATGCCACGCTTCCTAGCCATCTCTAGAATGTCCGGAATGTGTCAATGCCTCCTGAAGAATTCGCTGGATCGTGTGCAATCAATTTGGATTTCAGGACATAAAGGATATAGCCATTATAACGTAAACCGCAAGTAAACTCCCTGTTTCACCATAACTCAACAGTTTCTTATCGGAACAGGCTATGCCACGCTTCCTAGCCATCTCTAGAATGTCCGGAATGTGTCAATGCCTCCTGAAGAATTCGCTGGATCGTGTGCAATCAATTTGGATTTCAGGACATAAAGGATATAGCCATTATAACGTAAACCGCAAGTAAACTCCCTGTTTCACCATAACTCAACAGTTTCTTATCGGAACATGCCATGCCACGCTTCCTAGCCATCTCTAGAATGTCCGGAATGTGTCAATGCGTCCTGAAGAATTCGCTGGATCGTGTGCAATCAATTTGGATTTCAGGACATAAAGGATATAGCCATTATAACGTAAACCGCAAGTAAACTCCCTGTTTCACCATAACTCAACAGTTTCTTATCGGAACATGCCATGCCACGCTTCCTAGCCATCTCTATAATGTCCGGAATGTGTCAATGCGTCCTGAAGAATTCGCTGGATCGTGTGCAATCAATTTGGATTTCAGGACATAAAGGATATAGCCGTTATAACGTAAACCGCAAGTAAACTCCCTGTTTCACCATAACTCAACAGTTTCTTATCGGAAGATGTCATGCCACGCCTCCTAATCATCTCTAGAATGTCCGGAATGATTCAATGCCTCCTGAAGAATTTGCTGGATCGTTTGCAACCAATTTGGATTTCAAGACATAAAGGGATATAGCCGTTATAACGTAAACCGCAAGTAAACTCCCTGTTTCACCATAACTCAACAGTTTCTTATCGGAACATGCCATGCCACGCTTCCTAGCCATCTCTATAATGTCCGGAATGTGTCAATGCGTCCTGAAGAATTCGCTGGATCGTGTGCAATCAATTTGGATTTCAGGACATAAAGGATATAGCCATTATAACGTAAACCGCAAGTAAACTCCCTGTTTCACCATAACTCAACAGTTTCTTATCGGAAGATGCCATGCCACGCTTCCTAGCCATCTCTAGAATGTCCGGAATGATGTCAATGCCTCCTGAAGAATTCGCTGGATCGTTTGTAATCAATTTGAATTTCCGGACATAAAGGATATAGCCACTATAACGTAAACCGCAAGTAAACTCCCTGTTTCACCATAACTCAACAGTTTCTTATCGGAACATGCCATGCCACGCTTCCTAGCCATCTCTAGAATGTCCGGAATGTGTCAATGCGTCCTGAAGAATTCGCTGGATCGTGTGCAATCAATTTGGATTTCAGGACATAAAGGGATATAGCCATTATAACGTAAACCGCAAGTAAACTCCCTGTTTCACCATAACTCAACAGTTTCTTATCGGAACAGGCCATGCCACGCTTCCTAGCCATCTCTAGAATGTCCGGAATGTGTCAATGCGTCCTGAAGAATTCGCTGGATCGTGTGCAATCAATTTGGATTTCAGGACATAAAGGATATAGCCATTATAACGTAAACCGCAAGTAAACTCCCTGTTTCACCATAACTCAACAGTTTCTTATCGGAACATGCCATGCCACGCTTCCTAGCCATCTCTAGAATGTCCGGAATGTGTCAATGCGTCCTGAAGAATTCGCTGGATCGTGTGCAATCAATTTGGATTTCAGGACATAAAGGATATAGCCATTATAACGTAAACCGCAAGTAAACTCCCTGTTTCACCAGTAACTCAACAGTTTCTTATCGGAACATGCCATGCCACGCTTCCTAGCCATCTCTAGAATGTCCGGAATGTGTCAATGCGTCCTGAAGAATTCGCTGGATCGTGTGCAATCAATTTGGATTTCAGGACATAAAGGATATAGCCATTATAACGTAAACCGCAAGTAAACTCCCTGTTTCACCATAACTCAACAGTTTCTTATCGGAACATGCCATGCCACGCTTCCTAGCCATCTCTAGAATGTCCGGAATGTGTCAATGCCTCCTGAAGAATTCGCTGGATCGTGTGCAATCAATTTGGATTTCAGGACATAAAGGATATAGCCATTATAACGTAAACCGCAAGTAAACTCCCTGTTTCACCATAACTCAACAGTTTCTTATCGGAACATGCCATGCCACGCTTCCTAGCCATCTCTAGAATGTCCGGAATGTGTCAATGCGTCCTGAAGAATTCGCTGGATCGTGTGCAATCAATTTGGATTTCAGGACATAAAGGATATAGCCATTATAACGTAAACCGCAAGTAAACTCCCTGTTTCACCATAACTCAACAGTTTCTTATCGGAACATGCCATGCCACGCTTCCTAGCCATCTCTAGAATGTCCGGAATGTGTCAATGCGTCCTGAAGAATTCGCTGGATCGTGTGCAATCAATTTGGATTTCAGGACATAAAGGATATAGCCGTTATAACGTAAACCGCAAGTAAACTCCCTGTTTCACCATAACTCAACAGTTTCTTATCGGAAGATGTCATGCCACGCCTCCTAATCATCTCTAGAATGTCCGGAATGTGTCAATGCCTCCTGAAGAATTCGCTGGATCGTTTGCAGCCAATTTGGATTTCAAGACATAAGGGATATAGCCGTTATAACGTAAACCGCAAGTAAACTCCCTGTTTCACCATAACTCAACAGTTTCTTATCGGAACATGCCATGCCACGCTTCCTAGCCATCTCTATAATGTCCGGAATGTGTCAATGCGTCCTGAAGAATTCGCTGGATCGTGTGCAATCAATTTGGATTTCAGGACATAAAGGATATAGCCATTATAACGTAAACCGCAAGTAAACTCCCTGTTTCACCATAACTCAACAGTTTCTTATCGGAACATGCCATGCCACGCTTCCTAGCCATCTCTAGAATGTCCGGAATGTGTCAGTGCCTCCTGAAGAATTCGCTAGATCGTTTGCAGCCAATTTGGATTTCAAGACATAAGGGATATAGCCGTTATAACGTAAACCGCAAGTAAACTCCCTGTTTCACCATAACTCAACAGTTTCTTATCGGAACATGCCATGCCACGCTTCCTAGCCATCTCTATAATGTCCGGAATGTGTCAATGCGTCCTGAAGAATTCGCTGGATCGTGTGCAATCAATTTGGATTAGAGGACGTAACGGATATAGCCACTATAGCGTAAACCGCAAGTAAACTCCCTGTTTCACCATAACTCAACAGTTTCTTATCGGAACAGGCCATGCCACGCTTCCTAGCCATCTCTAGAATGTCCGGAATGTGTCAATGCGTCCTGAAGAATTCGCTGGATCGTGTGCAATCAATTTGGATTTCAGGACATAAAGGATATAGCCGTTATAACGTAAACCGCAAGTAAACTCCCTGTTTCATTGCGGTTAACTCTACAGTTTCTTATCGGAACATGCCATGCCACGCTTCCTAGCCATCTCTAGAATGTCCGGAATGTGTCAATGCGTCCTGAAGAATTCGCTGGATCGTGTGCAATCAATTTGGATTTCAGGACATAAAGGATATAGCCATTATAACGTAAACCGCAAGTAAACTCCCTGTTTCACCATAACTCAACAGTTTCTTATCGGAACATGCCATGCCACGCTTCCTAGCCATCTCTATAATGTCCGGAATGTGTCAGTGCCTCCTGAAGAATTCGCTGGATCGTGTGCAATCAATTTGGATTTCAAGACATAAGGGATATAGCCATTATAACGTAAACCGCAAGTAAACTCCCTGTTTCACCATAACTCAACAGTTTCTTATCGGAACAGGCTATGCCACGCTTCCTAGCCATCTCTAGAATGTCCGGAATGTGTCAATGCCTCCTGAAGAATTCGCTGGATCGTGTGCAATCAATTTGGATTTCAGGACATAAAGGATATAGCCATTATAACGTAAACCGCAAGTAAACTCCCTGTTTCACCATAACTCAACAGTTTCTTATCGGAACATGCCATGCCACGCTTCCTAGCCATCTCTAGAATGTCCGGAATGTGTCAATGCGTCCTGAAGAATTCGCTGGATCGTGTGCAATCAATTTGGATTTCAGGACATAAAGGATATAGCCGTTATAACGTAAACCGCAAGTAAACTCCCTGTTTCACCATAACTCAACAGTTTCTTATCGGAACATGCCATGCCACGCTTCCTAGCCATCTCTATAATGTCCGGAATGTGTCAATGCGTCCTGAAGAATTCGCTGGATCGTGTGCAATCAATTTGGATTTCAGGACATAAAGGATATAGCCGTTATAACGTAAACCGCAAGTAAACTCCCTGTTTCACCATAACTCAACAGTTTCTTATCGGAAGATGTCATGCCACGCCTCCTAATCATCTCTAGAATGTCCGGAATGATTCAATGCCTGCAGAAGAATTTGCTAGATCGTTTGCAGCCAATTTGGATTTCAAGACATAAGGGATATAGCCGTTATAACGTAAACCGCAAGTAAACTCCCTGTTTCACCATAACTCAACAGTTTCTTATCGGAACATGCCATGCCACGCTTCCTAGCCATCTCTATAATGTCCGGAATGTGTCAATGCGTCCTGAAGAATTCGCTGGATCGTGTGCAATCAATTTGGATTAGAGGACGTAACGGATATAGCCACTATAGCGTAAACCGCAAGTAAACTCCCTGTTTCACCATAACTCAACAGTTTCTTATCGGAACAGGACATGCCACGCTTCCTAGCTATCTCTAGAATGTCCGGAATGTGTCAGTGCCTCCTGAAGAATTCGCTGGATCGTGTGCAATCAATTTGGATTTCAGGACATAAAGGATATAGCCATTATAACGTAAACCTCAAGTAAACTCCCTGTTTCACCATAACTCAACAGTTTCTTATCGGAACATGCCATGCCACGCTTCCTAGCCATCTCTAGAATGTCCGGAATGTGTCAATGCGTCCTGAAGAATTCGCTGGATCGTGTGCAATCAATTTGGATTTCAGGACATAAAGGATATAGCCATTATAACGTAAACCTCAAGTAAACTCCCTGTTTCACCATAACTCAACAGTTTCTTATCGGAACAGGACATGCCACGCTTCCTAGCTATCTCTAGAATGTCCGGAATGTGTCAGTGCCTCCTGAAGAATTCGCTGGATCGTGTGCAATCAATTTGGATTTCAAGACATAAGGGATATAGCCATTATAACGTAAACCGCAAGTAAACTCCCTGTTTCACCATAACTCAACAGTTTCTTATCGGAACAGGCATGCCACGCTTCCTAGCCATCTCTAGAATGTCCGGAATGTGTCAATGCCTCCTGAAGAATTCGCTGGATCGTGTGCAATCAATTTGGATTTCAGGACATAAAGGATATAGCCGTTATAACGTAAACCGCAAGTAAACTCCCTGTTTCACCATAACTCAACAGTTTCTTATCGGAACATGCCATGCCACGCTTCCTAGCCATCTCTAGAATGTCCGGAATGTGTCAATGCGTCCTGAAGAATTCGCTGGATCGTGTGCAATCAATTTGGATTTCAGGACATAAAGGATATAGCCGTTATAACGTAAACCGCAAGTAAACTCCCTGTTTCACCATAACTCAACAGTTTCTTATCGGAACATGCCATGCCACGCTTCCTAGCCATCTCTATAATGTCCGGAATGTGTCAATGCGTCCTGAAGAATTCGCTGGATCGTGTGCAATCAATTTGGATTTCAGGACATAAAGGATATAGCCGTTATAACGTAAACCGCAAGTAAACTCCCTGTTTCACCATAACTCAACAGTTTCTTATCGGAAGATGTCATGCCACGCCTCCTAATCATCTCTAGAATGTCCGGAATGATTCAATGCCTGCAGAAGAATTTGCTAGATCGTTTGCAACCAATTTGGATTTCAAGACATAAGGGATATAGCCGTTATAACGTAAACCGCAAGTAAACTCCCTGTTTCACCATAACTCAACAGTTTCTTATCGGAACATGCCATGCCACGCTTCCTAGCCATCTCTAGAATGTCCGGAATGTGTCAATGCGTCCTGAAGAATTCGCTGGATCGTGTGCAATCAATTTGGATTAGAGGACATAAAGGATATAGCCATTATAACGTAAACCGCAAGTAAACTCCCTGTTTCACCATAACTCAACAGTTTCTTATCGGAACATGCCATGCCACGCTTCCTAGCCATCTCTAGAATGTCCGGAATGTGTCAATGCGTCCTGAAGAATTCGCTGGATCGTGTGCAATCAATTTGGATTTCAGGACATAAAGGATATAGCCATTATAACGTAAACCGCAAGTAAACTCCCTGTTTCACCATAACTCAACAGTTTCTTATCGGAACAGGACATGCCACGCTTCCTAGCTATCTCTAGAATGTCCGGAATGTGTCAATGCCTCCTGAAGAATTCGCTGGATCGTGTGCAATCAATTTGGATTTCAAGACATAAGGGATATAGCCATTATAACGTAAACCGCAAGTAAACTCCCTGTTTCACCATAACTCAACAGTTTCTTATCGGAACAGGCTATGCCACGCTTCCTAGCCATCTCTAGAATGTCCGGAATGTGTCAATGCCTCCTGAAGAATTCGCTGGATCGTGTGCAATCAATTTGGATTTCAGGACATAAAGGATATAGCCATTATAACGTAAACCGCAAGTAAACTCCCTGTTTCACCATAACTCAACAGTTTCTTATCGGAACATGCCATGCCACGCTTCCTAGCCATCTCTAGAATGTCCGGAATGTGTCAATGCGTCCTGAAGAATTCGCTGGATCGTGTGCAATCAATTTGGATTTCAGGACATAAAGGATATAGCCGTTATAACGTAAACCGCAAGTAAACTCCCTGTTTCACCATAACTCAACAGTTTCTTATCGGAACATGCCATGCCACGCTTCCTAGCCATCTCTAGAATGTCCGGAATGTGTCAATGCGTCCTGAAGAATTCGCTGGATCGTGTGCAATCAATTTGGATTTCAGGACATAAAGGATATAGCCATTATAACGTAAACCGCAAGTAAACTCCCTGTTTCACCATAACTCAACAGTTTCTTATCGGAACATGCCATGCCACGCTTCCTAGCCATCTCTATAATGTCCGGAATGTGTCAGTGCCTCCTGAAGAATTCGCTGGATCGTGTGCAATCAATTTGGATTTCAAGACATAAGGGATATAGCCATTATAACGTAAACCGCAAGTAAACTCCCTGTTTCACCATAACTCAACAGTTTCTTATCGGAACAGGCTATGCCACGCTTCCTAGCCATCTCTAGAATGTCCGGAATGTGTCAATGCCTCCTGAAGAATTCGCTGGATCGTGTGCAATCAATTTGGATTTCAGGACATAAAGGATATAGCCGTTATAACGTAAACCGCAAGTAAACTCCCTGTTTCACCATAACTCAACAGTTTCTTATCGGAAGATGCCATGCCACGCTTCCTAGCCATCTCTAGAATGTCCGGAATGATGTCAATGCCTCCTGAAGAATTCGCTGGATCGTGTGCAGCCAATTTGGATTTCAAGACATAAAGGGATATAGCCATTATAACGTAAACCGCAAGTAAACTCCCTGTTTCACCATAACTCAACAGTTTCTTATCGGAACAGGACATGCCACGCTTCCTAGCCATCTCTATAATGTCCGGAATGTGTCAGTGCCTCCTGAAGAATTCGCTGGATCGTGTGCAATCAATTTGGATTTCAAGACATAAGGGATATAGCCATTATAACGTAAACCGCAAGTAAACTCCCTGTTTCACCATAACTCAACAGTTTCTTATCGGAACAGGCTATGCCACGCTTCCTAGCCATCTCTAGAATGTCCGGAATGTGTCAATGCCTCCTGAAGAATTCGCTGGATCGTGTGCAATCAATTTGGATTTCAGGACATAAAGGATATAGCCGTTATAACGTAAACCGCAAGTAAACTCCCTGTTTCACCATAACTCAACAGTTTCTTATCGGAACATGCCATGCCACGCTTCCTAGCCATCTCTATAATGTCCGTTACATAAATTCAAAAATACAAAGAAAATACCAAAAATTAAAAAAAACGAGAAGGAACGTGTGAGTCGCTTCTGGGGACGCGACTCTACTTATACCCGTACTCAGTCGGTATACATTTTTGAGGATATGATTTTTTAAAATTTTAGAATTAAAAAAAAAAATTTTACATTTTACATTTTTTTGCTACATCTGTTATCTACATCTACATCTACAATGTATATTTTACATCTAACATGTAGATTATAGATGTACCATTAATATTCTACATCTCCTCCGCTAGGGGTTGCTCGCGCACTGAACGCGGGAGAGTGTGCGAGCGAGAGAGAGAATGTGTTGTGTGTCTCTGGCTGGAGGAGGCGGGGGAACCAACAGAAAATTAATTTCTTCATTCTGGCTATAATTATGATCCGATCTGATTCAAATTTGGCAATCTGGTAGATATGGGCATTCCCTACAATACTGCTTTTTTAGTTTTGTCGTATCTTTAAAATTGTGCCTGCCACAGATTTTCGTCCTTTGTGGGGGCGGAAGGGGGCGGGGCGAAATTTTGAAATACACTTGTAGCAGTGTGATATCACATGAGTCTTGGAACCAAATTTGGTTGCCCTAACTCTTATAGTCTCTGAGATCCAGGCGCTCAACAAGACGGACGGACGGACAGACGGACATGGCTATATCGACTCGGCTATTGATGCTGATCAAGAATATATATACTTTATGGGGTCGGAAACTTTTCCTTCTCTGCGTTGCACACATCCATTTTTACCACAAATCTAATATACCTTAACTCTTTTTTGAGTACGGGTATAAAAACAAATAAATACCAAAAATTCAAAAATACCGAAATATTCCAAAAATACCAAAAATATCGAGAAAGTTACATAAATTCAAAAATACAAAGAAAATACCAAAAATTAAAAAATCAAATAAATACCGAAAAATACCAAAAATATTGAAAAAGTTAAAAAAATATTCCAAAAATACCAAAAATACAAAAAAATTCAAAAATACCGAAAAAATTCCAAAAATACAAAAAAAAATACCAAAAATTCCAAAATATATTGAAAAAGTAAAAAAAATTCCAAAAATACAAATAAATACCAAAAATTCCAAAATACCTAAAAATACCAAAATATTGAAAAAGTTAAAAAATATTCCAAAAATACCAAAAATACAAAAAAATTCAAAAATACCAAAAAAAAAAATATATATATATTGAAAAAGTTAAAAAATACCAAAAATTCCAAAAAATACAAAAAATAATACCAAAAATATCAATCAAATTAAACAAAAATCAAAAATAAAAAAAATATCGAAAAAGTTAAAAAAAATCATAAATACAAAAAAAAATACCGAAAAATTTAAATACTTCCAAAAATTACAAAAGAAATACCAAACATACCATACCAAATATTAAAAAATACAAAAAAATACCAAAAAAATTCCAAAAATACAAAATAGTTCAAAAATAACGAAAAACAAATAACAAAAATATAAAAAAACAAAAAAATACCAAAAATTCAAAAAATATTGAAAAAGATAAAAAAATTCCAAAAATACCTAAAAATACCAGAAATATTGAAAAAGTTAAAAAATATTCCAAAAATACCAAAAATACAAAAAAAATCAAAATTTCAAAAAAATTCAAAAAATTAAAAAAAATACCAAAAATTCCAAAAATACAAAATATATCGAAAAAGTTAAAAAAATACCAAAAATATCGAATAATACAAAAAAAATTCAAAAATACCGAAAAATTCCAAAAATACCAAAAATACCGAAAAAATTCAAAAATGCCCAAAAATTCCGAAAAATTCCAAAAAAAACAAAATATTTAAAAATACCGAAAATATCGAAAAAGTTAAAACAATTCAAAAATACCGAAAAATTTCAAAATTACCAAAAAAATATTGAAAAAGTGAAAAAAAACCAAAAACACAAAAAAAAAACAAAAATACGGAAAAATTCCAATATTACAAAAAAATATCGAAAAATTTAAAAAAATCAAAAATATCGAAAAGTAAAAAAAAATCAAAAATACAAAAAAAAATACCGAAAAATTTAAATAATTCAAAAAAATACACAAAAATTACAAAAATTCAAAAATACAAAAAATACCAAATATACAAAAAAGTTCAAAAATACAAAAAAATACCAAAAATATCGAAAAAATCAAAAAGTAAAAAAAAAAAAATTCAAAAATACAAAAAAAATACCGAAAAATTTAAATAATTCCAAAAATACACAAAAATTACAAAAGAAATACCAATAATTCCAACAAAATTCAAAAATACAAAAAAAATCCAATAATATTCAATAAAATTCAAAAATACAAAAATATCGAAGAAGTAAAAAAATAGCACAAATATCAAAAAAGTAAAAAAATCCAAAAATACAAAAAATACCAAAAAATTCCAAAAATTCAAAAAATACAAAATAGTTCAAAAATAACGAAAAATTCCAAAATTACAAAAAAAATTCAAAAATACCGAAAAATTCAAAAATAAAAAAAATTCCAAAAAAAAAAAAAAAAAAATATTGAAAAAGTTAAAAAAATTCAAAAAACAAAAAAATACCAAAAATTCCAAAAATACAAAAAAATACCAAAAAAATATCGAAAAAATTAAAAAATTCCAAAAAACAAAAAAATTCAAAAATACAAAAAAAATACCAAAAATATCGAAAAAAGTTACAAAAATTCAAAAAAACAAAAAAAAAATATTGATAAAAGTTAAAAAAAATCAAAAATCAAAAATCAAAAAAATAAACCAAAAATTCAAAAAATACAAAAAAAAAAAAAAAATACCAAAAATATCAAAAAAAAAAAATAAAATATTGAAAAAGTTAAAAAATACCAAAAAAAAATTCCAAAAATACAAAAAAATACCAAAAATTCCAAAAATACAAAAAAAATACCAAAAATATCGAAAAAAAAAAAATAAAAAAATTAAAAAATCAAAAAAACCAAAAATACAAAAAAAATAACAAAAAAAAAATTGAAAAAAATAAAAAATTCAAAAAATACAAAAAAATTCAAAAATACCGAAAAAAAATCCAAAAATACAAAATTATCAAAAATTCAAAAATACAAAAAAATACAAAAATATCGAAAAAGTTAAAAAAAAAAATACAAAAAAATTAAAAAATAAACAAAAAAAAAAAAATTTAAAAAATAAAAAAAAAATTCAAAAATACAAAAAAATCAAAAAAAAAAAAAAAATATAAAAAGTTAAAAAATTCAAAAAAAAAAATACCAAAAAAAAAAAAAAAAAAAAAATTCAAAAAAATTAAAAAATTCAAAAAACAAAAAATATTCAAAAATTAAAAAAAATACAAAAATACACAAAAAATTCCAAAAAAATTCCAAAAATACCTAAAAATACCAGAAATATTGAAAAAGTTAAAAAATATTCCAAAAATACAATAATATTCAATAAAATTCAAAAATACAAAAATATCGAAAAAGTAAAAAAAAAGCACAAATATCAAAAAAGTAAAAAAAATCCAAAAATACAAAAAAATATCGAAAAAGTTAAACAAAAATACAAAAATATCGAAAAATTCCAAAAAATACCAAGTATATAAAAAATATTGAAAAAGTTAAAAAAATTCCAAAAATACAAAAATCCAAAAATACAAAAAAAATACCAAAAATATCGAAAAAGTTAAAAAATTCAATAATACCAAAAAAAAAAATAAAAATATATATATATTGAAAAAGTTAAAAAATACCAAAAAATTCCAAAAATACAAAAAATAATACCAAAAATATCAATCAAATTAAACAAAATCAAAAATAAAAAAATATCGAAAAAGTTAAAAAAAATCATAAATAAAAAAAAAATACCGAAAAATTTAAATACTTCCAAAAATTACAAAAGAAATACCAAACATACCATACCAAATATTAAAAAAACAAAAAAAACAAAAAATTCCAAAAATACAAAATAGTTCAAAAATAACGAAAAATTCAAAATAACAAAAATACAAAAAAAAAAAAAAATACAAAAATACCAAAAAAGTTAAAAAAAATTCAAAAATAAAAAAAATTCAAAAAAACCTAAAAATACCATAAATATTGAAAAAGTTAAAAAAAATTCCAAAAATAAAAAAAAATACCAAAAAATTCAAAAATACAAAAAAATACCAAAAATATCGAAAAAAAAAAAAATTGAAAAATTAAAAAATCAAAAAAAAAAAAAATTCAAAAAATACAAAAAAATACCAAAAATATCAAAAATACAAAAAAAAATACCAAAAATATCAAAAAAAAAATATTGAAAAATTAAAAATATCAAAAAAAAAAATACCAAAAAATTCCAAAAATACAAAAATATAAAAAAAAAAAAATCAAAAAAAAAAATATTAAAAATTAAAAAATACAAAAAAATTCAAAAAATAAAAAATTCCAAAAATACAAAAATAACAAAATTCCAAAAATATACAAAAAAATACCAAAAATATCGAAAAATTACAAAAATACAAAAAAAAAAATTAAAAAAAAAAAAAAAAAAAAATATTTAAAAAGTAAAAAAAAAAATTCCAAAAAAAAAAAAATATCAAAAAAGTTACAAAAAATTCAAAAATAAAAAAAAAAAATTCAAAAAAAAAAAATACAAAATTCAAAAATACAAAAAGTTCAAAAATACCAAAAAAACAAAAAATACAAAAATTCCAAAAATACAAAAACATACAAAAAATTCAAAAATTCCAAAAATACCTAAAAATACCAGAAATATTGAAAAAGTTAAAAAATATTCCAAAAATACAATAATATTCAATAAAATTCAAAAATACAAAAATATCGAAAAATTAAAAAAAATAGCACAAATATCAAAAAAGTAAAAAAATCCAAAAATACAAAAAATATCGAAAAAGTTAAACAAAAATACAAAAATATCGAAAAATTCCAAAAATACCAAGTATATAAAAAATATTGAAAAAGTTAAAAAAAATTCCAAAAATACAAAAAAAAAAAAAAATACCAAAAATATCGAAAAAGTTAAAAATAATAATACCAAAAAAATAAAAAAAAAAATATATATATATTGAAAAAGTTAAAAAATACCAAAAATTCCAAAAATACAAAAAATAATACCAAAAATATCAATCAAATTAAACAAAATCAAAAATAAAAAAATATCGAAAAAGTTAAAAAAAATCATAAATAAAAAAAAAATACCGAAAAATTTAAATACTTCCAAAAATTACAAAAGAAATACCAAACATACCATACCAAATATTAAAAAATACAAAAAAAACCAAAAAATTCAAAAAATACAAAATAGTTCAAAAATAACGAAAAAAAAATAACAAAAATATAAAAAAAAAAAAAAAATACCAAAAATTCAAAAAATATTGAAAAAGTAAAAAAATTCCAAAAATACCTAAAAATACCAGAAATATTGAAAAAGTTAAAAAATATTCCAAAAATACAAAAAATACAAAAAATTCAAAATTACAAAAAAAAATTCAAAAAATTAAAATTAAAAAATTCCAAAAAAAATTCAAAAAAACAAAAATACCAAAAAAATTCAAAAATTCAAAAAATTCAAAAAAAACAAAATATTTAAAAATACCAAAAATATCGAAAAAGTTAAAAAATTCAAAAATACAAAAAATTTCAAAATTACAAAAAAATATTGAAAAATTAAAAAAAAAAAAACAAAAAATTAAAAAAATACAGAAAAATTCAAAATTACAAAAAATATCGAAAAAGTTAAAAAAAAAAAAAAATACAAAAAAATTAAAAAAAATCAAAAATAAAAAAAAAATACCGAAAAATAAAATAATTCAAAAAATAAAATTAAAAATTACAAAAAAATTCAAAAATACAAAAAAAATACAAAAATACAAAAAAATTCAAAAATACCAAAAATATCAAAAAAATCAAAAAATTAAAAAAAAAAAATTCAAAAATACAAAAAAATACCGAAAAATTTAAAAAATTCCAAAAATACAAAAAATTACAAAAAAATACCAAAAATTCCAAAAAATTCAAAAATACAAAAAAAAATCCAAAATATTCAAAAAATTCAAAAATACAAAAAAATATCAAAAAATCAAAAAATAAAAAAATATCAAAAAAATTAAAAAAATCAAAAATAAAAAAAATACAAAAATTCAAAAAATTACAAAAATACAAAATATTCAAAAATAAAAAAAAATTCAAAAATTACAAAAAAAAAATTCAAAAAAATTACAAAAAAAAAAATTCAAAAATAAAAAAATTTAAAAAAAAACAAAAAAAAAAAAATTGAAAAAGTTAAAAAATTCAAAAAAACAAAAAAAAAAACCAAAAATTCAAAAATACAAAAAAATACCAAAAATATCAAAAAAGTTACAAAAATTCAAAAATAAAAAAATTCAAAAAAAAAAAAACAAAAAAAAATATTGAAAAAGTTAAAAAATTCAAAAAAACAAAAAATACCAAAAATTCAAAAAATACAAAAAAAATACAAAAATATCGAAAAAGTTACAAAAATTCAAAAATACAAAAAAATTCAAAAAAAAAAAAAAAAAAAAATATTGATAAAGTTAAAAAAATTCAAAAAAAAAAAAAAAATACCAAAAATTCAAAAATACAAAAAAATACAAAAATATCAGAAAAAGTTAAAAAAAATCAAAAATAAAAAAATTCAAAAAAAAAAAAAACAAAAAATATTGAAAAAGTTAAAAAATTCAAAAAACAAAAAAATACCAAAAATTCAAAAATACAAAAAAATACTCAAAAATATCAAAAAAGTTACAAAAATTCAAAAATACAAAAAAATTAAAAAAAAAAAAAAAAAAAAAATATCAAAAAAATTGAAAAAAAAAAAATCAAAAAAAAAAAAAATACAAAAAAAATTAAATACAATTCCAAAAATTACAAAAAAATACCAAAATACCATACCAAAATATTAAAAAATAAAAATACCAAAAAAAAAAAAATTACAAAAAAAAATACAAAATAGTTCAAAAATAACAAAAAACAAATAACAAAAATATAAAAAAAAAAAAAAATACCAAAAAATTCAAAAAATATTGAAAAAGAAAAAAAAATTCAAAAAATACCTAAAAATACCAAAAATATTGAAAAAGTTAAAAAAATTCAAAAATACAAAAAATACAAAAAAATTCAAAATTACAAAAAAAAATTCAAAAATTAAAAAAAACCGAAAAATTCAAAAAAACAAAATATATCGAAAAAGTTAAAAAAATATCAAAAAATATCGAAAATACAAAAAAATTCAAAAATACAAAAAATTAAAAAAAAAATACCAAAAATACCGAAAAAAATTAAAAAAAATTCGAAAAATTCAAAAATACAAAAAATTCAAAAATACAAAAAAACCGAAAATATCGAAAAAGTTAAAAAATTCAAAAATACCGAAAAATTTCAAAATTACCAAAAAATATTGAAAAAGTTAAAAAAAAACAAAAACAAAAAAAAATTAACAAAAATACGAAAAATTCAAAAATTACAAAAAAAATCGAAAAAGTTAAAAAAATCAAAAATATCAAAAAATTAAAAAAAATCAAAAATACAAAAAAAAAATATTGAAAAATTTAAAAATTCAAAAAAAAATACAAAAAAATTACAAAAAAATTCAAAAATACAAAAAAATTCAAAAAATACAAAAAAATTCAAAAAATACAAAAAAATACCAAAAATATCAAAAAAATCAAAAAATAAAAAAAAAATTCAAAAAATACAAAAAAAATACCGAAAAAAGTTAAAAAATTCAAAAAATACACAAAAATACAAAATAAAAACCAAAAATTCCAAAAAAAATTCAAAAATACAAAAAAAATCAAAAATATTCAATAAAATTCAAAAATACAAAAATATCGAAAAAAAAAAAATAAAAAAATATCAAAAAAGTAAAAAAAAAAATCCAAAAATAAAAAAAATACCAAAAAATTCAAAAAATTCAAAAATACAAAAAAAGTTCAAAAATAACAAAAATTCAAAATTAAAAAAAAAAAAAAATCAAAAAAACCGAAAAATTCAAAAATACAAAAAAATTAAAAAAAAAACAAAACAAAAATATTGAAAAAGTTAAAAAAATTCAAAAAAACAAAAAAATACCAAAAAAAATTCCAAAAATACAAAAAAATACCAAAAATATCAGAAAAAGTTAAAAAATTCAAAAATAAAAAAAAATCAAAAAAAAACAAAAAAAAAATATTGAAAAAGTTAAAAAATTCAAAAAAAAAAAAATACAAAAATTCAAAAAAAATACAAAAAAATACCAAAAATATCAAAAAAAAAGGTTACAAAAATTCAAAAATACAAAAAAATTCAAAAAAAAAAAACAAAAAAAAAATATTGAAAAAATAAAAAAAAATTCAAAAAACAAAAAAATACCAAAAATTCAAAAATACAAAAAAATACAAAAATATCAAAAAAGTTACAAAAATCAAAAATAAAAAAAATTCAAAAAAAAAAAAAAAAAAAAAAATATTGAAAAAGTTAAAAAAATCAAAAAACAAAAAATACAAAAAATTCAAAAATACAAAAAAATACCAAAAATATCAAAAAAGTTACAAAATTCAAAAATACAAAAAAATTAAAAAAAAAAAATATATCGAAAAAGTTAAAAAATTCAAAAATACAAAAAAAAAAAAAAAAAATATTGAAAAATTAAAAAAATTCAAAAATCAAAAAAAGTACAAAAATTCAAAAATACAAAAAAATACAAAAATATCGAAAAAAAAAAAATATTGAAAAAGTTAAAAAATAAAAAAACAAAAAATTCAAAAAATACAAAAAAATAAAAAAAAAAAAAAAAAAAAAAAAAAAACCAAAAATATCGAAAAAAAAAATTGAAAAAGTAAAAAAAATCAAAAATACCTAAAAATACAAAAATATTGAAAAAGTTAAAAAATATTCAAAAATACAAAAATACAAAAAATTCAAAATTACAAAAAAAAATTCAAAAATTAAAAAATACCGAAAAATTCAAAAATACAAAAAATATCAAAAATAAAAAAAAAAAAATACAAAAATATCAAAAATACAAAAAAATCAAAAATACCGAAAAATTCAAAAAAACAAAAAATACAAAAAAATTCAAAAAACAAAAATTCAAAAAAAAAAAAATTCAAAAAAAACAAAAAAAAATACCGAAAATATCGAAAAAGTTAAAAAATTCAAAAATACAAAAAATTTCAAAAAATAAAAAAAAAATATTGAAAAAGTGTTGAAAAAAAACAAAAACAAAAAATAACAAAAATACGAAAAATTCAAAATTACAAAAAAATATCAAAAAAGTTAAAAAAAAAATCAAAAAAAATCAAAAAAGTAAAAAAAAAAATCAAAAAATACAAAAAAAAACCAAAAATACAAAAAATTCAAAAATACAAAAAAAAAACAAAAAAAAATATCGAAAATATCAAAAAAATAAAAAAAAAATTCAAAAATACAAAAAAAATACCAAAAAATTTAAAAAATTCAAAAATACAAAAAATTAAAAAAAAATACCAAAATTCAAAATATAAAAAAATTCAAAAATACAAAAAAAAAAAATACAAAAATATTCAAAAAAAAATTCAAAAATACAAAAAAAAAAATCAAAAAAAAAAAAAAATAATAAAAATATCAAAAAAAAAAAAAAATACAAAAATAAAAAAAATACAAAAAAATTCAAAAATTCAAAAAAACAAAAAAAATTCAAAAATTCAAAAAATTCAAAAAAAAAAATACAAAAAAATTCAAAAATAAAAAAAAAAAAAAATATCAAAAAAAAAAAAAATTCAAAAAAAAAAAATTAAAAAAATAAAAATAAAAAAAATTAAAAAAAATTCAAAAAAACAAAAAATACAAAAAATCAAAAATACAAAAAAATACCAAAAATATCGAAAAAGTTACAAAAATTCAAAAATAAAAAAAATTCCAAAAAAAAAAAAAACAAAAATATTGAAAAAGTTAAAAAATTCCAAAAAACAAAAAATACCAAAAATTCCAAAAATACAAAAAAATACCAAAAATATCAAAAAAGTTACAAAAATTCAAAAATACAAAAAAATTCAAAAAAAAAAAAAAAAAAAATATATTGAAAAAGTTAAAAAAATTCAAAAAACAAAAAAATACCAAAAATTCCAAAAATACAAAAAAATACCAAAAATATCGAAAAAGTTACAAAAATTCAAAAATAAAAAAAATTCCAAAAAAAAAAAAAAAAAAAAAATATTGAAAAAGTTAAAAAATTCAAAAAACAAAAAATACAAAAATTCAAAAAATACAAAAAAATACCAAAAATATCAAAAAAGTTTACAAAAATTCAAAAATACAAAAAAAAAAAAAAAAAAAAAAAAAATATCAAAAAAGTTACAAAAATTCAAAAAAACATTCAAAAAAAAAAAAAAAAAAATTGAAAAAGTTAAAAAAAAATTCAAAAATACAAAAAAATACCAAAAATATTGAAAAAACAAAAAAATATTCAAAAAATACCAAAAAATACAAAAAAAAAAAAATGCAAAAATTCAAAAAAAAAAAATTCAAAAAAAAAAAAAAAAAATTTAAAAATACAAAAAAAAAATATCGAAAAAGTTAAAAAATTCAAAAATACAAAAAATTCAAAAAAAAAACAAAAAAAAAATATTGAAAAAGTTAAAAAAATTCAAAAAACAAAAAAAAAAAAAAAAATAAAAAAATACAAAAAATTCAAAATTACAAAAAAAAATCAAAAAAAAAAAAAAATCAAAAAAATCAAAAATTAAAAAAATTCAAAAATACAAAAAATAAAAATATACAAAAAAGTTCAAAAATACAAAAAAAACCAAAATAAAAAAAAAAAAATAAAAAATTGAAAAAGTAAAAAAAATTCAAAAATACAAAAAAATACCGAAAAATTCAAAAATTCAAAAAAATACAAAAATTAAAAAAAAAAATACAAAAATTCAAAAAAAAAAATTCAAAAAACAAAAAAAAAAATAAATTCAAAAATACAAAAAAAATTCAAAAATACAAAAAAATCAAAAAAATAAAAAAAAAAAAAAAAAAAAATTCAAAAAAAAAAAAAAAAATACAAAAAAATTCAAAAATTCAAAAAAATACAAAAAAATTCAAAAATCAAAAATACAAAAAAAAAAAAAATTACAAAAAAAAAATTCAAAAATACAAAAATTCAAAAAAAAAAAAAAAAAATTCAAAAAAAAAAAAAAACAAAAAAAAAATTGAAAAAAAAAAATTCAAAAAATAAAAAAATACAAAAAATTCAAAAAATACAAAAAAATACCAAAAATATCAAAAAAATTAAAAAATTCAAAAATAAAAAAATTCAAAAAAAAAAAAAAAAAAAAAAAAATATTGAAAAAGTTAAAAAAATTCAAAAAAACAAAAAAATACAAAAATTCAAAAATACAAAAAAATACAAAAAATATCAAAAAAGAATACAAAAATTCAAAAATACAAAAAAATTCAAAAAAAAAAAAACAAAAAAAAATATATTGAAAAGTTAAAAAAATTCAAAAAACAAAAAATACAAAAATTCAAAAATACAAAAAAATACCAAAAATATCAAAAAAAGTTACAAAAATTCAAAAAATACAAAAAAATTCAAAAAAAAAAAAAAAAAAAAATATTGAAAAAGTTAAAAAAATTCAAAAAATACAAAAAATACCAAAATTCAAAAAAAAAAAAAATACAAAAATATCAAAAAAGTTACAAAAATTCAAAAATACAAAAAATTAAAAAAAAAAAAAAAAAAAAAAATATCAAAAAAAGGTTACAAAAATTCAAAAAAAAAAAAAAAAAAAAAAAAAAACAAAAAAAAATATTGAAAAATAAAAAAATAAAAAAATTCAAAAATACAAAAAAATACCAAAAATATCGAAAAAGTTACAAAAATTCAAAAATACAAAAAAAAAAAAAAAAAAAAAATACAAAAAAATTAAAAAAAAATCAAAAAAAAAACAAAAAATACAAAAAATTCAAAAATACAAAAAAATACCAAAAATATCAAAAAAAAAAAAATTCAAAAATACAAAAATACAAAAAATTAAAAATCAAAAATATCAAAAAGGTTACAAAAATTCAAAAAATACAAAAAATTAAAAAAAAAAAAAAAAAAAAATATTGAAAAAGTTAAAAAATTCAAAAATACAAAAAAATACCAAAAATTCAAAAAAACAAAAAAATACCAAAAATTCAAAAATACAAAAATTCAAAAATACAAAAAAATTCAAAAAAATACAAAAAAAAAAATTCAAAAATATCAAAAAATACAAAAAATTCAAAAATACAAAAAAATACAAAAAAATATCGAAAAAAAAAAAATTCAAAAAATTCAAAAATACAAAAAATAAAAATTCAAAAAACAAAAAAATATCAAAAAAATTCAAAAATACAAAAAATAAAAAAAAAAAAAAAAAAAAAATACAAAAAAAAAATACAAAAAAGTTCAAAAATTCAAAAAAACAAAAAATTCAAAAAATAAAAAAAAAATAAAAAATATCGAAAAAGTTAAAAAAATTCAAAAATACAAAAAAATCAAAAATAAAAAAAAATACCAAAAATATCGAAAAAGTTAAAAAATTCAAAAATACAAAAAAAAAAAAAAAAAAAATAAAAAACAAAAAAAAAATAAAAAAGTTAAAAAAATTCAAAAATACAAAAAATACCAAAAATTCAAAAAAAAAAAAAAAAAAAATATCAAAAAAGTTACAAAAATTCAAAAATACAAAAAAAAAAAAAAAAAAATAAAAAAAAAAAAAAATTCAAAAAAATACAAAAAAATTCAAAAATACAAAAAAAATACAAAAATATCAAAAATTAAAAAAAATCAAAAAAAAAAAAAAAATATCAAAAAGTACAAAAAAAAATCAAAATAAAAAAAAAATACAAAAAATTCAAAAATATTCAAAAAATTACAAAAAATTCAAAAATACAAAAAAAAATTCAAAAATTCAAAAAAATACAAAAAAAAAAAATACAAAAAATTCAAAAATACAAAAAAATTCAAAAATAACAAAAAAAATTAAAAAATAAAAAAAAAAAAAAAAAAAAAAAAAAAAATCAAAAAAATATTGAAAAAGTAAAAAAAAAAATTCAAAAATACAAAAAAATACAAAATATTGAAAAAAAAAAAAAAAAAAAAATAAAAAAATACAAAAAAAAAAAAAATTCAAAAATACAAAAAAAAAAAATCAAAAAAAAAAAAAATACAAAAATTCAAAAAAATACAAAAATATCGAAAAAGATTAAAAAAAATATCAAAAATAAAAAAATACAAAAAAATTCAAAAATACAAAAAAAAAAAACAAAAATATCGAAAAAAAGTCAAAAAATTCAAAAAATTCAAAAATACAAAAATTTAAAAAACAAAAAATATCAAAAAAAGTTAAAAAAATTCAAAAATACAAAAAAATTTCAAAAATACAAAAAAAATATTGAAAAAGTAAAAAAAATTTCAAAAAAACAAAAAAAAATCAAAAATACAAAAAAAAATTCAAAATACAAAAAAATATCAAAAAAGTTAAAAAAATAAAAAATACAAAAAAAAAAAAAAAAAAAAAATACAAAAAAAATTAAAAAATTCAAAAATACAAAAAATACAAAAAATTCAAAAAATTAAAAAAAAAAAAAATATCAAAAAAGTTACAAAAATTCAAAAACAAAAAAATTCAAAAAGTAAAAAAAAAAAAAAAAAATCAAAAAAAAAAAAAAAAAAAAATTCAAAAATACAAAAAAATTAAAAATTCAAAAATACAAAAAAATTACAAAAAAATAAAAAATTCAAAAAAATTCAAAAATACAAAAAAAAAAAAAAAAAAATCAAAAAATTCAAAAATAAAAAAAATCAAAAATTCAAAAATACAAAAAAATACAAAAATATCAAAAAAGTAAAAAATTCAAAAAATAAAAAAAATACAAAAAATTCAAAAATCAAAAATACAAAAAAGTTCAAAAAAACAAAAATTCAAAAATTAAAAAAAAAAAAATTCAAAAATACCAAAAAAATTCAAAAATAAAAAAATTCAAAAAAAAAACAAAACAAAAAATATTGAAAAAGTTAAAAAATTCAAAAAACAAAAAAATACAAAAATTCAAAAATACAAAAAAACAACAAAAATATCAAAAAAGTTACAAAAATTCAAAAATAAAAAAAAATTCAAAAAAAAAAAAAAAAAAAAATATTGAAAAAGTTAAAAAATTCAAAAAACAAAAAAAAAAAAAAAAAATACAAAAATTCAAAAATACAAAAAAATACAAAAAAATATCAAAAAAGTTACAAAAATTCAAAAATACAAAAAAATTCAAAAAAAAAAAAAATAAAAATATATTGAAAAAGTTAAAAAAATTCAAAAAAAAAAAAAATACCAAAAATTCAAAAATACAAAAAAATACAAAAAATATCAAAAAAGTTACAAAAATTCAAAAATACAAAAAAATTCAAAAAAACAAAAAAAAAAAAAAATATTGAAAAAGTTAAAAAAATTCAAAAATACAAAAAATAAAAAAAATTCAAAAATACAAAAAAATACCAAAAATATCAAAAAAAAATACAAAATTCAAAAATACAAAAAAATTAAAAAAAAAAAAACAAAAAATATCAAAAAAGTTAAAAAAATTCAAAAATACAAAAAAATCAAAAAAAAAAAAAAATAAAAAAGTTAAAAAATTCAAAAAACAAAAAATTCAAAAATACAAAAAAAAAAATACCAAAAATATCAAAAAAAGTTACAAAAATTCAAAAAAACAAAAAAAAAAAAAAAAAAAAAAAAAAATATTGAAAAAGTTAAAAAATTCAAAAACAAAATCAAAAAATTCAAAAAAAAAAAAAAATTCAAAAAATACAAAAAAATACAAAAAAACAAAAAAAAAAAAACAAAAATATCAAAAAAGTTAAAAAAATTCAAAAATACAAAAAAATTCAAAAAAAAAAAAAAAAATATTCGAAAAAAAAAAATTAAAAAAAAAAAAAAAATAAAAAAAAAAATTCAAAAAAAAAAAAAAAAAAAAATATCGAAAAAGTTACAAAAATTCAAAAATACAAAAAAAAATTCAAAAAAACAAAAAAAAAATATTGAAAAAGTTAAA
This sequence comes from Drosophila tristis, assembly GCA_018150885.1. NCBI lineage: Eukaryota > Metazoa > Arthropoda > Insecta > Diptera > Drosophilidae > Drosophila > Drosophila tristis. The sequence goes on along the minus strand of JAECWT010000252.1, from coordinate 62,510 downwards.
AAAATTCAAAAATACAAAAAAATACAAAAAATTCAAAAAAAAAAAAAATATTGAAAAAACAAAAAAAAAAAAAAATAAAAAAAATTAAAAAAATCAAAAAATAAAAAAAAAAAAAAAAAAAAAAAAAATTACAAAATACAAAAATATCAAAAAAAAAAAAAAAACAAAAAATATCAAAAATACAAAAAAATTCAAAAATACAAAAATTCAAAAAATAAAAAATACAAAAAAACAAAAAAATACAAAAATTCAAAAAAAAAAAAATTTAAAAAAAAACCAAAAATATCAAAAAAGTTAAAAAATTCAAAAATACAAAAAATTCAAAATTAAAAAAATATTAAAAATAAAAAAAAAAAAAAAAAAAAAAAAAAATACAAAAATACAAAAAAAAAAAATTCAAAAAAATACAAAAATAAAAAAAATTAAAAAAATCAAAAAAATAAAAAAATTCAAAAAATTCAAAAAAACAAAAAAATATCAAAAAAATTTAAAAAATTCAAAAAATTACAAAAAATAAAAAAAACAAAAAAATACAAAAAAAAAAATTCAAAAAAAACAAAAAAATAAAAAATATCAAAAATAAAAAAAATTAAAAATAAAAAAATCAAAAAAAAAAAAAAAAAAAATATCGAAAAAGTTAAAAATTCAAAAATACAAAAATTCAAAAATAAAAAAAAACAAAAATATCAAAAAATTAAAAAAATTCAAAAATACAAAAAAATTCAAAAAATTCAAAAAATTCAAAAAAAAAAAAAAAATATCAAAAATAAAAAAATTCAAAAATAAAAAAAAATCAAAAAAAACAAAAAATAAAAAAAAAAAATTCAAAAAAAAAAAAAAAATACAAAAAAAGTTCAAAAAAATCAAAAAACAAAAAGTTCAAAAATTCAAAAAAATTCAAAAAAATACAAAAAAATTCAAAAAGTACAAAAAATTCAAAAATACAAAAAAATTCAAAAAAAAAAAAAAAAAAAAATATTGAAAAAGTTAAAAAATTCAAAAAAACAAAAAATACCAAAAATTCAAAAATACAAAAAAATACAAAAATATCAAAAAAGTTACAAAAATTCAAAAATAAAAAAAATTCAAAAAAAAAAAAAAAAAAAAAAAATATTGAAAAAGTTAAAAAAATTCAAAAATAAAAAAATACCAAAAATTCAAAAATACAAAAAAATACAAAAATATCAAAAAAAGTTACAAAAATTCAAAAATACAAAAAAATTCAAAAAAAAAAAAAATCAAAAAAATAAAAAAAAAAAAATATCAAAAAATTCAAAAAAAAAAAAAAAAATACAAAAATTCAAAAAATACAAAAAAATACAAAAATATCAAAAAAGTTACAAAAATTCAAAAATAAAAAAAAAAAAAAAAAAAAAAAAAAATATATTGAAAAAGTTAAAAAAATTCAAAAATACAAAAAATACAAAAAAAAAAAAAAAAAAAATACAAAAATATCAAAAAATTAAAAAAAATTCAAAAATACAAAAAATTCAAAAAAAAAAAAAAATATCAAAAAAGTTAAAAAATTCAAAAAATACAAAAAATACCAAAAATAAAAAAAAAAAAAAAATAAAAATATCAAAAAAAAAAAATTCAAAAATAAAAAAATTCAAAAATAAAAAAAAAAAAAATATCGAAAAAGTTAAAAAATTCAAAAATACAAAAAAATAAAAAAAAAAAAAAAAATATTGAAAAAGTTAAAAAAATTCAAAAATACAAAAAAATACAAAAATTCAAAAATACAAAAAAAAAAAAATTCAAAAAAATAAAAAAATTCAAAAATTAAAAAAATACAAAAAAATACAAAAAAAAAATTCAAAAATAAAAAAAAAAAAAAATAAAAAAAAAAAAAAAAATACAAAAAAAAAATTCAAAAATACAAAAAACAAAAATTCAAAAATACAAAAAAAAATACAAAAAATTCAAAAAAAAAAAAAAAAAAAAAAATAAAAAAAAAATTCAAAAAAAAAAAAATACAAAAATTCAAAAAAAAAAAAAAAAATATCAAAAAAGTAAAAAATTCAAAAATACAAAAAATAAAAAAAAAAAAAAAAATAAAAAATATCGAAAAAGTTAAAAAATTCAAAAATACAAAAAAAAAAAAATTCAAAAATAAAAAAAAATTCAAAAATTAAAAAAAAAAAAATAAAAAAATTCAAAAATTAAAAAACAAAAATTCAAAAAAAAAAAAAATACCAAAAAATTCAAAAAAAAAAATTCAAAAAATTCAAAAATACAAAAAAAAAAAAAAAAAAAAAAAAAAATATCGAAAAAGTTAAAAAATTCAAAAATACAAAAAAAATTCAAAAAAAAAAAAAAAAATTGAAAAATTCAAAAAAATTCAAAAATTCAAAAAAAAAAATACAAAAATTCAAAAAAAAAAATACAAAAATTCAAAAAAAAAAAATATCAAAAAAAAATTCAAAAATAAAAAAAAAAAAATTCAAAAAAAAAAAAAAAAAAATAAAAAAAAAAAAAAATACAAAAAATTCAAAAAAAAAAAATACAAAAATTCAAAAATACAAAAAAGACAAAAAATATCAAAAAAGTTACAAAAATTCAAAAATAAAAAAAAAATTCAAAAAAAAAAAAAAAAAAATATCGAAAAAGTTCAAAAATTCAAAAATACAAAAAATACAAAAAAAAAATACAAAAAAATTCAAAAATTAAAAAAAAAAATACAAAAATAAAAAAATAAAAAAAAAAAAATACAAAAAATATTCAAAAAAGTCAAAAAAAAAAAAATTCAAAAATACAAAAAAATTAAAAAAAAAAAATTAAAAAAATATTGAAAAAAAAAATTCAAAAATTCAAAAATACAAAAAAATTCAAAAAAAAAAAAATACAAAAATATCAAAAAAAAATACAAAAATTCAAAAATACAAAAATTCAAAAAAAAAAAACAAAAAAAAAAAAAATATTGAAAAAGTTAAAAAAATTCAAAAAAAAAAAAAAAAATACCAAAAATTCAAAAATACAAAAAAATACAAAAATATCAGAAAAAAGTTACAAAAATTCAAAAATACAAAAAAATTCAAAAAAAAAAAAAAACAAAAAATATTGAAAAAGTTAAAAAATTCAAAAAAAAAAAATACCAAAAATTCAAAAATACAAAAAAATACAAAAATATCAAAAAAAGTTACAAAAATTCAAAAATACAAAAAATTCAAAAAAAAAAAAAAAAAAAAAAAAAAAATATTGAAAAAGTTAAAAAAATTCAAAAAACAAAAAATACAAAAACAAAAAAACAAAAAAATTCAAAAATATCAAAAAAGTTAAAAAATTCAAAAATACAAAAAAATTCAAAAAAAAAAAAAAAAAAAATATCAAAAAAAAAATCAAAAATACAAAAAAATAAAAAACAAAAATACAAAAAAAAATTCAAAAAATTAAAAAAAAAAAAAATTCAAAAAAAAAAAAAAAAAAATATCAAAAAAGGTTAAAAAAATTCAAAAATACAAAAAAATACAAAACAAAAAAAAAAAAATATAAAAAAAGTTACAAAAATTCAAAAATACAAAAAATTCAAAAAAAAAAAAAAAAAAAAAATATTGAAAAAGTTAAAAAAATTCAAAAAACAAAAAAAACAAAAAATTCAAAAATACAAAAAAAATACAAAAATATCAAAAAAGTTACAAAAATTCAAAAATAAAAAAAATTCAAAAAAAAAAAAAAAAAAAAATATTGAAAAAGTTAAAAAATTCAAAAAACAAAAAAAAAAATTCAAAAATACAAAAAAATACAAAAATATCAAAAAGTTAAAAAATTCAAAAATACAAAAAATTCAAAAAAAAAAAAAAAAAAAAAAAATATCAAAAAAGTTACAAAAATTCAAAAATACAAAAAAAAAAAAAAAAAAAAAAAATATTGAAAAAAGTAAAAAAAATCAAAAAATTCAAAAAAATACCAAAAATTCAAAAATACAAAAAAATCAAAAATTCAAAAATAAAAAAAATACAAAAAAATACAAAAAATAAAAAATATTGAAAAGTTAAAAAATTCAAAAATACAAAAAAAAAAAAATATCAAAAAAAAAAAAAAAAAAATTAAAAAAATTCAAAAAAAAAAAAAATTTTCAAAAAATACAAAAAAATGAAAAATATCAAAAAAGTTAAAAAAAATACAAAAATACAAAAAAAAAAAAAAAAAAAAAAAAAATATATCAAAAAAAAAAAAAATTCAAAAAATAAAAAAAAAAAAAAAAAAAAAATTCAAAAAAAAAAAGTTAAAAAATTCAAAAATAAAAAAAAAATCAAAAATTCAAAAAAATAAAAAAATTCAAAAATACAAAAAAAAAAAAAAAATACAAAAAATATCAAAAAAGTTAAAAAATTCAAAAATAAAAAATTCAAAAAAAAAAAAAAAAAAAAAATATTGAAAAAAAAAAAAAAATTCAAAAAATAAAAAAATTCAAAAAAAAAAAAAATCAAAAAATAAAAAAATACAAAAATTCAAAAATACAAAAAAATACAAAAATATCAAAAAAAAAATAAAAAATTCAAAAAAAATACAAAAAAATTCAAAAAAAAAAAAAATCAAAAAAAGTTGAAAAAGTTCAAAAATTCAAAAAATACAAAAATAAAAAAAATTCAAAAAAAACAAAAATTCAAAAATATAAAAAAAAAAAAAAATTCAAAAAAAATTCAAAAAAAAAAAAAAAAAAAAAAAAAAAATTAAAAAAAGTTAAAAAAATTCAAAAATACAAAAAAATTCAAAAATACAAAAAAATTCAAAAATACAAAAAAATTCAAAAAAAAAAAAAAAAAAAAATTCAAAAATTCAAAAAATTCAAAAAAAAAAAAAAAAATATCAAAAAAAAAAAATATCAAAAAGTTAAAAAATTCAAAAATACAAAAAAATTCAAAAAAAAAAAAAAAAAAAATATTGAAAAAGTTAAAAAAATTCAAAAATACAAAAAAATTCAAAAAATCAAAAAATACAAAAAATAAAAAATTCAAAAAAATAAAAAAATACAAAAATATCAAAAATTAAAAAAAATCAAAAATATCAAAAAAAAAAAAAAAAAAAAATAAAAAAAATTCAAAAAATAAAAAAAAAATTCAAAAATACAAAAAAATTCAAAAATACAAAAAAATCAAAAAAAAATACAAAAATTCAAAAATTCAAAAAATACAAAAAAATCAAAAAAACAAAAAATTCAAAAAATACAAAAAAATTAAAAAATCAAAAAAAACAAAAAAATTCAAAAAATTCAAAAATACAAAAAAAAAAAAAATATTCAAAAAAATCAAAAAAACAAAAAAATTAAAAAATAAAAAAAAAAAATCAAAAAATATCAAAAAAGTTAAAAAATTCAAAAAAAAAAAATAAAAAAAATTCAAAAATACAAAAAATTCAAAAATACAAAAAGTCAAAAAAAGTTAAAAAATTACAAAAAAATTAAAAAAAAAAAATTCAAAAAAAAAAAAAATTCAAAAAAGTTAAAAAAAATTCAAAAATAAAAAAATTCAAAAAAAAAAAAATATTGAAAAAGTTAAAAAATTCAAAAAACAAAAAAATACAAAAATTCAAAAAACAAAAAAATACAAAATATCAAAAAAGTTAAAAAAATCAAAAATAAAAAAAAATCAAAAAAAAAAAAAAAAAAAATATTGAAAAAGTTAAAAAAATTCAAAAAACAAAAAAAAACAAAAATTCAAAAATACAAAAAAATACAAAAAATATCAAAAAAGTTACAAAAATTCAAAAAAAAAAAAATTCAAAAAAAAAAAAAAAAAAAATATATCAAAAAGTTAAAAAAATTCAAAAATACAAAAAAAAAAAAAAAAAAATATTGAAAAAGTTAAAAAAAAATTCAAAAAATCAAAAAAAAAAAAATTCAAAAATACAAAAAAATTAAAAAAAAATCAAAAAAAAAAAAATTCAAAAAAAAAAAAAAATTCAAAAAAAAAAAAAAATTTCAAAAATACAAAAAAATACAAAAATTCAAAAATACAAAAAAATTCAAAAAAATCAAAAAAAAAAATATTGAAAAATACAAAAAAAAAAAAAAAAAAAAAAAAAAATTCAAAAATTCAAAAATACAAAAAAAAACAAAAAATTCAAAAAATACAAAAATAAAAATTCAAAAATAAAAAAAAAAAAATTCAAAAAAAAAAAAAAAAAATATCAAAAAAGTAAAAAATTCAAAAATACAAAAATTCAAAAATACAAAAAAATACCAAAATATTGAAAAAGTTAAAAAAAATTCAAAAAAAAAAACAAAAAAATTCAAAAAAAAAAAATTCAAAAATACAAAAATATAAAAAAAAATAAAAAAAATAAAAAAATTCAAAAAACAAAAAAAATAAAATATCAAAAAAATACAAAAAAAATCAAAAAAGTTAAAAAAAATACAAAAATAAAAAAATTAAAAAAAAAAAAAAAAAAATATTGAAAAAGTTAAAAAAATTCAAAAATACAAAAAATTCAAAAATACAAAAAAAAATACAAAAATATCGAAAAAGTTAAAAAAAATTCAAAAATAAAAAAAAAAAAAATCAAAATAAAAAAAAATATTGAAAAATAAAAAAATACAAAAAAAAAAAAAATTCAAAAATACAAAAAAATACAAAATATCAAAAAATTAAAAAAATTCAAAAAAAAAAAATTCAAAAAAAAAAAAATCAAAAATAAAAAAAAAATCAAAAAATTCAAAAATTAAAAAAATTCAAAAATATCAAAAAAAAAAATTCAAAAATACAAAAAAAAAAAAAAAAAATCAAAAAAAATTCAAAAATATTCAAAAAAAATACAAAAAAATAAAAAAAAAAAATAAAAAAAAAAATTCAAAAATTACAAAAAAATTCAAAAATACAAAAAATTCAAAAAATTAAAAAATAAAAAAAAAAAAAAAATTCAAAAAATTCAAAAAAATTACAAAAATTCAAAAAAATAAAAAAATACAAAAAAAAAAATTGAAAAAGGTTAAAAAAATTCAAAAATACAAAAAAAATACAAAAAAAAAAAAATTACAAAAAAAAAAAAAAAAATTAAAAAATTCAAAAAAAAAAAAAACAAAAATATCAAAAAAGTTAAAAAATTCAAAAATAAAAAAATTCAAAAAAAACAAAAAAAAAATTCAAAAATACAAAAAATTCAAAAATATCAAAAAAGTTACAAAAATTCAAAAATACAAAAAAATTAAAAAAAAAAAAAAAAAAATAAAAATAAAAAATTAAAAAAAATAAAAAAATAAAAAAATTCAAAAAAACAAAAAAAAAACAAAAAAAATCAAAAATATCAAAAAAAAAAATTGAAAAATATTAAAAAATACAAAAAAAAAAAATTCAAAAATACAAAAAAATACAAAAATTCAAAAATACAAAAAAAATACAAAAAATATCAAAAAAAAAAAATATTGAAAAAGTTAAAAAATTCAAAAAACAAAAAATACAAAAATTCAAAAATACAAAAAAATACCAAAAAAATTCAAAAATTCAAAAATACAAAAAAGTTCAAAAAAAAAAAAAATTCAAAAATTACAAAAAAAAAAATTCAAAAATACAAAAAAATACAAAAATTCAAAAATACCAAAAAATACAAAAATATTGAAAAAGTTAAAAAATTCAAAAATACAAAAAATTCAAAAAAAAAAAAAAAAAAATATCAAAAGTTAAAAAAGGTTCAAAAATACAAAAAATAAAAAAAATTCAAAAATACAAAAAAAAAACAAAAAATATCAAAAAAGTTAAACAAAAATTCAAAAATACAAAAAAATTCAAAAATACAAAAAAAAAAAAATATTGAAAAAGTTAAAAAAAAAAAATTCAAAAATACAAAAAAATTCAAAAATACAAAAAAAATACAAAAATATCGAAAAAGTTACAAAAATTCAAAAATACAAAAAAATAAAAAAAAAAACAAATATATTGAAAAAGTTAAAAAATTCAAAAATTCAAAAAATACAAAAAATAATACCAAAAATATCAAAAATTAAAAAAATCAAAAAATAAAAAAATATCAAAAAATTAAAAAAAAAAAAAATAAAAAAAAATACAAAAAATTTAAAAACTTCAAAAATTAAAAAGAAAAAAATTCAAAAAAATACCAAAAAAATATTAAAAAAGTACAAAAAAATACCAAAAAATTCAAAAATACAAAATAGTTCAAAAATAACAAAAAAAAATAACAAAAATTAAAAAAAAAAAAAAAATACAAAAAAAAAAAAAATATTGAAAAATAAAACAAAAAAAAAAATACAAAAAATACCTAAAAATACAAAAATATTGAAAAATTAAAAAATATTCAAAAATACAAAAATACAAAAAAATTCAAAAAAAATCAAAAATACAAAAAAATTCAAAAATATCAAAAATACAAAAAAAAAAAAAAAAAATTCAAAAAAAAAAAAAAAACAAAAAATATTGAAAAAGTTAAAAAAATTCAAAAAAACAAAAAAATACCAAAAATTCCAAAAATACAAAAAAATACAAAAATATCAAAAAAGTTACAAAAATTCAAAAATACAAAAAAATTCAAAAAAAAAACAAAAAAAAAATATTGAAAAAGTTAAAAAATTCAAAAAAAAAAAAATACAAAAAATTCAAAAATACAAAAAAATACAAAAATATCAAAAAAGTTACAAAAATTCAAAAATAAAAAAAAAAAAAAAAAAAAAAAAAAAAAATATTGAAAAAGTTAAAAAAAAATCAAAAAATAAAAAAAAAAATACAAAAAATTCAAAAATACAAAAAAATACAAAAATATCAAAAAAAAAAATACAAAAATTCAAAAATAAAAAATTCAAAAAAAAAAAAAAAATATATCAAAAAGTTACAAAAAATTCAAAATAAAAAAAATACAAAAAAAAAAAACAAAAAAAAATATTGAAAAAGTTAAAAAAATTCAAAAAACAAAAAAATACAAAAATTCAAAAATAAAAAAAAATACAAAAAATATCAAAAAAAAAAGTTACAAAAATTCAAAAATACAAAAAAAAAAAAAAAAAAAAAAAAAAATATTGAAAAAGTTAAAAAAATTCAAAAAAACAAAAAATACAAAAAAAAAAAATACAAAAAAATACAAAAATAAAAATACAAAAAAATAAAAAATTGAAAAAACAAAAAATTCAAAAATACAAAAAAAATACAAAAAATAAAAATATCAAAAAAAAAAAAATATCAAAAATTAAAAAATTACAAAAAAAAAAAAAATTCAAAAAAACAAAAAAATACAAAAAATCAAAAATAAAAAAAATAAAAAAATATCAAAAAAACAAAAAAATTCAAAAATACAAAAATTCAAAAAAATACAAAAAATATTCAAAAAGTTCAAAAATTCAAAAATAAAAAAAAAAAAAAAACAAAAATATCAAAAAAAAAATAAAAAAATTCAAAAAAATAAAAAAAAAAAAAAAAAAAAAAAAAAATATCAAAAAAAAAAAAATCAAAAAAATACAAAAATATCAAAAAAACAAAAAATTCAAAAATACAAAAAAATTAAAAAAATACAAAAAAAAAAATACAAAAATATCAAAAAAGTTACAAAAATTCAAAATAACAAAAAATTCAAAAAAAAAATTCAAAAAAATATTGAAAAATTTAAAAAAATTCAAAAAAAAAAAATAAAAAAATTCAAAAAATCAAAAAATAAAAAAAATATCAAAAACAAAATTCAAAAATACAAAAAAATTCAAAAATAAAAAAAAAAAAAAAAAATATCAAAAAAAAATTAAAAAAAAAAAAAAAAATACAAAAATAAAAAAAATTCAAAAAAAAAAAAAAAAAAAATTCAAAAATACAAAAAAAAAATACAAAAAAACAAAAAAAAAAATATTGAAAAAGTTAAAAAATACAAAAAAAAAAAAAATAAAAAAAAAAAAAAAAATAAAAAAAAAAACAAAAAAAATATTGAAAAAAATTCAAAAATTAAAAAATACAAAAAAATTCAAAAAAATTAAAAAAATTCAAAAATACAAAAAATACAAAAATTCAAAAATAAAAAAAAACAAAAATATCAAAAAAGTTAAAAAATACAAAAAATAAAAAAAAAAAAAAAAAAAAAAAAATTAAAAAATTCCAAAATACAAAAAATAAAAAAATACAAAAATATCAAAAAATAAAAAAATTCAAAAAAAAAAAAATAAAAAATAAAAAAAAAAAAAAATTCAAAAAAAAAAAAAAAAAAATATTGAAAAAGGTAAAAAAAATTCAAAAATACAAAAAAATACAAAAATTCAAAAAAAAAAAAAAAAATAACAAAAATATAAAAAAAAAAAAAAAAAAAAATACAAAAAAATTCAAAATAAAAAAATTCAAAAAAAAAAAAAAAAAAAATACCAAAAATAAAAATATTGAAAAAGTAAAAAAAATTCAAAAATAAAAAAATACAAAAAATTCAAAATTAAAAAAAAAAAAAAAAAAAAAATAAAAAAAAAAAAATTAAAAAAAAATACAAAAAATTCAAAAAAAAAAAAAAAAAAAAATATTGAAAAAGTTAAAAAATTCAAAAAAAAAAAATACAAAAATTCAAAAATACAAAAAAATACAAAAATATCGAAAAAGTTAAAAAATTCAAAAATACAAAAAATTCAAAAAAAAAAAAAACAAAAAAAAATTGAAAAAAAAAAATTCAAAAAACAAAAAAATACAAAAATTCAAAAATACAAAAAAATACAAAAATATCAAAAAAGTTACAAAAATTCAAAAATAAAAAAAATTCAAAAAAAAAAAAAAAAAACAAAAAATATTGAAAAAGTTAAAAAATTCAAAAAACAAAAAATACAAAAAATTCAAAAATACAAAAAAATACCAAAAATATCAAAAAAGTTACAAAAATTCAAAAATACAAAAAAATTAAAAAAAAAAAACAAAAAAAAATATTGAAAAAGTTAAAAAAATTCAAAAATACAAAAATACAAAAATTCAAAAAATACAAAAAAAAATTCAAAAAAAAAAAATTAAAAAAAAAAAAAAATTCAAAAATAAAAAAAAAAAAAAAAATACAAAAATACAAAAAAATTCAAAAATACAAAAAAATACCAAAAATATCAAAAAAAGTTACAAAAATTCAAAAATAAAAAAAAATTCAAAAAAAAAAAAAAAAAAAAAATATTGAAAAAGTTAAAAAATTCAAAAACAAAAAATACAAAAATTCAAAAATACAAAAAAATACCAAAAATATCAAAAAGTTACAAAAATTCAAAAATAAAAAAATTCAAAAAAAAAAAAAACAAAAAATATTGAAAAAGTTAAAAAATTCAAAAAACAAAAAATACCAAAAATTCAAAAATACAAAAAAATACCAAAAATATCAAAAAAGTTACAAAAATTCAAAAATAACAAAAATACAAAAAAAAAAAACAACAAAAATATTGAAAAAGTTAAAAAAATTCAAAAATACAAAAAATTCAAAAATACAAAAAATTCAAAAAAAAAAATTCAAAAATACAAAAAAATTAAAAAAAAAAAAAAAAAAATAAAAAAATGAAAAAAAAAAAAATTCAAAAATACAAAAAAATAAAAAATAAAAAAAAAAAAAATATTGAAAAAGTTAAAAAATAAAAAAAAAAAATTCAAAAATACAAAAAAAAACAAAAAAAATTCAAAAATACAAAAAAATACCAAAAATTCAAAAAAAAAAAAATTGAAAAAGATAAAAAATTCAAAAAAAAAAATACAAAAAATTCAAAAAAAAAAATAAAAAAAAAAATATTGAAAAAAAAAAAATTAAAAAATTCAAAAATACAAAAAAAAAAAATATCAAAAAATTAAAAAATTCAAAAATACAAAAAAATCAAAAAAAAACAAAATTCAAATATACAAAAAAATAAAAAAATATCAAAAATTAAAAAATACAAAAATAAAAAAAAAAAAAAAAAAAAAAAAAAAAAAAAAAAAAAATTTAAAAAATTAAAAAATTCAAAAAAACAAAAAAAAAAAATATCAAAAAAGTTACAAAAATTCAAAAATACAAAAAAATTAAAAAAAAAAAAAAAACAAAAATATATTGAAAAAGTTAAAAAATTCAAAAAATACAAAAAAAAAAAAAAAATTCAAAATATACAAAAAAAATACCAAAAATATCAAAAAAGTTACAAAAATTCAAAAATAAAAAAAATTCAAAAAAAAAAAAAAACAAAAAATATTGAAAAAGTTAAAAAATTCAAAAAATACAAAAAAATTCAAAAATACAAAAAACAAAAAATAAAAAAATCAAAAAATACAAAAAGTTCAAAAAATAAAAAAATTCAAAAAAAAAAAAAAAAAAAAAAATACATAAAAATACAAAAATTCAAAAATACCAAAAATACAAAAATATTGAAAAATTAAAAATATTCAAAAATACAAAAAAATTCAAAAAATTCAAAAAATACAAAAATATCAAAAAATTAAAAAAATAAAATACAAAAAATATCAAAAAAATTAAACAAAAATACAAAAATATCAAAAAATTCAAAAAATACAAAAAAATAAAAAAATTGAAAAATAAAAAAAATTTCAAAAAATACAAAAAAAAATACAAAAAAAATATCAAAAAAGTTAAAAAAATTCAAAAATACAAAAAAATAAAATAAAAAAAATATATAAATTAAAAAATTCAAAAAATACAAAAATTCAAAAATACAAAAATAATAAAAAAATATCAAAAATTAAAAAAAATCAAAAAATAAAAAAATATAAAAAATTCAAAAAAAATAAAAAAAAAAAACAAAAAATATTGAAAAATTAAAAAAAAAATTCAAAAAATAAAAAAAACATACAAAAAAATACAAAAAATATCAAAAAAGTTACAAAAACAAAAAACAAAAATAAAAAAAAAAAAAAAAATAAAAAAATTCAAAAAATATTGAAAAATAAAAAAATTCAAAAATACCTAAAAATAAAAATATTGAAAAAGTTAAAAAATTCAAAAATACAAAAAATACAAAAAAATTCAAAAAAACAAAAAAATACAAAAAATTAAAAAAAACAAAAAATTCAAAAATACAAAAATATCAAAAAATTAAAAATACAAAAAATATCAAAAATTCAAAAAATTCAAAAAACCAAAAAATACAAAAATACAAAAATACAAAAAAATAAAAAAATACCAAAAAAGTTCAAAAAATTCAAAAAAAAAAAAATTCAAAAAAACCAAAAAAAATCAAAAAGTTAAAAAATTCAAAAATACAAAAAAATTCAAAAAAAAAAAATTGAAAAAGTTAAAAAAACAAAAAATACAAAAAAATAACAAAAATACAAAAAATTCAAAAATACAAAAAAATATCAAAAAGTTAAAAAAATTCAAAAATACAAAAAAATAAAAAAAAATTAAAAAAATTCAAAAAATACAAAAATACAAAAAATTCAAAAATAAAAAAAAAAAAAAATTCAAAAATCAAAAAAATAAAAAAATACAAAAAATATCAAAAAAAAAAAACAAAAAATAAAAAAAAACAAAAATACAAAAAAAAAAAATTCAAAAATTCAAAAAATTCAAAAAATAAACAAAAATTAAAAAAAAAATACAAAAATTCAAAAAAATTAAAAAATACAAAAAAAAAAAAAAAATATTCAAAAAAAAAAAAAATACAAAAATATCAAAAAGTAAAAAAAATAAAAAATACAAAAATTCAAAAATAAAAATTCAAAAATACAAAAAAATACAAAAATTCAAAAATACAAAAATTAAAAAAAAATTCAAAAATACAAAAATTCAAAAATAAAAAAATCAAAAAAAAAAAAAAAAAAAAAATATTGAAAAAGTTAAAAAATTCAAAAAACAAAAAAATACAAAAATTCAAAAAACAAAAAATACAAAAATATCAAAAATTAAAAAAAAAAAAAACAAAAAAAAAAAAAAAAAAATAAAAAAAATACAAAAAGTAAAAAAATTCAAAAATACAAAAAAATACAAAAAAATTCAAAAAACAAAAAAATATTCAAAAATACAATAATATTCAAAAAAAAAAATACAAAAATATCGAAAAATTAAAAAAATAAAAAAAATATCAAAAAGTAAAAAAATCAAAAATACAAAAAATATCAAAAAAGTTAAACAAAAATACAAAATAAAAAAATTCAAAAATACAAAAAATAAAAAATATTGAAAAGTTAAAAAAAAACAAAAAATACAAAAAATTCAAAAATAAAAAAAAATACCAAAATATCGAAAAAGTTAAAAAAATTCAAAAATACAAAAAAATCAAAAAAAAAAAAAATATATATTGAAAAAGTTAAAAAAATACAAAAATTCAAAAATACAAAAAATAATACCAAAAAATCAATCAAATTAAAAAAAAATCAAAAAAAACAAAAATATCGAAAAAGTTAAAAAAATAAAAATAAAAAAAAATACAAAAAAATTTAAAAATTCAAAAATTACAAAAGAAATACCAAAAATACCAAAAATACAAAAATTAAAAAATACAAAAAATTAAAAAAATTCAAAAAATACAAAAAGTTCAAAAAAAACAAAAATTCAAAAATTAAAAAAAAAAAAAAATACAAAAAAATTCAAAAATATAAAAAAAAAAAAAAAAATACAAAAAAACAAAAAAATATTGAAAAATTAAAAAAAAAAAAATTCAAAAAAACCTAAAAAAACAAAATATTGAAAAAGTTAAAAAATATTCAAAATACAAAAATACAAAAAATTCAAAAATTACAAAAAAAAATTTAAAAATTCAAAAAATACCGAAAAATTCAAAAATACAAAAAATACAAAAAAATTCAAAAATACAAAAAAATTCAAAAAAATAAAAAAAAAAAAATAAAAAATACAAAAATATCAAAAAAGGTTAAAAAATTCAAAAAAAAAAAAAAAAAAATACAAAAAAATTGAAAAATTGAAAAAATACAAAAAATACAAAAAAATAAAAAATTCAAAAAAATTCAAATATTAAAAAAAAAAATTGAAAAAAAAAAAAAATCAAAAAAAATAAAAAAGTTAAAAAATTCAAAAACAAAAAAATTAAAAATTCAAAAAATACAAAAATAAAAAAATACAAAAATATCAAAAAATTCAAAAAAGTTAAAAAATTCAAAAATACAAAAAATACAAAAAAATTTAAATAATTCAAAAATACAAAAATTCAAAAATACAAAAAAATACCAAAATTCAAAAAATTCAAAAAGTTAAAAATACAAAAAAAAATACAAAATATTCAAAAAATTCAAAAATACAAAAATATCAAAAAGTAAAAAAAAAAAACAAAAATATCAAAAAAGTAAAAAAAATACAAAAATTCAAAAAATAAAAAATACAAAAAGTTCAAAAATAAAAAAAATTCAAAAAAAAAAAATACAAAAAAAAAAATTCAAAAATACCAAAAAATTCAAAAATAAAAAAAATACCAAAAAAAAAAAAAACAAAAAATATTGAAAAAAAAAAATTCAAAAAAAAAAAAAATACCAAAATTCAAAAATACAAAAAAATACAAAAATATCGAAAAAGTTACAAAAATTCAAAAATAAAAAAAATTCAAAAAAAAAACAAAACAAAAAATATTGAAAAAGTTAAAAAATTCAAAAAACAAAAAAATACCAAAAAAATTCAAAAATACAAAAAAATAAAAAAAATATCAAAAAAGTTACAAAAATTCAAAAATACAAAAAAATTCAAAAAAAAAAACAAAAATAAATATATTGAAAAAGTTAAAAAATTCAAAAAACAAAAAAATACAAAAATTCAAAAATACAAAAAAATACAAAAATATCAAAAAAATTACAAAATTCAAAAATACAAAAAAAAAAAAAAAAAAAAAAAAAAAATATAAAAAAGTTAAAAAATTCAAAAATACAAAAAATACAAAAAAAAAAAAAAAAATATTGAAAAAGTTAAAAAATTCAAAAACAAAAAAATTCAAAAATACAAAAAAACAAAAAATTCAAAAAATAAAAAATACAAAAATATCGAAAAAAAAATTAAAAAAATTCAAAAAAAAAAATTCAAAAACAAAAAAATACAAAAAATTCAAAAATACAAAAAAATACCAAAAATTCAAAAATTCAAAAATACAAAATAGTTCAAAAATAAAAATCAAAAATTACAAAAAAAAAAATACAAAAAAAAAAAATTCAAAAATTCAAAAAATACCAAAAATACAAAAAATATCGAAAAAGTTAAAAAATTCTTAAAAATAAAAAATATTCAAAAATATCAAAAATACAAAAATATCGAAAAAGTAAAAAAAATACAAAAATACAAAAATAAAAAAAACCAAAAATACAAAAATATCAAAAAATAAAAAAAATACAAAAATATCAAAAAATTCAAAAATAAAAAATATAAAAAATATTGAAAAAGTTAAAAAAATTCAAAAATACAAAAAATACAAAAATACAAAAAAACAAAGGAACGTGTGAAACTTCTGGGAAAAACCGTACTCAAAAAGTTACAAAATGATTTTTAAATTTTAGAATTAAAAAAATTAATACAATTACATTTTTTGCTACAACTGTTAAATAATCTACATCTACAAAATATATTTTAAATCTAAAAGTAATTAAAAATGTACAAAAATATTTTGCATCTCCACCGCTAAAAATATCAAAAAAAACGCGAGAGTTACGAAAAAAAATGAGTAGTGTTCTTGCAGAGGGCGGAATAACTGAAAATTAATTTCTTCATTCTGGCTATAATTATGAACCAGATCTGAAAATAAAATTCAAAAATCTGGTAAATATGCAAACTCTACGATACAAGTTTTTAAAAGTATCTTTAAAATACCAAAAATACAAAGATTTCCTTTGTGGGGCGAAGGGCGGGCGAAAATTTAAAAACACTTGTAAAAAGATAAAAAAAAAAAAAAAAAATTTAGATAACTATTAAAATAGTCTCTGAGATCCATGCGTCAAACAAGACGGACAGAATGACAAAAATTCAAAAACGGACGGAAAGACAAAAATCAAAGACGGAAAAACAAAGACAAAAATCATCGACGGCTATTGAAACTGATCAAAAATATAAAAACTAAAAAAAATTTTCCTCTCTGTGTTAAAAAATCCAAAATTACCACAAATCTAATATACCCCTTAACTCTTTTTTGAGTAAAAGATAAAAATACCAAAAATATCGAAAAATTAAAAAAATTCAAAAATACCAAAAAATAAAAAAAAAAATATATAAATATTGAAAAAGTTAAAAAAATACCAAAAATTCCAAAAATACAAAAAATAATACCAAAAAAATATCAATCAAATTAAAAAAATAAAAAAATAAAAAAATATCAAAAAAAAAAAAAATAATAAATAAAAAAATACCGAAAAATTTAAAAACTACAAAAATTACAAAAAAATACAAAAATACCATTACAAATATTAAAAAATACAAAAAAATACCAAAAATTCAAAAATACAAAAAAGTTCAAAAATAAAAAAAAAAATTCAAAAAAACAAAAAATAAAAAAAAAAAAAAAATACCAAAAATAACAAAAAAAAATATTGAAAAAGTAAAAAAAATCCAAAAATACATAAAAATACCAAAAATATTGAAAAAGTTAAAAAAATATTCAAAAATACAAAAAATACAAAAAATTCAAAAATACAAAAAAATTCAAAATATCAAAAAAATTAAAAAATTCAAAAAAAAAAAAAAATTCAAAAAAAAAAAAAAACAAAAAATATTGAAAAAGTTAAAAAATTCAAAAAACAAAAAATACCAAAAATTCAAAAATACAAAAAAATACCAAAAAATATCGAAAAAGTTACAAAAATCAAAAAAAAAAAAAATAAAAAAAAAACAAAACAAAAAATATTGAAAAAGTTAAAAAATTCAAAAAACAAAAAATACCAAAAATTCAAAAATACAAAAAAATACCAAAAATATCGAAAAAGTTACAAAAATTCAAAAATAAAAAAAATTCAAAAAAAAAAAAAAAAAAAAAATATTGAAAAAGTTAAAAAAATTCAAAAATACAAAAAAATACCAAAAATACAAAAATACAAAAAAATTCAAAAATATCAAAAATACAAAAAAGTTCAAAAAAACAAAAATTCAAAAAAATTAAAAAAAAAAAAAATAAAAAATACATAAAATACCAAAAATTCAAAAATACCAAAAAATACCAGAAATATTGAAAAAGTTAAAAAATATTCAAAAATACAATAATATTCAATAAAATTCAAAAATACAAAAAAATATCGAAAAAGTAAAAAAATCCAAAAATACAAAAATATCGAAAAGTTAAACAAAAATACAAAAATATCGAAAAATTCAAAAATACCAAGTATATAAAAAAATTGAAAAAGTTAAAAAATTTCAAAAATACAAAAAAAAAATACCAAAAATATCGAAAAAGGTTAAAAAATTCAAAAATACCAAAAAAATAAAAAAAAAAATATATATATTGAAAAAGTTAAAAAAATACCAAAAATTCAAAAATACAAAAAATAATACCAAAAATATCAATCAAATTAAAAAAAATCAAAAATAAAAAAAATATCAAAAAAGTTAAAAAAAATTAAAATAAAAAAAAAAATACCAAAAATTTAAAAACAAATTCAAAAATTACAAAAAAATACAAAAAAATACAAAAAATACAAAATAGTTCAAAAATAAAAAAACAAATAAAAAAAAAAATAAAAAAAAAAAAAAAAAAAATACCAAAAATTCAAAAAATATTGAAAAATAAAAAAAAATTCAAAAAATACCTAAAAATACCAGAAATATTGAAAAAGTTAAAAAATATTCAAAAATACAAAAAATACAAAAAAATTAAAATTACAAAAAATTCAAAAATTAAAAAATTAAAAAATACCGAAAAATTCAAAAAATACAAAATATATCGAAAAAGTTAAAAAAATACCAAAAATATCGAATAATACAAAAAAATTCAAAAATACCGAAAAATTCAAAAATACCAAAAATACCGAAAAAATTCAAAAAATTCAAAAAATTCGAAAAATTCAAAAAAACAAAAATATTTAAAAATACCGAAAATATCGAAAAAGTTAAAACAATTCAAAAATACCGAAAAATTTCAAAATTACCAAAAAATATTGAAAAAGTGAAAAAAAACCAAAAACACAAAAAAATAACAAAAATACGGAAAAATTCAATATTACAAAAAAATATCGAAAAAGTTAAAAAAAATCAAAAATATCAAAAAAATAAAAAAAAAATCAAAAATACAAAAAAATACCGAAAAATTTAAATAATTCAAAAATACAAAAAATTACAAAAATTCAAAAATACAAAAAAAAATACCAAATATACAAAAAAGTTCAAAAATACAAAAAAAAAAACAAAAAAAATATCGAAAAATCAAAAAAAAAAAAATTCAAAAATACAAAAAAAATTCAAAAAACCGAAAAAATTTAAATAATTCAAAAATACAAAAAAAAAAAAAACAAAAATACAAAAATTCAAAAATTCCAACAAAATTCAAAAATACAAAAAAAAAATCCAAAATATTCAATAAAATTCAAAAAATACAAAAATATCGAAAAAAAAAAAATAGCAAAAATATCAAAAAAATTAAAAAAATCCAAAAATACAAAAAATACCAAAAAATTCAAAAATTCAAAATTACAAAAAAAAATTCAAAAATACCAAAAAAAAAATTCAAAAATAAAAAAAATCCAAAAAAAAAAAAAACAAAACAAAAAATATTGAAAAAGTTAAAAAATTCAAAAAACAAAAAAAAATACCAAAAATTCAAAAAATACAAAAATACCAAAAATTCAAAAATACAAAAAATTCAAAAAAAAAAAAAACAAAAATAAATATATTGATATACAAATACAAAAATTCAAAAATACCTAAAAATACCAGAAATATTGAAAAAGTTAAAAAATATTCCAAAAATACAATAATATTCAATAAAATTCAAAAATACAAAAATATCGAAAAAAAAAAAAAAAATAGCACAAATATCAAAAAAGTAAAAAAATCCAAAAATACAAAAAATATCGAAAAAGTTAAACAAAAATACAAAAATATCGAAAAATTCAAAAATACCAAATATATAAAAATATTGAAAAAGTTAAAAAAATTCAAAAATACAAAAAATTCAAAAAAAAAAAAAAATACAAAAATTATCGAAAAAGTTAAAAAATTCAATAATACCAAAAAAAAAATAAAAAATATATATATATTGAAAAAGTTAAAAAATACCAAAAATTCAAAAAATACAAAAAATAATACCAAAAATATCAATCAAATTAAACAAAATCAAAAATAAAAAAATATCGAAAAAGTTAAAAAAAATCATAAATAAAAAAAAATACCGAAAAATTTAAATACTTCAAAAATTACAAAAGAAATACCAAACATACCATACCAAATATTAAAAAATACAAAAAAATACCAAAAAATTCAAAAAATACAAAATAGTTCAAAAATAACGAAAAATTCAAAATTAAAAAAAAAATCAAAATTACCAAAAATTCAAAAATATAAAAAAAACAAAAAATACCAAAAATTCAATAAATATTGAAAAAGTAAAAAAATTCAAAAATACCTAAAAATACCAGAAATATTGAAAAAGTTAAAAAATATTCAAAAATACCAAAAATACAAAAAAATCAAAAATTACAAAAAAAATTCAAAAATTAAAAAATACCGAAAAATTCAAAAAATACAAAAATACAAAAAAAATTCAAAAATGCAAAAATATCAAAAAATTCAAAAAAAAAAAAATATTTAAAAATACCGAAAATATCGAAAAAGTTAAAACAATTCAAAAATACCGAAAAATTTCAAAATTCAAAAAAATATTGAAAAATTAAAAAACCAAAAACACAAAAAATAACAAAAATGCGGAAAAATTCCAAAATTACAAAAATATATAAAAAAATTAAAAAAATCAAAAATATCGAAAAAGTAAAAAAAATCAAAAATACAAAAAATACCAAATATACAAAAAATTCAAAAATACAAAAAAAAAATACCAAAAATATCGAAAAAATCAAAAAAAGTAAAAAAAAATTCAAAAATACAAAAAAAAATACCGAAAAATTTAAAAAAATTCAAAAAATACAAAAAAATTACAAAAAAATACCAAAAATTCCAACAAAATTCAAAAATACAAAAAAAAAAAATAATATTCAATAAAATTCAAAAATACAAAAATATCGAAAATAAAAAAAAAATAGCAAAAATATCAGAAAAGTAAAAAAAATCCAAAAATACAAAAAAATACCAAAAAATTCAAAAATTCAAAAATACAAAATAGTTCAAAAATAACGAAAAATTCAAAAATACAAAAAAAAAATTCAAAAATACCGAAAAAATTCAAAAATAAAAAAATTAAAAAAAAAAAAAAAACAAAAAATATTGAAAAAGTTAAAAAAATCAAAAAACAAAAAATACCAAAAATTCAAAAATACAAAAAAAAACCAAAAATATCAAAAAAGTTACAAAAATTCAAAAATAAAAAAAATTCAAAAAAAAACAAAACAAAAAATATTGAAAAATTAAAAAATTCAAAAAACAAAAAATACCAAAAATTCAAAAATACAAAAAAATACCAAAAATATCGAAAAAGTTACAAAAATTCAAAAATACAAAAAAATTCAAAAAAAAAAAAAAAAAAAATATATTGAAAAAGTTAAAAAAATTCAAAAAACAAAAAATACAAAAAATTCAAAAATACAAAAAAATACCAAAATATTAAAAAATTAAAAAATTCAAAAATACAAAAATATTAAAAAAAAAAAAAAAAAAAAAATATCGAAAAAGTTAAAAAATTCAAAAATACAAAAAAATACCAAAAAAAAAAAAAAAAATATTGAAAAACTTAAAAAATACAAAAATACAAAAAATTCAAAAATACAAAAAAATACAAAAAATTCAAATATAAAAAAAAATTCAAAAATATCAAAAAAAAAAAAAATTGAAAAAGTTAAAAAAATTCAAAAAACAAAAAAATACCAAAAATTCAAAAATAAAATACAAAAAATACCAAAAATCAAAAAATTCAAAAATACAAAATAGTTCAAAAATAACGAAAAATTCAAAATTACAAAAAAAAAATTCAAAAATACATACAAATACCAAAAATTCAAAAATACCTAAAAATACCAGAAATATTGAAAAAGTTAAAAAATATTCCAAAAATACAATAATATTCAATAAAATTCAAAAATACAAAAATATCGAAAAATAAAAAAAATAGCACAAATATCAAAAAATAAAAAAATCCAAAAATACAAAAAATATCAAAAAAGTTAAACAAAAATACAAAAATATCGAAAAATTCAAAAAATACCAAGTATATAAAAAATATTGAAAAAGTTAAAAAAATTCAAAAATACAAAAAATTCAAAAATACAAAAAAAAAAATACCAAAAATATCGAAAAGGTAAAAAATTCAATAATACCAAAAAAATAAAATAAAAAATATATATATATTGAAAAAGTTAAAAAATACCAAAAATTCAAAAAATACAAAAAATAATACAAAAATATCAATCAAATTAAACAAAATCAAAAATAAAAAAATATCGAAAAAGTTAAAAAAAAATCATAAATAAAAAAAAATACCGAAAAATTTAAATACTTCCAAAAATTACAAAAGAAATACCAAACATACCATACCAAATATTAAAAAATACAAAAAATACAAAAAATTCAAAAAATACAAAAAAGTTCAAAAATAACAAAAAAAAATAACAAAAATATAAAAAAAAAAAAAAAAATACCAAAAATTCAAAAAAAAATTGAAAAAGTAAAAAAAAACAAAAATACCTAAAAAATACAAGAAATATTGAAAAAGTTAAAAAATTCAAAAATACAAAAAATACAAAAAAATTCAAAAATACAAAAAAAATTCAAAAATTAAAAAAACCAAAAAAATTCAAAAAAAAAAAATTCAAAAAAAAAAAAAAAAAAAAAAAAATATTGAAAAAGTTAAAAAAAATTCAAAAAAAAAAAAAATACCAAAAATTCAAAAATACAAAAAAATACCAAAAATATCGAAAAAGTTACAAAAATTCAAAAATAAAAAAAATTCAAAAAAAAAAAAAAACAAAAAATATTGAAAAAGTTAAAAAATTCAAAAACAAAAAATACAAAAATTCAAAAATACAAAAAAATACCAAAAATATCAAAAAAAGTTACAATAATTCAAAAAATACAAAAAAAAAAAAAAAAAAAAAATATATTGATAAAGTTAAAAAAAAAAAAAAAATCAAAAAAATACCAAAAATTCAAAAATACAAAAAAATACCAAAAATATCAAAAAAAAAATATTGAAAAACTTAAAAAAATACAAAAAACAAAAAAATTCAAAAATACAAAAAAAAAACCAAAAATTCAAAAATACAAAAAAATACCAAAAAAACAAAAAAAAAAATAAAAAAGTTAAAAATTCAAAAAAAAAAAAAAACAAAAAATTCAAAAAATACAAAAAATACCAAAAAATTCAAAAAATTCAAAAATACAAAAAAATTCAAAAATTAAAAAAATTCAAAAATACAAAAAAAAAAAAAAAAAATACAAAAATACCAAAAATTCAAAAATACCTAAAAATACCAAAAATATTGAAAAAAAAAAAAATTCAAAAATACAAAAAATACAAAAAAATTCAAAAAAAAAAAATACCAAAAAAATTCAAAAATTAAAAAAAAAAAAATTTCAAAAATACAAAAAAATATCAAAAAAGTTAAAAAAAAATACAAAAAATATCAAAAAATACAAAAAAATTCAAAAAATACCGAAAAATTCAAAAATACAAAAAAATACAAAAAAATTCAAAAATACAAAAATTCAAAAATACAAAAAAAAAATACAAAAAATATCAAAAAAGTTACAAAAATTCAAAAATAAAAAAAATCAAAAAACAAAAAAATATTGAAAAAGTTAAAAAATTCCAAAAACAAAAAAAAATATCAAAAAATTCCAAAAATACAAAAAAACAAAAAAATTCAAAAAATTCAAAAAAACAAAAAAGTTCAAAAATAACAAAAAAATTCAAAAATACATACAAATACCAAAAATTCAAAAATACCTAAAAATACCAGAAATATTGAAAAAGTTAAAAAATATTCAAAAATACAATAATATTCAATAAAATTCAAAAATACAAAAATATCGAAAAAGTAAAAAAATAGCACAAATATCAAAAAAGTAAAAAAAACAAAAAAAATACAAAAAATATCGAAAAAGTTAAACAAAAATACAAAAATATCAAAAAATTCAAAAAATACCAAATATATAAAAAAATATTGAAAAAGTTAAAAAAAATTTCAAAAATACAAAAAAATTCAAAAATACAAAAAAAAAACAAAAATATCAAAAAAGTTAAAAAATTCAAAAATACCAAAAAAAAATAAAAAATATATATATATTGAAAAAGTTAAAAAAATACCAAAAATTCAAAAATACAAAAAAAAAATACCAAAAATATCAATCAAATTAAAAAAAATCAAAAATAAAAAAATATCGAAAAAGTTAAAAAAAATCAAAATAAAAAAAAAAAAAATACCGAAAAATTTAAATACTTCAAAAATTACAAAAAAAATACAAACATACCATACCAAATATTAAAAAATACAAAAATATAAAAAATTCAAAAATACAAAAAGTTCAAAAATAACGAAAAACAAATAACAAAAATATAAAAAAAAAAAAAAAAATTCAAAAAATACAAAAAAATATTGAAAAAATAAAAAAATTCAAAAAATTAAAAAAAAAATACCAAAAATATTGAAAAAGTTAAAAAATATTCAAAAATACAAAAAAATTCAAAAAAAAAAAAAAAAAAAAAAAATTCAAAAAATTAAAAAATACAAAAAAATTCAAAAAAAAAAAAAATTCAAAAAAAAAAAAAAACAAAAAATATTGAAAAAGTTAAAAAAATTCAAAAAACAAAAAAATACCAAAAATTCAAAAATACAAAAAAAAACCAAAAATATCAAAAAAGTTAAAAAATTCAAAAATAAAAAAAATTCAAAAAAAAAAAAAAAAAAAATATTGAAAAAATTAAAAATTCAAAAAACAAAAAATACCAAAAATTCCAAAAATACAAAAAAATACCAAAAATATCAAAAAATTATTAAAAAAAAATCAAAAAAAAAAAAATTTCAAAAAAAAAAAACAAAAAATATTGAAAAAGTTAAAAAATTCAAAAAACAAAAAAATACCAAAAATTCAAAAATACAAAAAAATACCAAAAATATCAAAAAATTACAAAAATTCAAAATAACAAAAAATACCAAAAAAAAACAAAAAAAAATTGAAAAAATTAAAAAAATTCAAAAATACAAAAAATATCAAAAATACCAAAAATATTCAAAAAAAAAAATTAAAAAAAACAAAAAAAAATATTGAAAAATATTAAAAAAATAAAAAATACAAAAAATTCAAAAATACAAAAAATACAAAAAATTCAAAAATACAAAAAAAATACAAAAAATAAAAAAAATATCAAAAAGTTAAAAAATTCAAAAATAAAAAAATCCAAAAAATTCAAAAATACAAAAACAAAAAAAAAAAAATATTGAAAAAATAAAAAATTCAAAAAATACAAAAAATTCAAAAATTCAAAAAAAAAAAAATTCAAAAATACAAAAATACAAAAAAATTCAAAAATACAAAAAAATACAAAAATATCAAAAAAGTTAAAAAAAAAAATACAAAAAATAAAAAAAAAAAACAAAAAATAAATTTGAAAAGTAAAAAAAAAATTCAAAAATACCAAAAAAAAAATATTGAAAAAGTTAAAAAAATTCAAAAATACAAAAAATTCAAAAAAAAAAAAATACAAAAATATCAAAAAAATACAAAAAAATCAAAAATACAAAAAAAAAAATTCAAAAAAACAAAACAAAAATATTGAAAAATTAAAAAATTCAAAAAACAAAAAAATAAAAATTCAAAAATACAAAAAAATACCAAAAATATCAAAAAGTTAAAAAATCTAAAAATATAAAAAAATTCAAAAAAAAAAAATAAAACAAAAAATATTGAAAAAGTTAAAAAATTCAAAAAATAAAAAAATACAAAAATTCAAAAATACAAAAAAATACAAAAATATCAAAAAGTTACAAAAATTCAAAATAACAAAAAATACCAAAAAAATAAAAAAAAAAAATATTCAAAAAAAAAATTAAAAAAAATACAAAAATACCAAAAAATTCAAAAAATTAAAAAAAAAACAAAAAAATTAAAAAAAAAAAAAATTCAAAAATACAAAAAAATTCAAAAATAAAAAAAATACCAAAAATCAAAAAATTCAAAAATACAAAAAAACCAAAAATATCGAAAAAAAAAAATATTGAAAAATTAAAAAATACAAAAATAAAAAATTCAAAAATACAAAAAATACAAAAAAATTCAAAAATAAAAAAAAAAAAAATATCAAAAAAAAAAATTCAAAAAAATACAAAAAAAAATCAAAAAAACAAAAAAATACCAAAAAATCAAAAAATACAAAAAAATAAAAAAAAATATTGAAAAAGTTAAAAAATTCAAAAATACAAAAAAAAAACAAAAAATTCAAAAAATACAAAAAACAAAATTCAAAAAATTCAAAATACAAAAAAATACAAAAATATCAAAAAAGTTAAAAAAATACAAAAATAAAAAAAAAAAAAAAAAAAACAAAAAAAAAAATTTGAAAAAGAAAAAAATCAAAAATACCAAAAATATCAAAATATTAAAAATAAAAAAAAAAAAAATAAAAAAAAAAAAAACAAAAAAAAAATATTGAAAAAGTTAAAAAAAATTCAAAAATACAAAAAAATACCAAAAAATTCAAAAATACAAAAAAAAACCAAAAATATCAAAAAAAAAAAAATTCAAAAATAAAAAAAATTCAAAAAAAAAAAAAAAACAAAAAATATTGAAAAAGTTAAAAAACATTCAAAATACAAAAAATTCCAAAATACAAAAAATACAAAAAAAATTCAAAAATTCAAAAATACAAAAAAATTCAAAAAACAAAATTCAAAAATACAAAAAACAAAAATTCAAAAATACAAAAAATACCAAAAAATTCAAAAAATACCTAAAAATACCAAAAATATTGAAAAAAAATTCAAAAATATTCAAAAAAATACAAAAATATTCAAAAAAAAATACAAAAAAAATACAAAAATATCAAAAAAATTAAAAAAAAAAAAATCAAAAATATCAAAAAAGTAAAAAAAAAATTCAAAAATACAAAAAATATCAAAAAAAAAACAAAAATAATTAAAAATAAAAAAAAAATTCAAAAAATACAAAAAATATAAAAAAATATTGAAAAAATTAAAAAAAAAAAAATTCAAAAATACAAAAAATAAATAAAAATATCAAAAAGTTAAAAAAATTCAAAAATACAAAAAAAATATAAAAAAAAAATAAAAATATTCAAAAAATAAAAAAATACCAAAAATTCAAAAATACAAAAAATACAAAAATTCAAAAATACAAAAAAATACAAAAATATCAAAAAAGTTAAAAAAATCAAAAATAAAAAAAATTAAAAAAAAAAAAAAAAAAAAAATTGAAAAAATACAAAAATTCAAAAAACAAAAAAATACCAAAAATTCAAAAATAAAAAAAAAAACAAAAATATCAAAAAAGTTACAAAATTCAAAATAACAAAAAATATCCAAAAAAAACAAAAAATATTGAAAAAGTTAAAAAATTCAAAAATACAAAAAATTCAAAAAAAATTCAAAAATACAAAAATATAAAAAAAAAAAAAAAAAAACAAAAAAATACAAAAATATTAAAAAAAAAAATACAAAAAACAAAAAATAAAAAATAAAAAAAAATTCAAAAAAAAAAAAAAATTAAAAATAAACAAAAAAATATTCAAAAAATTTAAAAAACAAAAATACCAAAAATAAAAAAATTCAAAAATACAAAAAAACAAAAAATTCAAAATTCAAAAATAAAAAAATTCAAAAATACAAAAAAATAAAAAAATATTGAAAAAGTTAAAAAAATACAAAAATACAAAAAAAAAAAAAAAAAATACAAAAAAACCAAAAAAATATTGAAAAATACCAAAAATACAAAAAAAATACAAAAATATTCAAAAATACCAAAAATTCAAAAATACAAAAATATCAAAAAATTCAAAAAATACAAAAAAACAAAAAATATCAAAAAAAAAAAATTCAAAAAATACAAAAAAAAAATACAAAAAAAAATAAATTTAAATAAAAAAATTCAAAAAAAAACCAAAAATATTGAAAAATTAAAAAATACAAAAAATAAAATTAAAAAAAACAAAAAAAAAATTAAAAAAAAAAAAATCAAAAAACAAAAAAATACCAAAAATTCAAAAATACAAAAAAAATACAAAAATATCGAAAAAGTTACAAAAATTCAAAAATAAAAAAAAAATTCAAAAAAACAAAAAAAAAACAAAAATTTGAAAAAAAATAAAAAATTCAAAAAATACAAAAAAATTCAAAAATACAAAAAAATACCAAAAAATTCAAAAAAATACCTAAAAATACCAAAAATATTGAAAAAGTTAAAAAATATTCCAAAAATACAAAAAATTCAATAAAATTCAAAAATACAAAAAAAAATCAAAAAGTAAAAAAAATACACAAATATCAAAAAAATAAAAAAAATCCAAAAATACAAAAAATATCAAAAAAATTAAAAAAATAAAAATTACAAAAATATCGAAAAATACAAAAAATTCAAAATATAAAAAAAATTGAAAAATTAAAAAAATTCAAAAATACAAAAAAATTCAAAAAAATATCAAAAAAATTGAAAAAATATTAAAAAATACAAAAATACCAAAAAACAAAAAAAAAAAAAAAAAAAAAAAAAATTAAAAAAAATACAAAAAAAATAAAAAATAAAAAAAAAAAAATAAAAAAATTCAAAAATACAAAAAAAAAAATACCAAAAATATCAAAAATTAAAAAAAATCAAAAATAAAAAAAAAATTCAAAAAAACCAAAAAAAAAAAATATTGAAAAATTAAAAAATTCAAAATACAAAAAATACAAAAAATTCAAAAAATACAAAAAAATTCCAAAAATATCAAAAAAGTTAAAAAATTCAAAAATAAAAAATACCAAAAAAACAAAAAAAAAATATTCCAAAATACAAAAATAAAAAAAATTCAAAAATACAAAAAATTCCAAAATTAAAAAAAAAATTCAAAAATAAAAAAAATTAAAAATACCAAAAAAAAAAAAAAAATATTGAAAAAGTAAAAAAATTCAAAAATACAAAAAATTTCAAAAATACAAAAAAATTAAAAAAATATCAAAAAAAAAAATTCAAAAATTAAAAAAATACAAAAATACAAAAAATTCAAAAATATACAAAAATACCGAAAAAAAAATCAAAAATACAAAAAAAAAAAACAAAAAATACAAAAAAAAAATATTGAAAAAGTTAAAAAATACCAAAAATACAAAAAATACAAAAAATTCAAAAATACAAAAAAAATAAAAAAAAAATATCAAAAATTAAAAAAATTCAAAAAATACAAAAAAATTCAAAAAATACAAAAAAATTCAAAAATACAAAAAAATTGAAAAAAAAAAATAAAAAATACAAAAAATACCAAAAAATATCAAAAATTACAAAAAATACAAAAATATCAAAAAAAAAAAAAAAAAAAAAAAAATAAAAATAAAAAAAAAATTCAAAAATATCAAAAAGTTACAAAAATTCAAAAATACAAAAAAAAAATAAAAAAAAAAACAAAAAATATTGAAAAAGTAAAAAAATTCAAAAATACAAAAAAATACCAAAAATTCAAAAATACAAAAAAATTCAAAAATAAAAAAATATCAAAAAAGTTAAAAAAAAAATCAAAAATAAAAAAATTCAAAAAAAAAAAAAAATAACAAAAAAATATTGAAAAAGTTAAAAAAATTCAAAAAATACCAAAAATTCAAAAATACAAAAAAAACAAAAAATTCAAAAATACAAAAATAGTTCAAAAATAAAAAAAAATTCAAAAAAAAAAAAAAAATTCAAAAATACATACAAATACCAAAAATTCAAAAATACCTAAAAATACCAGAAATATTGAAAAAGTTAAAAAAATATTCAAAAATACAAAAATATTCAATAAAATTCAAAAATACAAAAATATCGAAAAAGTAAAAAAAAAAAACAAATATCAAAAAAGTAAAAAAAATCCAAAAATACAAAAAATATCGAAAAAGTTAAACAAAAATACAAAAATATCGAAAAATTCAAAAATACCAAGTATATAAAAAATATTGAAAAAGTTAAAAAAAATTCAAAAATACAAAAAAAAAAATAAAAAAAAAACAAAATTATCGAAAAAGTTAAAAAATTCAATAATACCAAAAAAATAAAATAAAAAAATATATATATTGAAAAAGTTAAAAAATACCAAAAATTCCAAAAATACAAAAAATAATACCAAAAATATCAATCAAATTAAACAAAATCAAAAATAAAAAAATATCGAAAAAGTTAAAAAAAAAAAAAAAAAAAATACCAAAAAATTTAAATACTTCAAAAATTTAAAAAAATACCAAACATACCAAAAAAAAAAATACAAAAATACCAAAAATTCAAAAATACAAAATAGTTCAAAAATAACAAAAAATCCAAAATTACAAAAAAATTAAAAAATAAAAAAATTCAAAAATATAAAAAAAAAAACAAAAATTCAAAAAATATTGAAAAAGTAAAAAAAATTCCAAAAATACCTAAAAATACCAAAAAAAAATCAAAAATTCAAAAATACAAAAAAAAAAATTTCAAAAATACAAAAAAAATTCAAAAATTAAAAAATCCAAAAAAATAAAAATAAAAAATATCGAAAAAGTTAAAAAATACCAAAAAATCGAAAAAATTACAAAAAATTCAAAAATACAAAAAATACAAAAAACTAAAATACAAAAAATTCAAAAAAAAAAAAATCAAAAAAAAAAAATAAAATACAAAATTCCAAAAATACCTAAAAAATACCAAAATAAAAAAAAAATAAAAAAATTCAAAAATACCGAAAAAAAAAAATTCAAAAATACAAAAAAAATATTCAAAAAATAAAAAAAATAAAAATCCAAAAATACAAAAAATACCAAAATATTGAAAAAGTAAAAAAATTCCAAAAATACAAAAAATACAAAAAAAAATTAAACAAAAATACAAAAAAATATCAAAAAATACAAAAAATCAAAAATACCAAAAATATCAAAAAGTTAAAAAAATCAAAAATACAAAAAATTCAAAAATAAAAAATAAAAAAAAATTATCAAAAAAACAAAAATTCAAAAATACAAAAAAAAAAAATAAAAAAATACCGAAAATATCAAAAAAGTTAAAAAAAAAAATACCAAAAATTCCAAAAATACAAAAAATACCAAAAATATTGAAAAGTAAAAAAATCCAAAAATACCTAAAAAAAAATATCGAAAAAGGTTAAAAAAATTCAAAAATAAAAAAATTAAAAAAAATTCAAAAATACCAAAAAATATTCAAAAATAAAAAATACCAAAAAATTAAAAAATACAAAATATCGAAAAAATTACAAAAAGTTCAAAAATACCAAAAAATTTCAAAAATTACCAAAAATACAAAAATACCAAAAAAAAATATCGAAAAAAAAAAAATCAAAAAATCAAAAAAAAAATCAAAAAATACAAAAAAAGTAAAAAAAATTCAAAAATACCAAAAAATACCAAAATATTGAAAAATTAAAAAATTCAAAAAATTACAAAAAAAAAAAAAAATTCAAAAATTACAAAAAAATTCAAAAATACAAAAAAATTAAAAAAAAAAATACCGAAAAATTCAAAAATACAAAAAATATCAAAAAATTAAAAAAAATACAAAAATATCAAAAATTAAAAAAATCAAAAATATCGAAAAATTCAAAAATAAAAATACCAAAAAAATTAAAAAATTACCAAAAATTCCAAAAAATTCAAAAAATCAAAAATATTAAAAAATAACAAAAAAATAAAAAAAATTAAAAAAATTCAAAAATACCAAAAATTTCAAAATTACCAAAAAAAAAATTGAAAAATATTAAAAAAAAAATATACAAAAATAAAAAATACCAAAAATATCGAAAAAGTTAAAAAAAAATTCCAAAAATAAAAAAAAACAAAAAAATTGAAAATTAAAAAAAATTCAAAAAAAAAAAATACCAAAAATTCCAAAAATACCAAAAATACCAAAAAATAAAAAATTCAAAAATACAAAAAAATTCAAAAATAACAAAAATTCAAAAAAATAAAAAATAAAATACAAAAAACAAAAATCCAAAAATACCTAAAAATACCAGAAATATTGAAAAAGTTAAAAAATATTCAAAAAATACAATAATATTCAATAAAATTCAAAAATACAAAAAATATCGAAAAAGTAAAAAAAATAGCACAAATATCAAAAAAGTAAAAAAATCCAAAAATACAAAAAATATCGAAAAGTTAAACAAAAATACAAAAATATCGAAAAATTCCAAAAATACCAAGTATATAAAAAATATTGAAAAGTTAAAAAAATTCAAAAATACAAAAAAATCAAAAATACAAAAAAAAATACAAAATTATCGAAAAAATTAAAAAATTCAATAATACCAAAAAAATAAAATAAAAAATATATATATATTGAAAAAGTTAAAAAAATACCAAAAATTCCAAAAATACAAAAAATAATACCAAAATATCAATCAAATTAAACAAAATCAAAAATAAAAAAATATCGAAAAAGTTAAAAAAAATCATAAAATAAAAAAAAATACCGAAAAATTTAAATACTTCAAAAATTACAAAAGAAATACCAAACATACCATACCAAATATTAAAAAAATACAAAAAAATACCAAAAAATTCCAAAAATACAAAATAGTTCAAAAATAACAAAAAATTCAAAAATTACAAAAAAAATCAAAATTACAAAAAAATTCAAAAATATAAAAAAAAAACAAAAATACCAAAAATTCAATAAATATTGAAAAAGTAAAAAAATTCAAAAATACCTAAAAAATACAAGAAATATTGAAAAAGTTAAAAAATATTCAAAAAATACAAAAATACAAAAAATTCAAAATTAAAAAAAAAAAAATCAAAAAATAAAAAATACCGAAAAATTCAAAAATACAAAAATATCGAAAAAATTAAAAAAAATACCAAAAATATCAAAATAATAAAAAAAAAATTCAAAAATACCAAAAAAATTCAAAAAATACCAAAAATACAAAAAATTCAAAAAAAAAAATATTCGAAAAATTAAAAAAAAAAAAATTTAAAAATACCGAAAATATCGAAAAAGTTAAAACAATTCAAAAATACCGAAAAATTTCAAAATTACCAAAAATATTGAAAAAGTGAAAAAAAAAATCCAAAAATACCTAAAAATACCAAAAATATTGAAAAGGTTAAAAAATGTTCAAAAATACAAAAATACAAAAAAAAAAAATTTCAAAAATACAAAAAAATTCAAAAATTAAAAAATACCAAAAAAATTCAAAAAAAATACCAAAAATAAAAATCGAAAAAAAAAAAAAAAAAATTCAAAAAAAAATATTGAAAAATTCAAAAAATACAAAAAAACAAAACAAAAAATATCGAAAAAGTTAAAAAATTCAAAAATACCAAAAATACAAAAAAATTCAAAAAAAAAAAATTCAAAAATTACAAAAACAAAAAAAAAATACAAAAAATATCAAAAAAAAAAAAAAAATATCAAAAAATACAAAAAATACAAAAAAATTCAAAAAAAAAATATCAAAAAAAAAAAAAAATTCAAAAAATAAAAAAAAAAAAACAAAAAATTCAAAAATACAAAAATATTGAAAAAATTAAAAAAAATACCAAAAAAAAAA
Organism: Drosophila tristis; assembly: GCA_018150885.1. Lineage (NCBI taxonomy): Eukaryota > Metazoa > Arthropoda > Insecta > Diptera > Drosophilidae > Drosophila > Drosophila tristis. The sequence goes on along the minus strand of JAECWT010000252.1, from coordinate 28,861 downwards.
TCAAAAATACAAAAAATATCAAAAATAAAAAAAAATTAAAAATACAAAAATACCAAAAAATTCAAAAATGCCAAAAATTCAAAAATTCAAAAAAAAAAATATTTAAAAATACCGAAAATATCGAAAAAGTTAAAAAAATTCAAAAATACCGAAAAATTTCAAAATTACCAAAAAATATTGAAAAAGTGAAAAAAAACCAAAAACACAAAAAATAACAAAAATAAGGAAAAATTCAAAATTACAAAAAATATCGAAAAAGTTAAAAAAAAAAAATACCTAAAAATACCAAAAAAATTAAAAAAAAATAAAAATACAAAAATACCAAAAATACAAAAAAATTCAAAAATTACAAAAAATTTAAAAAAATACAAAAATATCGAAAAAAATACAAAAAAAAAATTCAAAAAATACAAAAAAATAACAATCAAAAAATATCGAAAAAGTTAAAAAAATTCAAAAATATCAAAAAAAAAATCAAAAATACAAAAAATTAAAAAAATCAAAAATACAAAAATACAAAAAAAAAAAATTCAAAAATAACAAAAATACAAAAAAAAAATCAAAAATACAAAAAAATTCAAAAATATACAAAAAATATTGAAAAATTAAAAAAATACAAAAAATATAAAAAAATTAAAAATACAAAAAAAAAAAAAATCAAAAATACAAAAAAAAAATCAAAAAAAAAAAAATTGAAAAATACAAAAATACCAAAAAAAAAATTCAAAAAAATACAAAAATACCAAAAAATTCAAAAAACAAAAAATACAAAAATAAAAAATATCGAAAAAGTTAAAAAAATTCAAAAATACAAAAATTCAAAAAATACCAAAAAATTAAAAAAAAAAAAAAATAAAAAAATACAAAAATACAAAAAATATTGAAAAAAAAAAAAAATTAAAAAATACAAAAAAATACCAAAAAATTCAAAAATACAAAATACAAAAATTCAAAAAATTAAAAAAATACCAAAAAAAAAAATTCAAAAATACAAAAAATATCAAAAAATAAAAAATCCAAAAATACAAAAATATCAAAAACAAAAAATCAAAAAATACCAAAAAAAAAAAAAAATAAAAAATAGTTCAAAAATAACAAAAATACAAAAATACATCAAAAAATTAAAAAAAAATACCTAAAAATACCAGAAATTAAAAAGTTAAAAAAATATTCCAAAAAATACAATAATATTCAATAAAATTCAAAAATACAAAAAATATCGAAAAAGTAAAAAAAATAGCAAAAATATCAAAAAAGTAAAAAAAATCCAAAAATACAAAAAATTATCGAAAAAAGTTAAACAAAAATACAAAAATATCGAAAAATTCAAAATACCAAGAATATAAAAAATATTGAAAAAGTTAAAAAAAATTCAAAAATACAAAAAATTCCAAAAATAAAAAAAATACCAAAAATATCGAAAAAGTTAAAAAATTCAAAAATACCAAAAAAATAAAATAAAAAATATATAAATATTGAAAAAGTTAAAAAAATACCAAAAATTCAAAAAATACAAAAAATAATACCAAAAATATCAATCAAATTAAACAAAATCAAAAATAAAAAAATATCAAAAAAGTTAAAAAAATTAATAAAAAAAAAAAATACCGAAAAATTTAAATACTTCAAAAATTACAAAAAGAAATACCAAACATACCATACCAAATATTAAAAAATACAAAAAAATACCAAAAATTCAAAAATACAAAATAGTTCAAAAATAACGAAAAATTCAAAATTACAAAAAAAATTCAAAAATTACAAAAAAATTCAAAAAATATAAAAAAAAAAAAAAAATACAAAAAATACAAAATTCAATAAATATTGAAAAAGTAAAAAAAATTCAAAAAATACCTAAAAATACCAGAAATATTGAAAAAGTTAAAAAATATTCCAAAAATAACCAAAAATACAAAAAAATTCAAAATTACAAAAAAAAAATTCAAAAATTAAAAAATACAAAAAAATTCAAAAATACAAAAATATCGAAAAAATATAAAAAAATACAAAAATACCGAAAAATTCCAAAAAATTCAAAAAAAAATACCAAATTCAAAAAAAAAATATCGAAAAAGTTAAAAAATACCAAAAAAAAAAAAAAATTCAAAAATACAAAAAATTCAAAAAATTCAAAAAAAATTCAAAATATTTAAAAATACCGAAAAATTCAAAAATAAATAAAAATTCAAAAATACCTAAAAAATACCAAAATATTCAAAAAAAAAATTCAAAAAATATCAAAAAAAAAAAATTCAAAAATACAAAAAAAAATACCAAAATATCGAAAAAATAAAAAAATATCAAAATATCAAAAAATAAAAAAATCCAAAAATACAAAAAATATCAAAAAAGTTAAAAAAAATACAAAAAAATACAAAAAATTCCAAAAATACAAAAATATAAAAAAATAAAAAAAAATCAAAAATATCAAAAAAGTTAAAAAAATACAAAAAATTCAAAAATAAAAAAATATTCAAAAAAAAAAAAAATTACAAAAATACAAAAATAATAAAAAATAAAAAATTAAAAAAATACAAAAAAAAAAAATACCAAAAATAATAAAAAAATCAAAAATATCGAAAAATTAAAAAAAATTCAAAAAATAAAAAAAAAATACCAAAATACCATAAAAATTAAAAAATTCAAAAAATACCAAAAAATTCAAAAATACAAAAAATAAAAAAAAAAAAAAAAATTCAAAAAAAAAAAAATACCAAAAATATAAAAATTCAAAAATACAAAATATTCAAAATGTAAAAAAAATTCAAAAATACCTAAAAATACCAGAAATAAAAAAAATTCAAAAATACCAAAAATACTAAAAATACAAAAATACCAAAAAATACAAAAAAAAATTCAAAAATTAAAAAATACCAAAAAAAAATAAAAAAATATCGAAAAATTAAAAAAATACAAAAATATCGAAAAAGTAAAAAAAATTCAAAAAAATACCAAAAAATTCAAAAATACAAAAATATCGAAAAAATTCAAAAAAAAATCCAAAAATACCTAAAAATACCAAAATAAAATATCGAAAAAGTTAAAAAAATTCAAAAATACAAAAAAAAAATACAAAAAAATATCGAAAAATTAAAAAACCAAAAACAAAAAATTAAAAAATACCGAAAAATTCAAAAATACAAAAAAATATCGAAAAAGTTAAAAAAGTCAAAAAATACCAAAAAATTCCAAAAATACAAAAAAAAACCAATACAAAAAATATCGAAAAAGTAAAAATAAAAAAAATCAAAAATCAAAAAATAAAAATATCAAAAAATACAAAAAAAAAAAATCAAAAATACAAAAAAAAATACCGAAAAATTTAAATAATTCAAAAAATACAAAAAAATAAAAAAAAATTCAAAAATACAAAAAAAACAAAAATACAAAAAAATTCAAAAAATACAAAAAATACCAAAAAAATCAAAAAATACAAAAAAAAATAACAAAAAATAAAAATACAAAAAATAAAAAAAAAAAAAAATACAAAAAAAAAAAAAAAATACAAAAAATTCAAAAAAAAAATATTGAAAAAGTAAAAAAAAATTCAAAAATACCTAAAAATACAAAAAATATTGAAAAAGTTAAAAAAATATTCCAAAAAAACAAAAATACAAAAAAATTCAAAAAAATTAAAAAAAAAAAATCAAAAATTAAAAAAATACCGAAAAATTCAAAAATACAAAATATATCGAAAAAGTTAAAAAAACCAAAAATACCAAAAATATCAAATAATACAAAAAAAATTCAAAAATACCGAAAAAAATCAAAAATACCAAAAAATACCGAAAAATTCAAAAATGCCAAAAATTCAAAAAATTCAAAAAAACAAAATATTTAAAAAATACCGAAAATATCGAAAAAGTTAAAACAATTCAAAAATACCGAAAAATTTCAAAATTACCAAAAAATATTGAAAAAGTGAAAAAAAAAACCAAAAATACCTAAAAATAACAAAAAAATATTGAAAAGGTTAAAAAAATTCCAAAAATACAAAAAATATCAAAAAAAAAAATCCAAAAATACAAAAAAATTCAAAAAATTAAAAAAAATACAAAAATTTCCAAAAATACCAAAAATATCAAAAAAATTAAAAAAAAAAAATTAAAAAATACCGAAAAATTCAAAAATACCAAAAATATCAAAAAAATAAAAAAAAAATACCGAAAAATTCCAAAAATACAAAAAAAAAATAAAGTTAAAAAATACAAAAAATATCGAAAAAGTTAAAAAATTCAAAAATACCGAAAAATTAAAAAAATCAAAAATACAAAAAAAGTAAAAAAAAAAATCAAAAATACAAAAAAAAATACAAAAAATATCGAAAAATTTAAATAATTCAAAAATACAAAAAATTACAAAAAAATTAAAAAATACAAAAAAATACCAAATATAAAAAAAGTTCAAAAATACAAAAAAAAATACCAAAAATATCGAAAAACTTACAAAAATTAAAAAATAAAAAAATTCAAAAAAAAAAAAAAAATTGAAAAAGTTAAAAAATTCCTGAAATACAAAAAAATACCAAAAAATTAATAAATAAAAATTACAAAAAAATACCAAAAAAAAATCGAATAAGTTAAAAAATTCAAAAATACAAAAAAATCCAAAAAAATTTAAATAATTCAAAAAATACATAAAAATTACAAAAATACAAAAAATACCAAAATATCAAAAAAATCAAAAAAAAAAAAAAAATTCAAAAAATACAAAAAATTACCGAAAAATTTAAATAATTCCAAAAATACACAAAAATTACAAAAGAAATACCAATAATTCCAACAAAATTCAAAAATACAAAAAAAAATCCAAAAAATATTCAATAAAATTCAAAAATACAAAAATATCGAAAAAGTAAAAAAAAATAGCACAAATATCAAAAAAACAAAAAAAATCCAAAAAATACAAAAATTCAAAAATTAAAAAAAAAAATCAAAAATACCGAAAAATTCAAAAATATAAAAAAAAACAAAAAAATTCCAAAAATACAAAAAATATAGAAAAAGTTAAAAAAATTCAAAAATATCGAAAAAGTTACAAAATTTAAAAAAAAAAAAACAAAAAATATTTAAAAATACAAAAAAATCAAATATCCAAAAAAATTCCAAAAATAACAAAAAATACCAAAAATTCAAAAAATATTGAAAAAGTAAAAAAAATCCAAAAATACCTAAAAAATACCAGAAATATTGAAAAAGTTAAAAAATGTTCCAAAAATACCAAAAATACAAAAAAATTCAAAATTACAAAAAAATTCAAAAATTCAAAAATACCAAAAAATTCAAAAATACCAAAAATATCGAAAAAGTTAAAAAAGTCAAAAATACCGAAAAATTCCAAAAATACAAAAAAAATAACAATACAAAAATATCGAAAAAGTTAAAAAATAAAAAATATCGAAAAATACAAAAATAAAAAAATACAAAAAAATACAAAAATACAAAAAATTAAAAAAATACAAAAAAATACAAAAAAAAATATCCAAAAATAACAAAAATACAAAAAAAATTACAAAAATATCAAAAATAAAAATTCAAAAATACAAAAAAATACAAAAATATCAAAAAAGTCCAAAAATACAAAAAATACCAAAAAAATCAAAAAATACAAAATAGTTCAAAAATACCGAAAATAAAAAATTCAAAAAAAAAAAAAATTCAAAAATACCAAAAAATATTCAAAAATAAAAAAAAAAACAAAAATACAAAAAAATACCAAAAATTCAAAAAAATTGCAAAAAATAAAAATCAAAAATTCAAAAATACCTAAAAATACCAGAAATATTGAAAAAGTTAAAAAATATTCCAAAAATACCAAAAATACAAAAAAATTCAAAATTACAAAAAAATCCAAAATTCAAAAATACAAAAAAACAAAAATTCAAAAAATACAAAAATATCGAAAAATTAAAAAAAAAAATTCAAAAATACCAAAAATACAAAAAAATTCAAAAATACCAAAAAAATTCAAAAAAAAAATACCAAAAAAATCAAAAAATACCCAAAAATTCAAAAAAATATCAAAAAAAAAAACAAAATATTTAAAAATACCGAAAATATCGAAAAAGTTAAAACAATTCAAAAATACCGAAAAATTTCAAAATTACCAAAAAATATTGAAAAAGTGAAAAAAACCCCAAAAACACAAAAAATAACAAAAATACGGAAAAATTCCAATATTACAAAAAAATATCGAAAAAGTTAAAAAAAATCCAAAAATACCTAAAAAAAAAATATTGAAAAAGTTAAAAAATTCAAAAATACCAAAAATACAAAAAAATTCAAAAAAAAATTCAAAAATTAAAAAATACCAAAAATTCAAAAATACCAAAAATATCGAAAAAGTTAAAAAAGTCAAAAATACCGAAAAATTCAAAAATACAAAAAAAAAATACCAATACAAAAAATATCGAAAAAGTTAAAAAAAATCAAAAATATCGAAAAAGTAAAAAAAAATCAAAAATACAAAAAAAGTAAAAAAAATCAAAAATACAAAAAAAATACCGAAAAATTTAAATAATTCAAAAAATACACAAAAATTACAAAAAAATTCAAAAATACAAAAAAATACCAAATATACAAAAAGTTCAAAAATACAAAAAAAATACCAAAAATATCAAAAAACTTACAAAAATTCAAAAATACAAAAAAATTCAAAAAAAAAAAAATATTGAAAAAGTTAAAAAATTCCTGAAATACAAAAAATACCAAAAATTCCCAAAATAAATAAAAATTACAAAAATACCGAAAAAATCGAATAAGTTAAAAAATTCAAAAATACAAAAAAATCCCGAAAAATTTAAATAATTCCAAAAATACATAAAAATTACAAAAAATACCAAAAATATCGAAAAAATCAAAAATAAAAAAAATTCAAAAATAAAAAAAAACCGAAAAATTTAAATAATTCAAAAATACAAAAAAATACCAAAAAAAAAAAAAAAATAAAAATACAAAAATAAAAAAAAAAAAAATTCAAAAATACAAAAAATTACAAAAAAAATACCAATAATTCCAACAAAATTCAAAAATACAAAAAAAAAAATCCAATAATATTCAATAAAATTCAAAAATACAAAAATATCGAAAAATAAAAAAATAAAAGCACAAATATCAAAAAAAAAAAAAATCCAAAAAATACCAAAAATTCCAAAATTACAAAAAAATTCAAAAATACCGAAAAATTCCAAAAATATAAAAAAAAACCAAAAATTCAAAAATACAAAAAATATAGAAAAAATTAAAAAAAAATTCAAAAATATCGAAAAAGTTACAAAATTTAAAAAAAAAAAAAAAAAACAAAAATTTAAAAATACAAAAAAATTCAAAAATCCAAAAAAATTCCAAAAATAACAAAAAATACCAAAAATTCAAAAAAAATTGAAAAAATAAAAAAATTCAAAAATACCTAAAAATACCAGAAATATTGAAAAAATTAAAAAATATTCCAAAAATACCAAAAATACAAAAAAATTCAAAATTACAAAAAAAAATTAAAAAAAATCAAAAAATACAAAAAAACAAAAAAATAAAAAAAATCAAAATAAAAAAATACAAAAAAATTTAAAAATTCAAAAAAATACAAAAAAAAAAAAAATAAAAATACAAAAAAATACCAAAAATAAAAAAATATTAAAAAGTTCAAAAAAAAATACAAAAAAAAAATATTCAAAAAATACAAAAAAATTCAAAAAAACAAAAAATTCAAAAATACAAAAAAAAAAAATTCAAAATTACAAAAAAAAAAATCAAAAATATAAAAAAAAAAAAAAAATACCAAAAAATTCAAAAAATAAAAAAATTGAAAAAAAAAAAAAAATTCAAAAAATACCAAAAATACAAAAATATTGAAAAAGTTAAAAAATATTCAAAAATACAAAAAATACAAAAATTCAAAAATACAAAAAAAAAAAATCAAAAAATTCCAAAAATCAAAAATACCAAAATACCGAAAAATTAAAAAATACAAAAATATATCGAAAAATTAAAAAAATACCAAAAATATCAAAAATACAAAAAAATTCAAAAATACCGAAAAATTCAAAAATACCAAAAATACCGAAAAAATTCAAAAATACCCAAAAATTCAAAAAAATTCAAAAAAACAAAAAATTTAAAAATACCAAAATATCGAAAAAATTAAAAAATTCAAAAATACCGAAAAATTTCAAAATTACCAAAAAATATCGAAAAAGTAAAAAAAAAACAAAAAAACAAAAAAATAACAAAAATACGAAAAAATTCAAAAATTACAAAAAAAAATCAAAAAAGTTAAAAAAATCCAAAAATACCAAAAATACCAAAAATATTGAAAAAGTTAAAAAAATAAAAAATACCAAAAATACAAAAAATACAAAATACAAAAAAATACAAAAAATAAAAAATATCGAAAAATAAAAAAAAAATAAAAAATAAAAAATATAAAAAAAGTCAAAAATACCAAAAAATACAAAAATTCAAAAATACAAAAAAATACCAAAAAAATATCGAAAAAGTTAAAAAAAATCAAAAATATCAAAAAAATAAAAAAAAATATCAAAAAAAAAAAAAATAAAAAAAAAAAATAAAAAAAAAAAACCGAAAAATTTAAATAATTCAAAAATACACAAAAATTACAAAAAAATTTAAAAATACAAAAAAATACCAAAATATACAAAAATTCAAAAATACAAAAAAAAATACAAAAAATACCAAAAAACAAAAAATATTGAAAAAGTAAAAAAAATTCAAAAAAACACTAAAAATACAAAAATATTGAAAAAGTTAAAAAAATATTCCAAAAATACAAAAAATACAAAAAAAAAAAATTCAAAAATTACAAAAAAAATAAAAAATTAAAAAAAAATACCAAAAATACCAAAAATACAAAAAAATATTAAAAATACAAAAAAAACAAAAATACAAAAATATCAAAAAAAAAAAATACCAAAAATACCGAAAAATAAAAAAAATCCAAAAATACCAAAAATACCGAAAAAATTCAAAAATGCCCAAAAATTCCGAAAAATTCCAAAAAAAACAAAATATTTAAAAATACCGAAAATATCGAAAAAGTTAAAACAATTCAAAAATACCGAAAAATTTCAAAATTACCAAAAAATATTGAAAAAGTGAAAAAAAAAACCAAAAACACAAAAAAATAACAAAAATACGGAAAAATTCCAATATTACAAAAAAATATCGAAAAAGTTAAAAAAAATCCAAAAATACCTAAAAATACCAGAAATATTGAAAAAGTTAAAAAAATGTTCCAAAATACCAAAAATACAAAAAAATTCAAAATTACAAAAAAATTCAAAAATTAAAAAATACCGAAAAATTCCAAAAATACCAAAAATATCGAAAAAGTTAAAAAAGTCAAAAATACCGAAAAATTCCAAAAATACAAAAGAAATACCAATACAAAAAATATCGAAAAAGTTAAAAAAATCAAAAATATCGAAAAAGTAAAAAAATCAAAAATACAAAAAAAGTAAAAAAAATCAAAAATACAAAAAAAATACCGAAAAATTTAAATAATTCAAAAATACACAAAAATTACAAAAAAATTCAAAAATACAAAAAAATACCAAATATACAAAAAGTTCAAAAATACAAAAAAAAATACCAAAAATATCGAAAAACTTACAAAAATTCAAAAATACAAAAAAATTCAAACAAAAAAAAAATATTGAAAAAGTTAAAAAATTCCTGAAATACAAAAAAATACCAAAAATTCCCAAAATAAATAAAAATTACAAAAATACCGAAAAAATCGAATAAGTTAAAAAATTCAAAAATACAAAAAAAATCCCGAAAAATTTAAATAATTCCAAAAATACATAAAAATTACAAAAAATACCAAAAATATCGAAAAATCAAAAAAGTAAAAAAAATTCAAAAATACAAAAAAATACCGAAAAATTTAAATAATTCCAAAAATACACAAAAATTACAAAAGAAATACCAATAATTCCAACAAAATTCAAAAATACAAAAAAAAATCCAATAATATTCAATAAAATTCAAAAATACAAAAATATCGAAAAAGTAAAAAAAAATAGCACAAATATCAAAAAAATAAAAAAATCCAAAAAATACCAAAAATTCCAAAATTACAAAAAAATTCAAAAATACCGAAAAATTCCAAAAATATAAAAAAAACCAAAAATTCCAAAAATACAAAAAATATAGAAAAAGTTAAAAAAAATTCAAAAATATCGAAAAAGTGTTACAAAATTTAAAAAAAAAAAAAAACCAAAAATTTAAAAATACAAAAAATTCAAATATCCAAAAAAATTCAAAAATAACAAAAAATACCAAAAATTCAAAAAATATTGAAAAAGTAAAAAAAATCCAAAAATACCTAAAAATACCAGAAATATTGAAAAAGTTAAAAAATGTTCCAAAAATACCAAAAATACAAAAAAATTCAAAATTACAAAAAAAATTCAAAAATTAAAAAATACCGAAAAATTCCAAAAATACCAAAAATATCGAAAAAGTTAAAAAAGTCAAAAATACCGAAAAATTCAAAAAATACAAAAGAAATACCAATACAAAAAATATCAAAAAAAGTTAAAAAAAATCAAAAATATCGAAAAATAAAAAATATACCAAAAATCAAAAAATTAAAAAAAATTCAAAAATACCAAAAATACAAAAAATTCAAAATACAAAAAATTTAAAAATTAAAAAAATACAAAAATTAAAAAAAAAAAATATCAAAAATACAAAAAAAATAACAAAAATACCAAAAAATTCAAAAATAAAAAAAAATACCAAAAAATTCGAAAAAGTTAAAAAAAGTTCAAAAATACCGAAAAATTCAAAATTACCAAAAAAAAAATTGAAAAATACCAAAAAAAATCAAAAAATAAAAAAAAAAATAAAAAATACCAAAAATACAAAAATATCGAAAAAGTTAAAAAAATTCCAAAAATACCTAAAAATACCAGAAATATTGAAAAAGTTAAAAAAGATTCCAAAAATACCAAAAAATACAAAAAAATTCAAAATTACAAAAAAAAATCAAAAATTAAAAAATACCGAAAAATTCCAAAAATACAAAAAATATCGAAAAAGTTAAAAAAATACCAAAAATACCAAAAATACAAAAAAAAATTCAAAAATACCGAAAAATTCAAAAATACAAAAAAATACCGAAAAAATAAAAAAATACCAAAAAATTCAAAAAATTAAAAAAAACAAAAATTTAAAAATACCAAAAATATCGAAAAAGTTAAAAAAATTCAAAAATACCGAAAAATTTCAAAATTACCAAAAATATTGAAAAAATGAAAAAAAATACCAAAAACACAAAAAAATAACAAAAATACGGAAAAATTCAAAATTACAAAAAAAATCGAAAAAGTTAAAAAAAAATCCAAAAAAAATACCTAAAAATACCAAAATATTGAAAAAGTTAAAAAATGTTCCAAAAATACCAAAAATACAAAAAAATTCAAAAATACAAAAAAATTCAAAAATTAAAAAATACCGAAAAATTTAAAAAATACAAAAATAATAAAAATACAAAAAATATCAAAAATAAAAAAAAATCAAAAATACAAAAAGTTAAAAAAAAATCAAAAAAATACAAAAAATATCGAAAAACTTAAAAAATTCAAAAATACAAAAAAATTCAAAAAAAAAAAAAATATTGAAAAAGTTAAAAAATACAAAAAAAATACCAAAAATTCCCAAAATAAAAAATAAAAATTACAAAAATACCAAAAATATCGAAAAAGTTAAAAAATTCAAAAATACAAAAAAAATCCAAAAAATTTAAATAATTCCAAAAATACATAAAAATTACAAAAAATACAAAAAATATCAAAAATACAAAAAAATACAAAAAGTTAAAAAAATTCCAAAAATACAAAAATTACAAAAAAAATACCAATAATTCCAACAAAATTCAAAAATACAAAAAAAATCCAAAAAATATTCAAAAAAATTCAAAAAATACAAAAATATCGAAAAAGTAAAAAAAAAATAGCAAAAATATCAAAAAATAAAAAAAAATCCAAAAAATACCAAAAATTCCAAAAATACAAAAAAAATTCAAAAAATACCAAAAAATTCAAAAAATATAAAAAAAAACCAAAAATTCAAAAAATACAAAAAATATAGAAAAAGTTAAAAAAATTCAAAAATATCAAAAAAGTTACAAAAAAAAAAAAAAAAAAACCAAAAATTTAAAAATACAAAAAATTCAAATATCCAAAAAAATTCCAAAAATAACAAAAAATACCAAAAATTCAAAAAATATTGAAAAAATACAAAAACCAAAAATACCTAAAAATACCAAAAAATATTGAAAAAGTTAAAAAATGTTCCAAAAATACCAAAAATACAAAAAAAAAAAAAAAATACCGAAAAATTCAAAAATACAAAAAATACAAAAAATATCAAAAAAATTAAAAAAAATACCAAAAAATACCAAAAAATACAAAAAAAATAAAAATTCAAAAATACCGAAAAATAAAAAACAAAATACAAAAATACCAAAAATATTCGAAAAAGTTAAAAAAAATTCAAAAATAAAAAAATTCCAAAAATACAAAAAAATTCAAATTTAAAAAATACAAAAAATATCGAAAAAGTTAAAAAATTCCAAAAATACCAAAAATACCAAAAATTACCAAAAAGTTAAAAAATATTCAAAAAAATAAAAAAAACAAAAATACAAAAAAATAAAAATAAAAATACGGAAAAATTCCAAAATTACAAAAAATATCGAAAAAAAAAAATAAAAAATCCAAAAATACCTAAAAATACCAGAAATATTGAAAAAGTAAAAAAATGTTCCAAAAATACCAAAAATACAAAAAAATTCAAAATTACAAAAAAAAAATTCAAAAAAAAATACCGAAAAATTCCAAAAATACAAAAAAAATAAAAATACAAAAAATATCAAAAATACAAAAAAAAAATACAAAAATATCCAAAAAGTAAAAAAAATAAAAAAAAATACCAAAAATATCGAAAAACTTACAAAAATTCAAAAATACAAAAAAATTCAAACAAAAAAAAAAATTGAAAAAGTTAAAAAATTCTGAAATACAAAAAAATACCAAAAATTCCCAAAATAAATAAAAATTACAAAAATACCGAAAAAATCGAATAAGTTAAAAAATTCAAAAATACAAAAAAATCCCGAAAAATTTAAATAATTCCAAAAATACATAAAAATTACAAAAAATACCAAAAATATCGAAAAAATCAAAAAAGTAAAAAAAATTCAAAAATACAAAAAATACCGAAAAATTTAATAATTCCAAAATACACAAAAAATTACAAAAGAAATACCAATAATTCCAACAAAATTCAAAAATACAAAAAAAAATCCAATAATATTCAATAAAATTCAAAAATACAAAAATATCGAAAAAGTAAAAAAAAATAGCACAAATATCAAAAAAGTAAAAAAAATCCAAAAAATACCAAAAATTCCAAAATTACAAAAAATTCAAAATACCAAAAATTCCAAAAATATAAAAAAACCAAAAATTAAAAATACAAAAAATATAGAAAAAGTTAAAAAAATTCAAAAATATCGAAAAAGTTACAAAATTAAAAAAAAAAAAAAAAAAACAAAAATTTAAAAATACAAAAATTCAAATATCCAAAAAAATTCCAAAAATAACAAAAAATACCAAAAATTCAAAAAATATTGAAAAAGTAAAAAAAAATACCAAAAATACCAGAAATATTGAAAAAGTTAAAAAATGTTCCAAAAATACCAAAAATACAAAAAAATTCAAAAATACCGAAAAATTCAAAAATACAAAAGAAATACAAAAAATATCGAAAAAAGTTAAAAAAATTCAAAAATACAAAAAATACCAAAAATCCAAAATTACTAAAAAAATTCAAAAATACCAAAAATTCAAAAAAATACAGAAAAATTACAAAAAATTCAAAAATACAAAAAAAATACCAAAACTTAAAAAATTCAAATAAATACCAAAAATTCCAAAAATATTGAAAAAGTAAAAAAAATTCAAAAATACAAATAAATACCAAAAAATTCAAAAATAAAAAATACCGAAAAAATCAAAAATTACAAAAAAATCAAAAAATACCGAAAAATTCAAAAATACAAAAAATTACAAAAAAAATACCAAAAAATTAAAAAACAAATAAATTAAAAAATTCAAAAATACAAAAAACATCGAAAAATTTAAAAAATTCAAAAATACAGAAAAATTCCAAAAAATACCAAAAATATCGAAAAAGTTACAAAATTCAAAAATAAAAAAAAAAATACCAAAAATTAAAAAAATCAAAAAATACCAAAAATTCAAAAAATACCAAAAAAATTGAAAAAGTAAAAAAAATTAAAAAATACAAAAAAATACCAAAAATTAAAAAAATCAAATAAATACAAAAAATCAAAAAATATTAAAAAAAAAAAAAAAAAAAAAATTCCAAAAATACAAATAAATACCAAAAATTCAAAAATTCAAAAATACCGAAAAATTCCAAAAATTACAAAAAAATTCAAAAATACCAAAAATTCAAAAATACAAAGAAAATACCAAAATATAAAAAACAAATAAATACCAAAAATTCAAAAATACCAAAAACATCGAAAAATTTAAAAAATTCAAAAATACCAAAAATTCCAAAAAAATACCAAAAATATCGAAAAAAATAAATTCAAAAATACAAAAAAATAAAAAAAAAAAATCCAATAAATACTCAAAAAATTCAAAAATACAAAAATATCGAAAAAGTAAAAAAATTCAAAAATACATATAAATACAAAAAATTAAAAAAATCAAAAAATACCAAAAATTCCAAAAAATTAAAAAATTCAACAATACCAAAAAATTCCAAAAATACAAATAAATACCAAAAATTCCAAAAATACCGAAAAATTACAAAAAATTAAAAAAAATTCAAAAATACAAAAAATTCAAAAATACAAAGAAAAATACCAAAAATTAAAAAACAAAAAAAATACCAAAAATTCCCAAAATAAATAAAAATTACAAAAAAATACCAAAAATACCGAAAAAATCGAATAAGTTAAAAAAAATTAAAAAATACAAAAAAAATCCCGAAAAATTGAAATAATTCCAAAAATACATAAAAATTACAAAAATACCAAAAATATCGAAAAAATCAAAAAAGTAAAAAAAAAAATTCAAAAATACAAAAATATCGAAAAAGTAATAAAAAATTTCAAAAAAGTTAAATAAAATTCAAAAATACAAAAAAAAATACCGAAAAATTTAAATATTTCCAAAAATACACAAAATTACAAAAGAAATACCAATAATTCCAACAAAATTCAAAAATTCAAAAAAAATTCAAAAATACAAAAATATCGAAAAAGTTAAACAAAAATTCAAAAATATCGAAAAATTCCAAAAATACCAAATATATCAAAAATATTAAAAAAAAAAATTCCAAAAATACAAAAAATTCCAAAAATACAAAAAAAATACCAAAAATATCGAAAAAGTTAAAAAATTCAATAATACCAAAAAAATATAAAAAAAATATATATATATTGAAAAAGTTAAAAAATACCAAAAATTCCAAAAATACAAAAAATAATACCAAAAATATCAATAAAATTAAACAAAATCAAAAATAAAAAAAATATCGAAAAAGTTAAAAAAAATCATATATACAAAAAAATACCAAAAATTTAAATACTTCCAAAAATTACAAAAGAAATACCAAACATACCATACCAAATATTAAAAAATACAAAAAAATACCGAAAAATTAAAAAAAAAGTCAGACGATAACTGCCTTTTTAGCTTATATTTGCATAAATTCTTATAATTTCAGTAATAATAGACTATATTTCAGACATTTGTACAACAACTTTCCAAAGTTACCCAAATCAGGCAATACTTGCCTTTTTAGCTTCTTTTTGCGTATATTGTTTGAATTTTAAAAATATTAGTCTTTATTTCAGACATTTTTACAACAACTTTCCACATCACCTAAATCAGGCAATAATTGCCTTTTTAGCTTCTTTTTGCGTATACTGTTTGAATTTCCATAATATTAATCTTTATTTCAGACATTTGTACAACGACTTTCCAAAGTCAGACAATAACTGCTTTTTTAGCTTATATTTACATAAATTGTTATAATTTTAATAATATTAGCCTATATTTCAGACATTTGTGCAACAACTCTCCAAAGTCACCCAAAGCAGGCAATAATTGCCGTTTTAGCTTATACTTTTCAAATTTCCATAATATCAGTCTTAATTTCAGACATTTTTACAACAACTTTCCAAAGTCAGACGATAACTGACTTTTTAGCTTATATTTGCATACATTGTTATAATATTAATAATATTAGCCTTTTTAGCTTACATTTGCGTATATAGTTATAATTTCAATAATAATAGTCTATATTTCAGACATTTGTACAACAACTTTCCAAAATCAACCAAATCAGGTAATACTTGCCTTTTTAGCTTATTTTTGCTTATGTTGTTTGAATTTTAAAAATATTAGTCTATATTTCAGACATTTGTACAACAACTTTCCTAAGTCACCCAAATCAGGCAATAATTGCCTTTTTAGCTTACATTTGCGTATATAGTTATAATTTCAATAATAATAGTCTATATTTCAGACATTTGTACAACAACTTTCCAAAGTTTGAATTTCAATAATATTATTCTATATTTCAGACATTTGTGCAACAACTCTCCAAAGTCACCCAAATCAGGCAAAAATTGCCGTTTTAGCTTATACTTTTCAAATTTCCATAATATCAGTCTTAATTTCAGACATTTTTACAACAACTTTCCAAAGTCAGACGATAACTGCATTTTTAGCTTATATTTCCATAAATTGTTTTAATTTAATAATAATTAATAATAATTAATAATAGTCTATATTTCAGACATTTGTACAACAACTTTCCTAAGTCACCCAAATCAGGCAATAATTGCCTTTTTAGCTTCTTTTTGCGTATATTGTTTGAATTTTAAAAATATTAGTCTTTATTTCAGACATTTGTACAACAACTTTCCAAATCACCTAAATCAGGCAATAATTGCCTTTTTAGCTTCTTTTTGCGTATACTGTTTGAATTTTAAAAATATTAGTCTTTATTTCAGACATTTGTACAACTTTCAAAATCACCTAAATCAGGCAATAATTGCCTTTTTAGCTTCTTTTTGCGTATACTGTTTGAATTTCCATAATATTAATCTTTATTTCAGACATTTGTACAACAACTTTCCAAAGTCAGACAATAACTGCTTTTTTAGCTTATATTTACATAAATTGTTATAATTTTAATAATATTAGCCTATATTTCAGACATTTGTGCAACAACTCTCCACAGTCACCCAAAGCAGGCAAAAATTTTCGTTTTAGCTTAGACTTTTCAAATTTCCATAATATCAGTCTTAATTTCAGACATTTTTACAACAACTTTCCAAAGTCAGACGATAACTGCCTTTTTAGCTTATATTTGCATACATTGTTATAATTTCAATAATAATAGACTATATTTCAGACATTTGTACAACAACTTTCCAGAGTCACCCAAATCAGGCAATAATTGCCGTCTTAGCTTCTTTTTGCGTATATTGTTTGAATTTAAAAAATATTAGTCTTTACAACAACTTTCCAGAGTCACCCAAATCAGGCAATAATTAGCGTTTTAGCTTATAGTTGCTTATACTGTTTGAATTTCAATTATATTAATCTATATTTCAGACATTTGTACATTAACTTTCCAAAGTCAGAAAATAACTGCCTTTTTAGCTTATATTTGCACAAATTGTTATAATTTCATTAATAGTAGTCTATATTTCAGACATTTGTACAACAACTTTCCAAAGTCACCTAAATCAGGCCTTTTTAGCTCCTTTTTGCGTATACTGTTTAAATTTCAATAATATTAATCTATATTTCAGACATTTGTACAATAACTTTCCAAAGTCAGAAAATAACTGCCTTTTTAGCTTATATTTGCACAAATTGTTATAATTTCATTAATAATAGTCTATATTTCAGACATTTGTACAACAACTTTCCAAAGTCATCCAAATCAGGCAATAATTGCTTTTTTAGTTTATATTTGCTTATACTTTTCAAATTTCCATAATATCAGTCTTAATTTCAGACATTTTTACAACAACTTTCCAAAGTCAGATGATAGCTGCCTTTTTAGCTTATACTTGCATAAATTGTTATAATTTAAATAATAATAGACTATATTTCAGACATTTGTACAAGAACTTTCCGAAGTCACCCAAATCAGGCAATAACTGCCTTTTTAGCTTATATTTGATTACACTGTTTGAATTTCCATAATATCAGTGTTTATTTCAGACATTTTTACAATAACTTTCCAAACTCAGACAATAACTGCCTTTTTAGCTTATATTTGCATAAATTGTTATAATTTCATTATTATATTTCATAAATTGTTATAATTTCATTAATAATAGTCTATATTTCAGACATTTGTACAACAACTTTCCAAAGTCACCCAAATCAGGCAATAATTGCCTTTTTAGCTTATATTTGCGTATACTGTTTGAATTTCCATAATATTAGTCTTTATTTCAGACATTTGTACAACAACTTTCCAAAGCTCAGACAATAACTGCCTTTTTAGCTTATATTTGCATAAATTGTTATAATTTCAATAATAATAGTCTATATTTCAGACATTTGTACAACAACTTTCCAAAGTCACCCAAATCAGGCAATAATTGCCTTTTTAGCTTATATTTGCTTATACTGTTTGAATTTCCATAATATTAATCTTTATTTCAGACATTTGTACAACAACTTTCCAAAGTCAGACAATAACTGCCTTTTTAGCTTATATTTGCATAAATTGTTATAATTTCAATAATAATAGTCTATATTTCAGACATTTGTACAACAACTTTCCAAAGTCACCCAAATCAGGCAATAATTGCCGTTTTAGCTTATAGTTGTTTATACTGTTTGAATTTCCATAATATTAATCTTTATTTCAGACATTTTTACAACAACTTTCCAAAGTCAGACGATAACTGCCTTTTTAGCTTATATTTGCATAAATTGTTATAATTTCAATAATAATAGACTATATTTCAGACATTTGTACAACAACTTTCCAAAATCAACCAAATCAGGTAATACTTGCCTTTTTAGCTTATTTTTGCTTATACTTGTTTGAATTTCAATAATATTAGTCTATATTTCAGACATTTGTACAACAACTTTCCAAAGTCACCCAAATCAGGCAATAATTGCCTTTTTAGCTTATATTTGCATAAATTGTTATAATTTCATTAATAATAGTCTATATTTCAGACATTTGTACAACAACTTTCCAAAGTCACCCAAATCAGGCAATAATTGCCTTTTTAGCTTTTATTTGCGTATATTGTTTGAATTTCAATAATATTAGTCTATATTTCAGACATTTGTACAACAACTTTCCAAAGTCACCCAAATCAGGCAATAATTGCCTTTTTAGCTTATATTTGCTTATACTGTTTGAATTTCCATAATATTAATCTTTATTTCAGACATTTGTACAACAACTTTCCAAAGTCAGACAATAACTGCTTTTTTAGCTTATATTTGCATAAATTGTTATAATTTCAATAATAATAGTCTATATTTCAGACATTTGTACAACAACTTTCCAAAGTCACCCAAATCAGGCAATAATTGCCGTTTTAGCTTATATTTCCATAATATTAGTCTATATTTCAGACATTTGTACAACAACTTTCCAAAGTCAGACAATAACTGCCTTTTTAGCTTATATTTGCATAAATTGTTATAATTTCATTAATAATAGTCTATATTTCAGACATTTGTACAACAACTTTCCAAAGTCACCCAAATCAGGCAATAATTGCCTTTTTAGCTTTTATTTGCGTATATTGTTTGAATTTCAATAATATTAGTCTATATTTCAGACATTTGTACAACAACTTTCCAGAGTCACCCAAATCAGGCAATAATTAGCGTTTTAGCTTATAGTTGCTTATACTGTTTGAATTTCAATAATATTAATCTATATTTCAGACATTTGTACATTAACTTTCCAAAGTCAGAAAATAACTGCCTTTTTAGCTTATATTTGCACAAATTGTTATAATTTCATTAATAGTAGTCTATATTTCAGACATTTGTACAACAACTTTCCAAAGTCACCCAAATCAGGCCTTTTTTAGCTCCTTTTTGCGTATACTGTTTGAATTTCAATAATATTAATCTATATTTCAGACATTTGTACATTAACTTTCCAAAGTCAGAAAATAACTGCCTTTTTAGCTTATATTTGCATAAATTGTTATAATTTCATTATTAATAGTCTATATTTCAGACATTTGTACAACAACTTTCCAGAGTCACCCAAATCAGGCAATAATTAGCGTTTTAGCTTATAGTTGCTTATACTTTTTAAATTTACATAATATCAGTCTTAATTTCAGACATTTTTACAACTTTCCAAAGTCAGATGATAACTGCCTTTTTAGCTTATATTTACATAAATTGTTATAATTTAAATAATAATAGTCTATATTTCAGACATTTGTACAAAAACTTTCCGAAGTCACCCAAATCAGGCAATAACTGCCTTTTTAGCTTATATTTGATTACACTGTTTGAATTTCCATAATATCAGTGTTTATTTCAGACATTTTTACAATAACTTTCCAAACTCAGACAATAACTGTCTTTTTAGCTTATATTTGCGTATAATTTCAATAATAATAGTCTATATTTCAGACATTTGTACAGCCACTTTCCAAAGTTACCCAAATCAGGCAATAATTGCCTTTTTAGCTTCTTTTTGCGTATACTGTTTGAATTTCAATAATATTAGTCTATATTTCAGACATTTGTACAACAACTTTCCAAAGTCACCCAAATCAGGCAATAACTGCCGTTTTAGCTTATATTTGCATAAATTGTTATGAATTTCAAAATAATAATAGTCTATATTTCAGACATTTGTACAGCCACTTTCCAAAGTTACCCAAATCAGGCAATAATTGCCTTTTTAGCTTCTTTTTGCGTATACTGTTTGAATTTCCATAATATTAATCTTTATTTCAGACATTTGTACAACAACTTTCCAAAGTCAGACAATAACTGCCTTTTTAGCTTATATTTGCATAAATTGTTATAATTTCAATAATATTAGTCTTTATTTCAGACATTTGTACAACAACTTTCCAAAGTCACCCAAATCAGGCAATAACTGCCTTTTTAGCTTATATTTGATTATACTGTTTGAATTTCCATAATATCAGTCTTTATTTCAGACATTTTTACAACAACTTTCCAAAGTCAGACAATAACTGCCTTTTTAGCTTATATTTGCATAAATTGTTATAATTTCAATAATAATAGTCTATATTTCAGACATTTGTACAACAACTTTCCAAAGTCACCCAAATCAGGCAATAATTGCCTTTTTAGCTTATTTTTGCGTATATTGTTTGAATTTTAAAAATATTAGTCTTTCTTTCAGACATTTGTACAACAACTTTCCAAAGTCACCCAAATCAGGCAATAACTGCCTTTTTAGCTTATATTTGCATATATTGTTATAATTTTAATAATAATAGACTATATTTCAGAAATTTGTAGAACAACTTTTCAAAGTTACCCAAATCAGGCAATAATTGCCTTTTTAGCTTTTATTTGCGTATACTGTTTGAATTTCAATAATATTAGTCTATATTTCAGACATTTGTACAACAACTTTCCAAAGTCACCCAAATCAGGCAATAATTGCCTTTTTAGCTTATTTTTGCGTATACTGTTTGAATTTCCATAATATTAATCTTTATTTCAGACATTTGTACAACAACTTTCCAAAGTCAGACGATAACTGCCTTTTTAGCTTATATTTGCATAAATTGTTATAATTTCAATAATAATAGTCTATATTTCAGACATTTGTACAACAACTTTCCAAAGTCACCCAAATCAGGCAATAATTGCCGTTTTAGCTTATATTTGCTTATACTGTTTGAATTTCCATAATATTAGTCTTAATTTCAGACATTTTTACAACAACTTTCCAAAGTCAGACGATAACTGCCTTTTTAGCTTACATTTGCGTATATAGTTATAATTTTAATAATAATAGACTATATTTCAGAAATTTGTACAACAACTTTCCAAGGTCACCCAAATCAGGCAATGACTGCTTTTTTAGCTTATATTTGCTTATATAGTTATAATTTCAATAATAATTGTCTATATTTCAGACATTTGTACAACAACATTCCAGAGTCACCCAAATCAGGCAATAATTGCCGTTTTAGCTTATAGTTGTTTATACTGTTTGAATTTCCATAATATTAATCTTTATTTCAGACATTTGTACATTAACTTTCCAAAGTCAGAAAATAACTGCCTTTTTAGCTTATATTTGCATAAATTGTTATAATTTCATTAATAGTAGTCTATATTTCAGACATTTGTACAACAACTTTCCAAAGTCACCTAAATCAGGCACCTTTTAGCTCCTTTTTGCGTATACTGTTTGAATTTCAATAATATTAATCTATATTTCAGACATTTGTACATTAACTTTCCAAAGTCAGACAATAACTGCCTTTTTAGCTTATATTTGCATAAATTGTTATAATTTCATTAATAATAGTCTATATTTCAGACATTTGTACAACAACTTTCCAAAGTCATCCAAATCAGGCAATAATTGCCTTTTTTAGTTTATATTTGCTTATACTTTTTAAATTTCCATAATATCAGTCTTTATTTCAGACATTTTTACAACAACTTTCCAAAGTCAGATGATAACTGCCTTTTTAGCTTATACTTGCATAAATTGTTATAATTTAAATAATAATAGACTATATTTCAGACATTTGTACAAGAACTTTCCGAAGTCACCCAAATAAGGCAATAACTGCCCTTTTAGCTTATATTTGATTACACTGTTTGAATTTCCATAATATCAGTGTTTATTTCAGGCATTTTTACAATAACTTTCCAAACTCAGACAATAACTGTCTTTTTAGCTTATATTTACATAAATTGTTATAATTTCATTAATAATAGTCTATATTTCAGACATTTGTACAACAACTTTCCAAAGTCACCCAAATCAGGCAATAATTGCCTTTTTAGCTTTTATTTGCGTATATTGTTTGAATTTCAATAATATTAGTCTATATTTCAGACATTTGTACAACAACTTTCCAGAGTCACCCAAATCAGGCAATAATTAGCCTTTTAGCTTATAGTTGCTTATACTGTTTGAATTTCCATAATATTAATCTTTATTTCAGACATTTTTACAACAACTTTCCAAAGTCAGACGATAACTGCCTTTTTAGCCTAAATTTGCATAAATTGTTATAATTTCAATAATAATAGTCTATATTTCAGACATTTGTACAGCCACTTTCCAAAGTTACCCAAATCAGGCAATAATTGCCTTTTTAGCTATTTTTGCGTATACTGTTTGAATTTCCATAATTTTAATCTTTATTTCAGACATTTGTACATTAACTTTCCAAAGTCAGAAAATAACTGCCTTTTTAGCTTATATTTGCACAAATTGTTATAATTTCATTAATAGTAGTCTATATTTCAGACATTTGTACAACAACTTTCCAAAGTCACCTAAATCAGGCCTTTTTAGCTCCTTTTTGCGTATACTGTTTGAATTTCAATAATATTAATCTATATTTCAGACATTTGTACATTAACTTTCCAAAGTCAGACAATAACTGCCTTTTTAGCTTATATTTGCATAAATTGTTATAATTTCATTATTAATAGTCTATATTTCAGACATTTGTACAACAACTTTCCAAAGTCATCCAAATCAGGCAATAATTGCCTTTTTAGTTTATATTTGCTTATACTTTTCAAATTTCCATAATATCAGTCTTAATTTCAGACATTTTTACAACAACTTTCCAAAGTCAGATGATAACTGCCTTTTTAGCTTATATTTACATAAATTGTTATAATTTAAATAATAATAGACTATATTTCAGACATTTGTACAAGAACTTTCCGAAGTCACCCAAATCAGGCAATAACTGCCTTTTTAGCTTATATTTGATTACACTGTTTGAATTTCCATAATATCAGTGTTTATTTCAGGCATTTTTACAATAACTTTCCAAACTCAGACAATAACTGTCTTTTTAGCTTATATTTCCATAAATTGTTATAATTTCATTAATAATAGTCTATATTTCAGACATTTGTACAACAACTTTCCAAAGTCATTATAAATTTAATAATTTATCAACATACAAACTCCAAAGTCAATAATAACTGCCTTTTTAGCTTATATTTGCATAAATTGTTATAATTTCATTAATAATAGTCTATATTTCAGACATTTGTACAACAACTTTCCAAAGTCACCCAAATCAGGCAATAATTGCCTTTTTAGCTTATAGTTGCTTATACTGTTTGAATTTCCATAATATTAATCTGTATTTCAGACATTTGTACAACAACTTTGCAAAGTCAGAAAATAACTGCCTTTTTAGCTTATATTTGCACAAATTGTTATAATTTCATTATTAATAGTCTATATTTCAGACATTTGTACAACAACTTTCCAAAGTCACCTAAATCAGGCCTTTTTAGCTCCTTTTTGCGTATACTGTTTGAATTTCAATAATATTAATCTTTATTTCAGACATTTGTACAACAACTTTCCAAAGTCAGACAATAACTGCCTTTTTAGCTTATATTTGCACAAATTGTTATAATTTCATTAATAATAGTCTATATTTCAGACATTTGTACAACAACTTTGCAAAATCAGGCAATGACTGCTTTTTTAGCTTTTATTTGCGTATATAGTTATAATTTCATTAATAATAGTCTATATTTCAGACATTTGTACAACAACTTTCCAAAGTCACCCAAATCAGGCAATGACTGCTTTTTTAGTTTATATTTGCTTATACTTTTCAAATTTCCATAATATCAGTCTTAATTTCAGACATTTTTACAACTTTCCAAAGTCAGATGATAACTGCCTTTTTAGCTTACATTTGCGTATACTTTCAATAATAATAGTCTATATTTCAGACATTTGTACAGCCACTTTCCAAAGTTACCCAAATCAGGCAATAATTGCCTTTTTAGCTTCTTTTTGCGTATACTGTTTGAATTTCCATAATATTAATCTTTATTTCAGACATTTGTACAACAACTTTCCAAAGTCAGACAATAACTGCTTTTTAGCTTATATTTACATAAATTGTTATAATTTAAATAATAATAGACTAAATAATATTTCAGACATTTGTACAAGAACTTTCCGAAGTCACCCAAATCAGGCAATACCTGCCTTTTTAGCTTATATTTGATTACACTGTTTGAATTTCCATAATATCAGTGTTTATTTCAGGCATTTTTACAATAACTTTCCAAACTCAGACAATAACTGTCTTTTTAGCTTATATTTCCATAAATTGTTATAATTTCATTAATAATAGTCTATATTTCAGACATTTGCACAACAACTTTCCAAAGTCACCCAAATCATGCAATAATTAGCGTTTTAGCTTATAGTTGCTTATACTGTTTGAATTTCAATAATATTAATCTATATTTCAGACATTTGTACATTAACTTTCCAGAGTCAGACAATAACTGTCTTTTTAGCTTATATTTCCATAAATTGTTATAATTTCATTAATAATAGTCTATATTTCAGACATATTTGTACAACAACTTTCCAAAGTCACCTAAATCAGGCCTTTTTTAGCTTTATATTTGCGTATACTTTTTGAATTTACAATAATATTAGTCTTATATTTCAGACATTTTTACAATAACTTTCCAAAGTCAGAAAATAACTGCCTTTTTAGCTTATATTTGCACAAATTGTTATAATTTCATTAATACTAGTCTATATTTCAGACATTTGTACAACAACTTTCCAGAGTCACCCAAATCAGGCAATAATTGCCGTTTTAGCTTCTTTTGCGTATACTGTTTGAATTTTCATAATATTAGGCTATATTTCAGACATTTGTACAACAACTTTCCAAAGTCAGACAATAACTGCCTTTTTAGCTTATATTTGCATAAATTGTTATAATTTCAATAATAATAGACTAAAAATATTTCAGACATTTGTACAAGAACTTTCCGAAGTCACCCAAATCAGGCAATAACTGCCTTTTTAGCTTATATTTGATTACACTGTTTGAATTTCCATAATATCAGTGTTTATTTCAGACATTTTTACAATAACTTTCCAAACTCAGACAATAACTGTCTTTTTAGCTTATATTTCCATAAATTGTTATAATTTCATTAATAATAGTCTATATTTCAGACATTTGTACAACAACTTTCCAAAGTCACCCAAATCAGGCAATAATTGCCTTTTTAGCTTATATTTGCGTATACTGTTCGAATTTCAATAATATTAGTCTTTATTTCAGACATTTGTACAAAAACTTTCCAAAGTCAGACAATAACAGCTTATATTTGCATAAATTGTTATAATTTCAATAATAATATTCTATATTTCAGAAATTTGTACAACAACTTTTACCCAAATCAGGCAATAACTGCGTTTTTAGCTTATATTTGCTTATACTGTTTTGAATTTCTATAATATTAGTCTTTATTTCAGACATTTACATACAACTTTCCAAAGTCAGACAATAACTGCCTTTTTAGCTTATATTTGCATAAATTGTTATAATTTCATTAATAATAGTCTATATTTCAGACATTTGTACAACAACTTTCCTAAGTCACCCAAATCAGGCAATAATTGCCTTTTTAGCTTTTATTTGCTATACTGTTTAAATTTCAATAATATTAGTCTATATTTCAGACATTTGTACAACAACTTTCCAAAGTCACCCAAATCAGGCAATAATTGCCTTTTTAGCTTATAGTTGCTTATACTGTTTGAATTTCCATAATATTAATCTGTATTTCAGACATTTGTACAATAACTTTCCAAAGTCAGAAAATAACTGCCTTTTTAGCTTATATTTGCACAAATTGTTATAATTTCATTAATAATAGTCTATATTTCAGACATTTGTACAACAACTTTCCAAAGTCACCTAAATCAGGCCTTTTTAGCTCCTTTTTGCGTATACTGTTTGAATTTCAATAATATTAATCTATATTTCAGACATTTGTACATTAACTTTCCAGAGTCAGACAATAACTGCATTTTTAGCTTATATTTGCATAAATTGTTATAATTTCATTATTAATAGTCTATATTTCAGACATTTGTACAACAACTTTCCTAAGTCACCCAAATCAGGCAATAATTGCCTTTTTAGCTTTTATTTGCGTATATTGTTTGAATTTCAATAATGCTAGTCTATATTTCAGACATTTGTACAACAACTTTCCAGAGTCACCCAAATCAGGCAATAATTAGCGTTTTAGCTTATAGTTGCTTATACTGTTTGAATTTCAATAATATTAATCTATATTTCAGACATTTGTACATTAACTTTCCAAAGTCAGAAAATAACTGCCTTTTTAGCTTATATTTGCACAAATTGTTATAATTTCATTAATAGTAGTCTATATTTCAGACATTTGTACAACAACTTTCCAAAGTCACCTAAATCAGGCCTTTTTAGCTCCTTTTTGCGTATACTGTTTGAATTTCAATAATATTAATCTATATTTCAGACATTTGTACATTAACTTTCCAGAGTCAGACAATAACTGCCTTTTTAGCTTATATTTGCATAAATTGTTATAATTTCATTATTAATAGTCTATATTTCAGACATTTGTACAACAACTTTCCAAAGTCATCCAAATCAGGCAATAATTGCCTTTTTAGTTTATATTTGCTTATACTTTTCAAATTTCCATAATATCAGTCTTTATTTCATACATTTTTACAACAACTTTCCAAAGTCAGATGATAACTGCCTTTTTAGCTTATACTTGCATAAATTGTTATAATTTCATTATTAATATACTATATTTCAGACATTTGTACAAGAACTTTCCGAAGTCACCAAAATCAGGCAATAACTGCCTTTTTAGCTTATATTTGATTACACTGTTTGAATTTCCATAATATCAGTGTTTATTTCAGACATTTTTACAATAACTTTCCAAACTCAGACAATAACTGTCTTTTTAGCTTATATTTCCATAAATTGTTATAATTTCATTAATAATAGTCTATATTTCAGACATATTTGTACAACAACTTTCCAAAGTCATCCAAATCAGGCAATAATTGCCTTTTTAGGTTATATTTGCTTATACTTTTTAAATTTACATAATATCAGTCTTAATTTCAGACATTTTTACAACTTTCCAAAGTCAGATGATAACTGTCTTTTTAGCTTATATTTCCATAAATTGTTATAATTTCATTAATAATAGTCTATATTTCAGACATATTTGTACAACAACTTTCCAAAGTCACCCAAATCAGGCAATAATTGCCTTTTTAGGTTATATTTGCTTATACTTTTTAAATTTACATAATATCAGTCTTAATTTCAGACATTTTTACAACTTTCCAAAGTCAGATGATAACTGCCTTTTTAGCTTATACTTGCATAAATTGTTATAATTTCATTATTAATATACTATATTTCAGACATTTGTACAAGAACTTTCCGAAGTCACCAAAATCAGGCAATAACTGTCTTTTTAGCTTATATTTCCATAAATTGTTATAATTTCATTAATAATAGTCTATATTTCAGACATATTTGTACAACAACTTTCCAGAGTCACCCAAATCAGGCAATAATTAGCGTTTTAGCTTATAGTTGCTTATACTGTTTGAATTTCAATAATATTAATCTATATTTCAGACATTTGTACATTAACTTTCCAAAGTCAGAAAATAACTGCCTTTTTAGCTTATATTTGCATAAATTGTTATAATTT